>OX235262.1:36722739-37322739 GCA_944472135.2 Trichobilharzia regenti
TGTGTGAGTAACTTGATAAGATTCTGAGAAATAGTTTGTGCTTGAAACGTCATCAGTTAATATCACTGTACAACACTGTGTGATTTATCAGATAAAATCTTATCCATAATGAAGTTATGACTCTAAATATCTGTACTCCTATTTTCAACGTTAATGTTAATGATACAGGAACTTCGTGTTTCACTGAAGGCATATTCAACAGGCCACTACATCGAATTTCATCAACAGCCGAATTTTCTCAATGCTGAAGATCGGATGACCGGGGAGTGCAGGTAACAAATGGAAATGGGAATAACATATGGAAACAGGAAATGGAGACGGGTTGAACATGAGCTGAGGAGAAATTCAGTAGACATCACACCCCAGGCCTTCAAATGTTGCCTGAATGGGCGGAGACTAGTGAGGCGTTTGAAGATGATATGCAGAAGATAACGTGAGGAAGAAATGAAAACTTTTAGGCAGCTGGAAAGCCAGTTGGAAATAATGGTATGGAGATGTGCTCCTGGAGTTGTATGTTTCACTTGGGATGCAAGGAATTCATGAGACTATTTTAACCATATTAACTTGATCTGACGTTACCGATTGACAGAGAAGCAGTTATGCATAGGCTTTTTGTGAAAACAAAACTTATCATTGTGTGTAAACTACTGAAATATAATTATACTTTATTTATGTGAAAAGACCCAGTTTAATTCTCATTTTTAGAACTAAATAAATAATAGTTTAGGTTAAGTTTGTAATTATTTATACTATTACCAATCACAACCGAGTTTCATGAACTGAATTTAACCCTGTACCTCGATATCTTGCTTTTCAGCTACAGATTATCGACAGCAATGTACTCAGTTACACCAGGAATGAATTCCGATATGAGGAAATCATTAGTGCACTTGCGTTTGCATAGTGGAAAAATTAACTTTATATACTCCTTGATATTAGTCATTATTCAGTAGTCGCTCGTGCTGAGAAATCTCTACCTTCTTCTTCTTATTGTTCATCCCTTTACACTCTGTACTGTATGAATATCATATCTGTTGTGAGGATCAACCTGCATTTATAATCATAGGAAACATTTACATACAGACAGGTTAAATGTACTAAACAAACATTCATTGACACAAGTTTCAGACAATTTCGAATCTTACCTCGACGTTGTCTGTTACATAAAACTGCCTAATTCCCCATAATCTCGACAGGAAACGACCTGAATTTTAGGGTGTTGTAGAAGCTTAGTGCTGTAACATATTTTCATACCAACGAGGGAAGTACTCTAATCAAATCAATTTGATGTTTTCACATTGTATACTATTTATAAGTAGACGTAAGTAGTATACAGGGTGATATCTTCAGCAAAACAATAATAATATTTCGTCTCTATGAAAAAGCTACTGAAGAATAAACACAGAAAGAAAGTAAAAAAGCTGAGAAGAATCTAATATGCAACGGATAACTATAAATAAAACAAATATAATACGGAATGAATAGTATCACCTGCAAATTGTGAAGTCAACGTAAGATTTATGACTTTCTTGATGTTCTTGGTACTTTGTCCCATTCAACAGTAGTTCTCTCCTCACCAGAATTGTTCCTGGTCAACAAGTTTCGAAGGTCGTTTATTAGTTCGATATTTCTTTTAGTTAGTTAATCATGTATAAGCATACTGATGAAGATTGTCTTGAAATGAATTTAGTTGGGCGATGGCACGTTGATCGGATTGCATAAACAATATTACGACTTTCAGTTCTTTAGACAATTTAATCAAACGATTCGAGTAATGAAAAGTAATGAAATCTGATCAAGACGTGTAAGGCCACTGTTTTAAAACATTTGACCACTGAAAGAATGTCGCTACACATCAGTCTTGACAACATCAATCACATCTTCATAATTAGCAATTTACCAACCACTTCAGTTAATAACAGTTAGTTGACATAATTCGGTACACATTATAGTGCATTCTCAGAATGCTACTTAGGTTTTGATTACGTTATACACTAAACAGCTCTCCAGAAGATCATTTTCACTGGAGAAAACCTGCCAATTCAGTATATGAAATAACCAGATACTAACTAACTAACATTCAGTGACAAAAGTGAGTGCTCAAATACTGAGAACTAGTCTTAAAAATATAGCCGGTTAATGAAATATGTAAGAAATACGTTTATACTGATATATTCTGGTTAATACAAAAATGAATAACTCAAATTTTCACTCTATCATCATCCCTTTAGGTAACAATGATTACTTATCATCTCCAATGAGTGTCTTTCTACTACTCACCACACTTCTTGGTTCAGGAGGAACCAAGGGTAATACAAAGTTGCAAATAGCTGGAGCTGTTGGTTTACGAAGAAAGAGGAAAACAGAAGCCGCGTCAAGGATATTCAATTCAATATACAAGAATTTGACAGACGAAAAAGCTAGTGGAGCGAATATCATCACTATAGGAAACGGAATGTTTGTAAAGGACGGAGCTAAATTGAAGAAAACGTTTGTAACGACAATGAAAAGAGATTTCTACAGTGAAGTTGCTAATGTGTGTAGATCTTGGATGTCTTGATATGTTTTTTTTTCCAGGATTGAAACTTTCGAAAATCCTGTAGTTGTTCATATGACTGACTGATCTATTTTGTGTTAAGCATATTTTTTCCCTTTGACGGTGACTTACATATATATGAATACATTTGTAAAGCAGGAATTTGGAAGGCCTGTCATATATCTGCCTCACAAATGTATACTGAGCTGTGTAAAATTAATGGTACGGAAATTGCACCAAGGATTTGTCACTAGTGACAACCTTTCAAATAATATAGAACCGTGTGTATTGAGCTTTCATTACAAATCTATCCAAGAAGTCTGCGAAGTTCCTTTGTAGAAACGAAAATAATTATTTCACTCGTATCTGTCTCTTCGTACCATAGGGATGTTTTATCACAGCCTACACATTAACCAAAGAACATTTAAAGCCATATGAAACGGCAAATCATTTTTTATTTTATACAACTTGAAGACTAAATTCATCTGATTTAAGTTTTTAGCTGAAAAACCGTTTTCTAAAGAAACAGAACTTCTTGAACAAATCTTTAAATTCTAGTTATATGAGAGTCAAGGAAACAAGTAGTTTACGAATAGTATCTAGAGACAAAGAGTTATGTCACTGGCTCTTACTCTGTGTATTATTTCTAACATTATTCACACGTAAGGCTGTTTTGCGTATTGTAAAAGCGATTTGAAGTTACGCGTGTACAGGTGTCAGACATGTTTATTCACACTGTACAGATGTAAAAGAATTTTAGTGATCACAATAGTTGACGCTCAGTCATTATTGTGTATTGTAAGTTACAAGTGAAGTTCATTGCTTATTACTCAGGATTTTGTGCTAAGCTACACATTAATATATATTAGGGAGTAATGTATCACATTAGCTAAACAGGCATTGTGAAATGATGCGAGCAGTGTCGTGAGTCATACACCATAAAACGTTTTCGTAGGTTTAATCGTACACAACTAAAACTTCCTGAAATGACAATTAATAAAATACACGTCTGAATTTCAATCTCAGGTGGATTTCACTGCTCAAGAAGGTACTAGGAAAATTATCAATGCATGGGTTAGCAATAAAACAAATAAACTGATCCCTGAACTTTTCACAAAACCATTATCGACAGAGACTATTCTCGCTCTGATCAACACGCTGTATTTCAAAGGTGAGTTATTTATGTCCTTACATTAATGTTCACGTTTTTTAATATAAAATTCTTTGTTATTTTGTAGCATTGATTTTAATTCCTTATATGTGAAGCCTTAATGTTAGATGACTGAAGGCAATTGGCAGGAAGCCTTGAACCTAGGTCCCTTCTGAGATTCGATGCATTTGTATCTGAAGTCACGTGTAATTAATCCGAAATTGATTGTGTACTTCAACACACTGGAATACAAATGCATTGCAATGAATAGCAGCCACGTCAAAATAACCTAACAGTGACGTTGAACAATCAGTCAGAATCCAGATACGAAAAGGTTGCGAAATCGTTAAAAATGTATTAGAAAGTATTGCAAACATGATTTCACATTGGATAGTTGTGTCTTCTGTCTTGTTAGAATGCTTCCCAGTTTTTTCAAGGATGATCTATAGAGAAATCATATCATAAGCGAAACATGCACTCATTTAAGTGACTGTAGTTCGTGGTACTCTGACAGCCATCGTTATTTCCGACTATATTCTTTAATCTATCTCGAAATCCTTCGATGGAGTGTGTGTACATGCACGTAATTGCGTCCAAGAAATTGAAGAAGCGGTTAACAGGTTAGTGAATATAACCCAAAAAGACATTCCGTTATATTCCTGCTACTCGTCCGTATATATGTTTGCTACTAGTCTTTGCAAAATCCAATAGTGCATAAGGCATAAGACATCCGACAGAAACAACTTAGATTTACAGAAAAAGTACCTATGGAATAAGTAAAATACTGCATCTATAGGTACAGTTCGTTAGGGTATGCCGTAGTAACACCAATCAATCCATCAATTCACACAGTAATCAATCTTTATCGGACTCATTCGGTAAATCGATGAAGGCGATTTTGATCTGATTTTAACTAACTATTCGTAAGGTTCCTACTGTCTGATAAGTTGTTCATGATCGGGTTTTGATAATCACTGGCTGTGGATGATTGAATTCACGTCAATAAGTGCATAAATCTGTACAAAACCTCATCATTCGTCTTTTCAGTTTGTGAATAAGCCTGAAACTAACTTAAAACTACCTTACCACTAATAAAGCGTATAACAGAGATTCATTTAACAGTAGCAACACAGGGTCAATAAACTTAATAGTCGCACTATTCACCTAATAATTAGATATCAGTTAACGAAAAAGGCCAAACAGTGTAACTGGTTACACCAGACGGCCGTTTAAGCATGTATGTAATTTAGACTCACAGAACGTAACTTGTAGGCTGAATGGCCTAGCTGGTTAGAACCATACTCAGAGTTCCAAAAGGTACGAAACTTCGATCAATGGCAGGCATCCTAGTGAGCTATTTCTTTCAACATTTAATTTTTTTTAAAAGGTATGCTCTATCATATGGAATATTTAATCAACTTATCAAAGTGCTATTTTACATAGTAATGATAACGTCATTTTAAAATCAATAACTAAGTGGTATATGCATGTAACAAAAATCCTCTGCTAAGCAAAAGCTGATCACATACATTTCGGAAAGAACCTACATATCTGGTTGTAGTCTTAAGGTTACCTAAACTTGATAAAAATGTCATATGTTGCATATTTCATCAGACAGTCTCAGTTCACTACTTGAATCCGATTATAATGACTAGACACTAGAAGTAAACATGTTTTATCAGGCCTTTTGATTTTGTTTAGAACACTTTACAAATTCTGATGTTCACTGTGTACATTTAAATTCAGGTGTCTTTACAATTTTATTCTTCTAATGACAGGAAAGTGGAAAAAGCCTTTTTCTAATCGTAGTACTTCCGTAAAGAGTTTCAAACCATCCAATCAACCTATAATTAAAATATCAATCATGCATATCACTGAGTCGATTGAGTATGGAAAATTTGAACAACTTAATATTCATATGATCAGCAAACCGTTCACGGTAAGCGAGAAAATATTTTGTCAATTTCATTTTGTGCTACAACTGTAAAACCGATTAAATTATGCAGAATATTAAACGCTTACACTAAATTGGATATAGAAGGATGTTTCTGTGATATCTTCTAATGACCTGATAATCTTTAAATCAAATGGTGTGATTTTATTACCCTTCAGAATAAATAGTTGATCACTATCTGTTTCTATATCAAATGAGTTTATTCAACATAACACATTAGGATACAGTATTATTAACTAGATGCCGTTTGGACACCTATTTATTGCCCATAATCATATCAGTGCATTCACATGACTCAATAACTTGTCTTATATACTTTTACTCAACCTGATTTGTATTACAATCGTCCATATATCCAGTGGAAACATTGAGTCACTTTGATTTCACCTGTTCTGTGTTGATCCCATAAATACAGATTCGGTGATTAACCTCCCCCTCTACCTTCCTGTATTACGTTTAGACACTTTACTCCACGCACACACACACACACCCTTAATGTAAGTTAGACCAACAGAACTCATCTAGAATGAAATTACATTCTAGCACAGTGCTTAAATTCTGCTATTCTACTGTCCTTTTCGCTTGCGTAAATCAGCAGTTGGAGCAGAAAAAATCCAACACACTACTAATGAGTTCAATCCCAAACAAGAAAAGTGGCTATCTAGGAACTAAATTACCTTAACATTCTTGAAGAATATCAGTAATTAAAAAAGAATGGCTTACTTTACGAAGGGAACCACAGATATGTCTTATCACATGAACTAAGCATTGGAAAATCCTTATCACCATCGATTGACTTTTAACAAGTGGATATTATGAAGGGCAGCTTTTCAGGTAATCTGCATTAGAAGTTGATCCATTCAAAAAGCTTCTGAAAACTACAAAGTCCATCACAGGTGTCTTTGAATTTATCATGAATTTATCAATTAACTCATTGAAATATGTCATGTCTAGAGAACAGCTCTCCTCTCTTTCTCTTTCTTTCTCTCTCTCTCTCTCTCTCTCTCTCTATATATATATATATATATATATATATATATATATATACTTTTAATTATTGTGAATACACAGTTATTGCGGTACACTGATAACTGTGCGTGATCTGACGCCATAAGTACTAAACTTTTGGAAAATAATAAAATGAAAGCTCAGGTATAATGGTAAGATTTTTATGGAGACAGTCGAAAATATAAATTTTAGGGAGATTAAAGTGAGTAAGTAGAACGAATTGGTGAGGAAGGAAGAGTTTAACCACTGTTTGTTGAATAATTAGAATTGATGTTGATCTTCTCATAGAAATAATACAAAACCACAGGTCGAAACCTGAGGCAGAGTAAAATACACGATGCATACATGAAAAGATTCATTTTCTGAAAATATATCCGTTATACTATTCTTTCCTTGTGTCACGAGTGGAAAATAGGGCTTTATGCTTGAGGTTTCGGGGTTTCCCGGCTTACAACCAGCTTGGTGAGACTTAGGAGTATGATGACCGGGAATCAAACCCTGAACCACACATGTTCGGTGAGAATTCTACCGACGAACAAACGATACACTAACTTAAAGATAGGCAATATGTCACCCAGTAGATGTTATGATTTCAAAATCTGCAAGTTTAGAGAACGACTCCCTCTCTGGTTTTAATCCAAGGGACATCTACAAATGACACTGGTCCCTGAAACCTATCCAATCCCTTGGTAAAGATGGTGTGCTTCAAATTATCCTCAGGAAATCAGCTGACATTTTACGTTATACTCTTACGGGTATTTTCAATGAATCTTTCTCCACCAACACTGTGCCTGGTTCCTGGAAGGACATTAAAATTGTCCCTGTGCCTAAATCATCAAATGGACCAAGTGTTTAATTTAAACCTATTGTCATTACTTCACTTTTTTAAAAATAATAGAAAAACTGCTTTTGCCTAACCATGAACCTTCATTGAAAGCTCTTAACGACCCTCATCAATTTGTTTATAAACATAGTAGGTGGACTTTAGATGCTACTGTCGCCTTATATCATGATATTGTCTCTAGTCTAGACAAAGTGCCAAATATGTTCGATGTGCCTTCCTAGATTACATATCTGCCTTCGACTCTGTACCTCGGCAACTTTTGTTAAAGAAGCTTGCTGTGACACAGGTAGGGTGCTGGACTACTAATTGGTTGCATTCCTATTTGTCTGATAGGACGCAGTACACATTTCACAATAGGAAGTCCTCCACTGCTTCACTTACTCTAGCTGGTGTCCCTCAAAGTACTGTTTCTTCTCCTTTTCCGTTTTCTTTTCTCTTACATGCCTTCCCTCATTCAGATTGAGCCAATTTTGTTAGTTATACTGATGATCTGACTGTTTCTATCCCGGTTAATTCTCAGTCATATTGTTCCAAAACGAATAACCTTTCATCAGAAATCAGCTGTTGATGATTCCCAGATGGCATTAGGCATTTCTTCACTATTATTTTTCCCTTGAGTTCTGAGTGGAATATAAGGTTTCAACAACATACCTTCACTTCCCTCTATTTTATCCTCTCCTATTCAGCTGGCCAACGAAGATTGCCCATAATCTCTCATCTCTTCTTCGCAAGATCTTCATGTCACTCTCCCACCGACGACCCACTCGTCGCTTCCCATGGGGATTCCGATCGAGCGATGGCCTGCATTATGTGCAATCTCATTCGACGGCCCCTCAACATATGTCAATCCATCTCCATCCTCTCTATATTTCTGTTGAGTAATCAGCTCTTCGTTGGTTGATTTTTCCCACCCAGAGTTTCTTGTTGCTAATTCTTTCTGACCGGCTGGCCAGTCGATCTTCAATACTAAGTCAGAGAAAACAGCTGTTGATACAACTCTGTAACTGACTGACTTCACATTTGTGTTGACAATCCGAATCTTGTTATTTATCCTGAGGCGGAAGCCAGAAGATTACCAAACTGGTTTCAAACTGATGAAGGCATATCTTACCTTTCCGATTCCGGCTATTTTTGACATCTTCATCATTCCACCCGTGATTCCTAGATAAGTGAAGGAAGTAATCTTTGTTAGATTTTTTTCTCGTTGATAGTGATTGGTGATGGTTGTTGTTGCTGCTGGTTAATTGGTCATCTTTATCACCTCTATCTTCTCTGTGTTCATATGGAGTCCTGTCTTCACTTCTGGCCACCACAGTCATTTTCTCGGTTTTTGTCTATAGATCTTCGAATTAGACATAAATCACCCACGCGCAAAATCCAAATCTTCTAGAGTCTTCTTATTGGTGCTCCAGCCTACTCCTGTCTCCTTGCTCTCACTGCACATTCTGACGCATAATCAAGTCCGCCTCAATTAAGAATATCATCGGTGATAATAGGCAGCAATTCTTGTCTTACTCCTGTATGCACTTCGAACGCCTCACTGACTTTTCCGTTGTGGATCACTTGACATGTGGCACTCTAATATATATATATATATATAACATTTCTGTACTAGGTAGTTAGAAAATTAAACACAGTAGTGTATACATACTGAAAATGGCATATTTGTATCATAAGTACTGTTGGAAATAAAGCTCTTATTATTACTATTATTATCATGACGAAGATAAAATACAAACTATAATATTACATATCTATCGCTGAATTATGATGATACATTTTACTCAGCTTCACCAACTCACTGAAGTACACAGTAAACACTTCGACAACAACCAGATTGTTGAACACAATAACATAATGAATTCATTATCAATAGTCGAATCGTTTTAGTTATGTTCTTCCGAATGAAAAAGACTTCATCACCACAGATTATAGTTTTATAAATTGAAATTTTACGCTATATGAACATTTATTTATAGAACATATTTTGGAAATTTCAGAATACACGATTCACGTTTGTTGTAATCTTACCAACTACACCGGGAAGACTTGAATATCCTGATAAAGTACTGAGAGGAGAAATCGAACTACCAGAATTGATGAAACAACTTCGACCAACTCAAGTAACCCTAGGATTACCACGGTTCAAGTTAGATACATCACTTGATTTAGTTGGAACAATAAAATCAATGGGAGTAACTGATCTATTTGATGCAAAATTAGCAGATTTGAGTGGTAAGTACACTATGTTAAGTGTTGAAGTTGTCATGTTATGTTGAGACATGTTTGTGACGTAGAAAGCGATAGAGAGATTGTAGCTCAGGTGGACGACATTAGTTTAACTGTGTCTTGTGAGCTGGATGTCTTAACTGCCGATGTTTCATTATCTTCCAGGACGACATCGTCACAGTCAACTTCAGTATGAAGTTGGCTTTTAGAATTCTGCATCTATGTGACAAATTCTCTTTAGATAACATTGACAGTGACTGGTTCTCTTTGGAAATTTTCTTACCGTCTACATGTTCCGATATTGATTATATTGTTAAACCCATATTTAACCTCTTTTCTGTACAACTTCTTTTTCACCTCCTGATAAATCTGATCTAGAGTTCTAATGGGAAGTCCTGACCAGGAGAGTTAAATAAGTTGGGGTTAAAACTCTCCAGTGGTACTGATTGGCAGTTATGCTATAAATCTAAAATCAACAGAAGTTAGAATTCATAGGCGAATGTAGTCTATCCTATCACCTGAATGATAAACCACTCGACTCGTAAGCTGAAGGATCTCACGCCGACCCCATTTGGTCTCATGAATGCGTATCCCTAGAGAGTTCAAACAAGGACGAAACAGGGGCTCACTACTGCCGGGCTTCCATTGGTTCTGTAATTGACGTTAGTATTTGATCTAACTTGAAATCTGATCTATGTCAACTTAATAAACAAACAAATATGTTATCAAAGAGATCTCGTTTCGCGACTTCACTTCAAAGCTGCACAGTCATTTCAGGAATTACACATATACTATTAATTGACAATAGAGTTCACAGGTTATTGTGCATCAGTCATAGAAATATTTCAAAACTTATCATGTCTTTTGATAGCTGGCTTATACTCGTGGATGAAAAGGTGAAAGACACTTTGACCAATATAGTATTTGCAGTGTACTCATTCATGAATAATTTGTTGATAAGTAATCTCTCTCAAACACACTTTTTTATCAAATGGACTAAAATCCACACAGAACGCTCAATTTTCAACTTCGTTTAACGACTATTTCACATTTCTTGTTTCATTTTAGGAATAACGAAGGCCAAGATTTCCGCTGATGTTCTTAAACAAAGTGCATCTATTAAAGTTAATGAAGAGGGTGTAGAAGCTGCAGCTGCGACCGTGATAAGCATTTCATTGACCAGTGTAAGAAATCAAAAGCCTATTCTATTCAATGTCAATGAATCATTTGTTTGCTTTATTTACGATAAAGTATTAAACACACCACTATTTGCTGGTCGTGTGATTACGCCAGTATCACTGAAGGATTGAGAAATGAAAACAAAAGAAGATTCCTATCCAGTTAAAAAGAAGCTGTCAGCAAAATTCAATTTAATTCTCTGTGTAACTCCAGAAATATTACATGTTTAAAGTTGAAATATATCAAAACTCGAAGAATGGTTTGCACAACTCTGTTCATATTTTAGGATTTCCATGGCATATCTCATTCACGTTTTGTTGATAAAAATACAGTTGATTACCCCCAAATGCATGCAGAAAGATCTGTTCAGTGTTTTTAAATCCTTTCATCTTCTGAAATTAACCAAACGTTGTCATTTAAAGAAGTATTCACTATCTATGCGTAAGTATTCGTGACTAAGTGGCTGAAAATGTAAATTTTAGAAATTTACTAGATTCATGAAGGGCATTTTTAATCAGCATATAGATAAGAAAACAAAGTTTATCCGGATGTCAACACATTCAGGCCTTTCTTTGTATGCTGAATATGAGCTGAGTTTTAGCAAGAGTGAATCTGATTCGAGTGCAATGATAAAATAACAGTATCTTTTCAGGGACAATTTGATTTCTTCAAACGAAGTGTAGATAGATTTCATCCTCATGGAATAGTCTATACAAGACGGTTGAAAACACCATGTGATATAAATTATAAACACATTACTCTGCAAGAACATTCGTTTTCTAACTTTACTTCAAAGCTGTAGACCTAGATAGTGTTCTGAAAGGTCAGGGAAATGCCTATAATGGTCGACTGTTCATATCACTTGGTGACAGAACATATGAAGTTATATCTCAAGAAAAATAACAAATTTTATAATCTATGAGCATTAAGTAATGAACATCGCTCAGGAATGATAACCATTAAAATTACAAGCAGTTGGAAACAGAAATACTGTTTAAAAAGGTGAGAGATTCGAATATTTTTATAAGGTATATTCTGAAATTAGGAGTTTGGAAGGAGAGAATGAGGGAATGAGATATAGTAAATTAATAAGGATTACACAACAAATAATTGAACGAGTTAAGTAAAGGCAAAGTTTAAAGCCCCGAAAGTAAAAGGGATTGGATAAACCATTTCAGCCCACATTTTCTACTATAGATCTCTTGAGCAGTCAACTCTTGGGTGGTAAGAATGTTCCCAGCCAGAGTTTCTTCTTAATAATTCTTTCTGACCGCCTGTCAATTTAATCTTCATTATAGAGCCAGAGAAGACAGCTGTTGATAAAAGTTTGAAGAAGCCTATTGGAAATCCTTTTCGTGATACGCCGGTCAAGTCTCTCACCCTTATAGTTACACTGACTAACTTCACATTTGTGTTGAAAATACGAATCTTGTTGTTTATGCTGAGGCGGAGTCCAGAAGATTTCCAAACTGATTTCAGGTTGATGAAGGCGCATCTTGCCTTTCCGATCCTACCTGGCTTGTCATTTTCATGCATGCTGTTCCCTGTGGTTGAAACCGTCCTTCCGACCAGATAAGTGAAGGAACTGACCGCATTCAAGTTTCTCCTGTTGATGGTCACTTGTGTTGATTGTTATTGGAGGTGGGTCGGGTATACCTTGAAGAAGCTGTCGAATGACATCGCGCAAAAATCAGGCCATCACTCGAGTAGAATCTCAATAGGAAGCGACGAGTGTGTCGACGGTGCGAGGGTGACATTGAGGAGATCGTGTGGCAAGAAGGAGACAAGAGATTATGGGCAATCGTGGATTCACCTGAAGAGGAGAGCAGAAAATAGAAGACAGTGGAGATGTGTTGTTGGATCACTATGTTCCCCTCAGAACCTAAGGGAAGAATAATAATTATCTAGATATTTCAGATCAGCCGTCTCTGGTGTTGTCATTCACGATGAAATGGACGTCCATGAACTCATATGTTTTACGCTGTGACTATGCTAGTATTGGTTCGTTTGAAAGGACGAAAGTCAGTGGTCAGTTTAGTGAGGATAAGTCAACTGTGTATGAGAGGGTAATTGTTTAACTGACTTGCATGAATGAAGGCCTTTCAGGTTTCAATTTACTATTTGAATATTATTATCTTTTATGTGCCTTCGTTTAGTTGGTCAGATACATCGTATGTTTGTTAGATATCTATATTCCACGATATAATGTCATGAGCGTGTCACCATTCAGAATTGAGGATAAAGATGACAGAAGGAGGTCAGCAAATGAACTCTGCCACGATTTCTCAACTCACGGCGTCAACCTGAGAAGTACTGTAGGCATATTGCTGGAATTCCTACAATTCTTCTTCGGTAGTACATCGGTGCGCAGTCCATCGTACTTAGTGTGTTGTTTTGTACATATGTTCATGTTGTACATATTGATTTGGTATCTTCTCTCATTATTTGTCGGTTAATTTTGTTTGTGTCTGGACCCTTTTCTACTTGGATCGTCAATGTGATAAGGAATGTAGGCTTACTGCTGTAAGTCCTACAATTCTTCAAGAGTAGTTCGTCAAGGCAGAATCCACAACAATTGATCTATTGATTGTACATATATTCGTGTTAAGTAACTGAGTTAGTTCCAGTTCATCTCATTGTTGGTTAATTTTATAGTTGTCGCATTGTGGAATCATCTCCTAATGTTATTGTAAGTACTTCTGAAGTCGTTTCAAGTCTTCTACAATTGTGAACGAATCGAGTGGTATTAGAGTCAGTGTACGAGATTCGATACGCCGAGGAGGGGATTGTGGTGGAGTGACATGAAGCAACCAACACACCGAGGATCAGATCAGTGACGGTACCGTCGACAGAGAGCGAATGGAGTTCCGATCACTGAGTGACATTCCACACACCGGGGAGACGCACTGGCGTGGTGTAGTGTGCTTGTTGTGTGTTGGGCTTTTTTGTCTTGCATTTCCATTTTAGGCTAGTCCCGGTTGACCCAGGTTCCCGCGTTGGCAGTTCACTTCAAGGTTATCGGCGATATGAAAAAGAGGGATGGACCCCTTTTTTCCAGGGGAGTGTAAAGGAATGTGAACATTGAACGTTGGTTCATTGATCTTGTAAGCCATTGGCGGGCAACTCGAAAGCGCGGATGGTTCAGTCGTGTACAAGTTGGAAGAGGACGTAATAATACGAATAAAAATACATTATATTTATTGTAAAACATTGATTTACAGATTTTGTACTAATCTTGATTTCAGTTGCCAAACAATACAACTTCTTTCTTACAAGTACTGGTGTTTTGTAGTTAAAGTTGAGAAACAGTCACAGTAATTATCGGTTCGTAGCGTCTTCGCAAATCATCGGAACTTAGGGTTGAGTTCCTTAACAAGATACTTCTTCTTAGTTAATGACTCTTCAGGACTTCTCAGACAACGCGGTACTACCTTGTTATATATACTGCAACAACTGCTTATCATTTTGTTGTGGCAGAACATACACTTCAGCAGTTTGTACTACTCCACCACTTCACTGAAAACTGTGAAAGTACGGAAAACTAGCAGTATAGTTGTTCCTCAATATTATTGATTTTTTTGTTGATAAATAGAATTGGTATATTGTGAGATCTGTCTGCTAGCCAAAATCGGTACACAGAAATTTACATAAATGTTTGCGTCCTCAATATCCGTCATGTGAAAACAAGAACAAAGACTGTCTCAACAACCAATCATAGAAGACTTTTCGTCGGCGGATACAATTATCAGATAGATGATCTCCCCTTCAAGAAACAGCCACAAAGAGATGAAAGATTAACTTTCAGTGAGAAACCACCGATCAGAAGACTATTTTTGTCTGCTTACAATTATCTATAATAATGTACATGGAAATCTATAAATATGTGTTGATTTCTGCGCATTTCGTCCTATTTGGGACTCGTCACTGGATGTACCTGCATTCTCAGTGAGTGATGATGTTCCCACCGAGGCTCGAACCCAGTACCCATAGTTTCAAACGCCAAAGCGTTATCCACTAGACCACTTGGGCCACGAGAGCCACCTCTTGTGCAACGGGTCATATTAATTATTGAATTGAATTCTTGATTTTCCCGTCGATTGATTGGACCGAGTGGTCTAGTGGATAACGCTTTGGCGTTTGAAACTATGGGTACTGGGTTCGAGCCTCGGTGGGAACATCATCACTCACTGAGAAATGCAGGTACATCCAGCTGACGAGTCCCAAATAGGACGAAATGCGCATCCTGGATTCCACTGCTAGCCACCATCCACCAATTGTATACTAACTAAATGCCCGGACATCGTCGAAGCATCTGCACAAGAAGCCAACATGTCAACCTGAGACCGAGCACTTCGGTCCAATCAATCGACGGGAAAATCAAGAATTCAATTCAATAATGTGTTGATTTCCTTAATAAACGATCTGATGACTGACTCGCGCCTTCTGTTGTTATAGTCAGAGCAGTCCCTTGGATCATTCACATTCTGATAAATTTGGTAAATAAAATAATAGTGTAGTTAGGTGTGAGTTGTCAGTATAAGTTTGAAGAGGGAATTACAAATTTCAGTTAACTTTGAGAGAAGGTCAACCTACTGAATAAATTATTCCGTTGGAGGATTTCATCATGAGCTGACATCAGTTAGAGGACCACTGGAAAACCTGCAGGGAGTACTGGATAGCCCTTTTGTCAGTCTAGTTTGGGACTGGTTCTCCAGAAGTACGCACCCAACACAAGGGGTCGATCTCAGGAACTTCTGGTTACAAGGTGAGCTCGTGGACCATTGAGCCACTGGGACACCCAAACTGCGACGAAACAACTATCCAGTGCTCCAGGTTTTCCAATGGTTCTCTAACTGATGTCAGCTTATAATGGAATCCTCCAACCAATCAAACAAAATCCTCACAGTAACCATACTTGTCTACTTTGATGTTAAACAAATGACAAGATCCAGTTAAAATCTGTCAAAGATTACTTAGAGTCAATGCAGTCGTTGCAGAAACAGCAAAATGTTATGTTCATTTGGAACACTAGTGGATCAAATCAGCTTACCTTTACCTAACCGACTTATTTTGTGTAGAAGAGAGTCATGGTGAACTGTGTCAAATACCTTCTTAAAGTCTAGGAAGACTATATGGACTAGAACATTCATATCCCAGCATGACGTCCAATCGTCCCAAGTTGGTGGTAGGCTTGCTTCACAGGATCTACCTTTCCTGAAACTGTGTTGTGCTTCATGGAGTCTATAAGCTCTACTGAGGTGCTCCCTGATATAAACAATAATAATACTGTCCAGTACTATTGATTCCGCTGGGAGTAGGGATACCGAACTATAACTGGTGGAATTTTATCTATCCCACCCCTGAAGATCGGAGAAAGGATGGATCTTTCCCACTCCTTTGGCAGTTTCCCTCAATCCATCGAATGTTGGAACAAGTCACATAAGGGCCCACAGAGAGCTACGTCGCACTGTTTCAGAATAGATGGCCTGATGTCGTCACACCCTAGGGACTTCCCAGGTGTGAGTCTCTGTAGCTTACTTAGTATTATTGTCGGGTTTTTCTGGGGAGTAGCCAGGTGAAACAGTAATGCCACCATCTTGGTCCGTACCAGTAATACCCACATTGCTGTTTAACTGTTTGGCGAAGGTTACACTGAATGTTTCAGCCGTCTCATGATTATTGAGGTATTGGCCGTTTGAACCTACTAAGGTGCATGCTACCTGGTTGTCTGGTCTTCTTTCCGATATGAATCGATACAAGATTTTTGGTTCGCCTGTCACTCCTAACTCTCACGTGGCATCGTTTCCTTAGTTCCAGGTAAGCATCATAATTGGCCTGATACTTGGATATCCGCCACCTAGACCAAGCCTTCAGAATTGCTTGCACAATACGTTGGGTATCTCTCTTCAGCCGTTAGGACCTTTTTCGGCCTGGGTTGTGACAAGAGGGATAGTATCCAAGATTTCTGTGTGAATAATCTCTTTTACCACTTCACAGCGTTCATTCACAGATAACTCATCCCATGCTAACAGCCATTCTGCGTAGGACAAGTGCCTCCGCATTTCAGCATAGTCCGCCTTGTTATAGCACAGACATGGTCGCGTTGCGTCCCACTGTAGGTGCTCAAGGAGAACAAGATCGAATCCTATGAGTGAACGGTCACTGCTTCTAGTGGAGTCATGATCTGGACATTTTTGATGAGTAGTTGGTCACTAGTTGGAATATAATCTAGTTTCGATGACTTACCACAAGTGTCGTATCCAACATTCTCAGTCAGTCCCGTATTTCGAATGATTTGCAGTAGATTTCGACCGAATTTTCCCTGAGCACGCCCCGAGTTTAGGTTCACTGATGGGGCATTGAAATCTCCAGCTATGGTGATTTGGTCATAGCCCAAGTCTCGTTTCCCTATGTTGGTGCTAAGCAGTCGCTGATTGTGCTCTGCCCCACAGGTGGGTGATCGGTAGATGCCGCCCAGTAAATGCTTGCTGTAACCTACGGTGAAATGACACCATATGGAGTCTGAGAGTTCAATAAGCGAGGGGTCCATTGCACGTACACTTTTGAGCTTTTGTCAAAGCGTATGGCAAATCATACCTTCCATGTTATGTCCGTCTCTCCTGACCAGAACCATATCACTTATAACGGTTTCGTTATCGGCAGTAGTGGGGGTTAGTCAGAATTCAGTGAGGATTATTATTTTAAGGCCTAAGTGTGACTTGAGGTTTCTGAGTTCACCTAAGTTCCTTCTCAGCCCTCTTACATAGGCATCAAGGCAACTGACAGTGAGTCTAACAACCTCAGCCTGTTTTGATGTAGTTGCCGTTACGTTGTCTGCTGGTAGTGGACTTAATCTTGGGACAAGTTGGCCGATTCCGATGGAACCTGCCCCTCAATAAAACTAAAAGAGCACTAAAACGTTAGATTCAATGTCTTATGTATTTGTTATACTTCTGATTTTTGAGTGAAGTAGAGGGTGTGTGAGGTGGTAATTCTGGTGAAACAGTCTGTCGTTGTTTCTACTTTATCCTGGTGTATCCTATGTCTATGTAAACGGTCAGAGAGGCTACTGCATATTTACACATAATCCTGATGTTTATGAATGAAGTCAGTGGTACTATGTATTAATATTAACTCAGTCTCTTATTTTTTGCACTTTATTCCCTTTCTAAAACTTAACATGATTTTTCACGTTCAGTCATTCCTATTCTTTGCGCTACTGGATTCCTCTTAAGGCAGATGAATACTCGGGTGCCTCCACGGATGAAATACAGGTTTTCTACATCATACGGACTACCCATCTTTGTTTACATCTCAATCAGACTGAACATTCATGCAGGCTACTATTTGTTTCATCAAGTGCTCCTGCATGTTGCCCATAACGTTTTTGGATTGTGAGGCTTCGAGATTTCACTACGACTAAAGGGCTATTAGCTCGATTCAAACTTAGTAAACTGTAAGTGCCGATATCGACCTTTAAATAGACCTTAACGTTTTCTTCAGTAAGCTTGATCATCACTCTACCTAAATTGTAACTACCGATAAACGAACTCAAAGTGAAAAGGCTTGTGACTGGTTAGTGTGCTCAGTTGTGGATTACACCTTTACTACATATTAAATGTGAAATTCAGTAGGTAAGAATACTGCACAACATATCTGTTAACTGGTCCGCGTAGAAAGCTCAGGAGTGCGTTTAGTGATAGTGCAACGAGGAAGAAAGCCACGTGAGAGCAGTCATGCCGGAAGAACAGTGTACACGTGGCGCCATATTGCAGGAATGCATTGAAACAAAATCTCAAACATTCAAGGTGCACTAAAAGACTGCCATTTTATACAGTCTTTTCACAATAAGCTTGAAAAAAACAAATGTCTGAATTATCCAGAGTTTTGGGAAATGCTCTGACCATCATATTATTCAGTGTAAGTGTCCACTGTAACCTTGGAAATGAGGAGAACCTAGCAGTTCTGGCATGAACTTGTTGGTTGATCCTGTACAGACTGTGGATGCTGACGAATGCTTATATCACCGGAAGTACCAATACATAACTGGTTCGATAAAAACGCGATCTTTTCGAAACCTGTTGTTCGAGCTCAAACAACCTGATTTCTTTTTATTTACATCAGATCAGACAACAGTCACTTATTCTTCTATCAACTGTTTTATTTCAGGTACTAATCCCAATTGCCGTATTGCTAATTTATTTATTGTACCAAAGATAGGAGACGTCACCGATGAAATACATGAAGCTTTTTCAAATCTTCCAATAATGACAGAACACAAAAACCGAATTGGTCATTAGCACATTTAAATTTTAAGGGATGATGCTATACTTAGTGTAATCCATAAATCATAAGTTCAAGTAACCCTTTTTATTAATAATGGTGAGATTCTGTCCAGCAGTGTGACATTCCAACCATGTGGGTGACCAGTCATTAGAACCCAGTGTCCTGATTGTACTCAGAATGTCATCTCTTACTGAATTTCCTATTTGTCTCCTATCTGTTAATTCTTTGTTTATCACTAGTATTTATAACTAAAAAGTATGAAAAAATCTTGTCAACTAACTGAAACGCTGAAAAACACTAAGTAAGTCTTTCAACTGTGCGTTAAAACAATTAGAAGAAAAAATTATTCCAATTCAGTCAATAAATAAGACTGATCACACGCTCACATGAGAAAACCTAATGATCACAAATTCACCGAATGAATCCATTAAGAAATCAACAAAATTGAGGTAGAAGTTCGTGTTTACTCATATGGATGACCAAGCTGCATTTTGAAACATTGATTAGTCATCCATGTGAGTGATTTCAACTTACTGAGCAAGTTTCCAGCTTCGTGAACTATAACCTTCCTGAGTTGCTATGTAAACCTACAAGGTAATACTGTTTACTAGATTTTTCTGTTTTCTGTCTTTTACTCCCCGCCGTCCCTCCTCTTTTATTTTGAAATCATCGGTGGCACAGTGGCTGTGACTCTCAATGACCATGCATATGATCCGGGGTTCGATCCCCTGCCAACGCACACCTGATATCCACGGTCGGCCTTCAAAACTTGGGCTACCGATACCACATGCTGAAAATTCCAGACCTATGCCAAAAAATACTTGTGGAATCAAGCTGAAATAAAAAATGAATTGATGGTGACTCAAACCAAAACTGTAATGCTTATACTTCAGATGCCTTGACTTTACAATGTTTCCTTCACTAACTTTCAAAATTGAAGTACATTATTGTCATTATTTATAGCCACTGTAATTTCAAGTAGTTTGCAGATAATGAGAACCTATGAAATAGAGTGATGATATCATTTTCTACTGCAAATCTGGCTTTTTCTTACTCACTGAAACTTATCAAGGGAACCAAATGTATGAAATTTTTGAAATGACCCCCGAAAATTGCTTTTTCAATGGAATAAGATCCATTGTGTGCAAACAAATAAACATAAAATAAATGCTTTCTAGTTCAGAGGCTGACATTATAGACGTTCGCGAACAGTACTGGGTATATTAACGCGAGCTCTTATACCAACAACTTCGAATGTGTTTCAATCCTCGTACCAAATGCCAAGCAAAAGACAGTATTTGATCGTCCAAATTACGCGATATATTTCGGGACCAAAACAAGCCGTCAGACGAACGCTTAGCTGGCTAGTGATCGTGCACGTGACACGACGGGGTAGCAAATGGCGAGGATGCTTGACCGGAAGCCTTCAGCTAAACAAGTCGACTTAAACAGTGGTGGTCAGCATCCAATGAGTGATTGCTGTGGTCAATAATTTTGGGGAATCATTTACTGCTACAGCCCACTCCCCCCTAGTGGGATTGTGAGGACCCTTAGACAGAACCAGACGGAAGAAAAAAACTCGATGATTCCCTTACGGGTGAAAAAATCTTCCGAGCGGCTTGGTGGCGTGCCTCCCAGTTTTTCTGCCTGTGCTGATAGGGTCTTCGCACATAGCTTCCTTGGACTTGTTCGTTGGATCCCGTGCTTCGTTTGTTTCTCGTCCAATGCCCGTCGCACCTGGAAAAGAAAACAACAACGCTAAGAACCATGTCGAGGAATATTTACCAAATCAGCGTTTTTTTTAAAAAAATGATGTGCATTCACCACACAGTAAAATAATGCAAAGTTTAGAACACTAAAAAGTATACATCTAATTTTTTCGGTGCATGTAACATGTACTGTTAAAGAAAATAATTTTACTTGTGTTTAGTGATACTGTATATAAAAATATTGATGTGTCTAAAAAATAATTGGTACCACAAACGAATGAGTTGGGTGAATCACATGACTTCGTTATGTTATATGGGTGTGAAGATATTCTGGAAACCTTACGGTACGTCCAGAACGGGTTTTCTTAGGAGGCTCGACAGAAGTTTCGGTAGCTGTCGCCGTGCTAGTGACTTCTTCGAGGACTCAACGATTTTTCCGTTACTTTTGGATTATGAGGTACGCTTAGCTCTATGCTAATAGGATTACCTTCCAAGTAAGCCGGTTTCAGACGGTCAGTGCCGATGGTGTCCTCGCGGCCTCTTTCGTCTAAGAAAAAGAATTTTCTCCGAACTTTCAATTACATTATAAAGGCCATCGTATGGGGATTCCAGAGGTCTGCGCGCAGAGTGACGACGAACAAATACATGTGAAGAAGTTTTTAAACACGGGTGAACAAAACATCAATGGACTGTGAACGAAGGGGAGTGGGTTTAACTGAACTCATTGCGTTTGTAAGCCTGCTGACGTATGAAGCGTGATCTACCACTGGTGGGAAGCTCGAGGGAGAAACAAATTCACTAGGCAGTCGTAGTGTCGTGCCATATACTAGCTCGGCGCTAGTACAACCAGCATCGGTTTTCAAGGCGTTTTGTATCCCTAGGAGAACTGACGGAAGGGATTCAGTCCAATGGGTTTTGTTTGCAGCTGACAGACCAGCTTTCAACTGTCTGTGTAGACGTTCTACCATACCATTAGCTTGAGGATGGTAGGCTGTTGTTCAAAAACGCATGCAACCTATGATTTTAGTCAGGGCGAAGAATGAGCCACTTTCGAATTGCCGCTCGCGATCAGTTGTTATGGAAGATGGGCGTCCAAAGTTAGCGATCCATCTTTCTACAAAGACGCGAGCGACTGTTTCAGCAGATACGTCCTTGATGCGTACTGCTTCTGGCCATCGTGTGAATCGATCGATGCAAATAAAAATATAGGTATATCCATGGGATTCAGGAAGGGGTCCAACCAAATCTATATGGACGTGTTCGAAACGAGCGTCAGGGAGAAGAAAGGTGCCAAGTGGGCTTTTGGTGTGTCTTATCACCTTGCACTTTTGACAAGCTAAGCACGTGTGTGCCCATTTCCTTACTCCTTTATCAATGCCAGGCACACAAAACCGACTGGTTATGAGCATGACAGTAGTTCGAATACCTGGGGGAGATAAGCTTTGCAACGTATTGAAGACGTTACGGCGATAACTTTTAGGCACGATAGGGTGAGGAGTAATAATAATATATTTCTTCCTGTTTATACAGGAACATACCAGTCGTACAGGCATGGATAAGTTATTAAATATATTACTCGTGGACATGCCTCATAGAATAGTATCTCTTCCCATACCTAACGGTTTCTCAGCTAATTGTAGAGTTGCTTTCAACAACTCATGTTGAAGCTCGGTTTCTTCTTTTGAAGACTAGCCAGTTTTATAAGGTCTATGCCGTCAATGTTGGTGGGGGAACGAATGCGCAACAAGGCATCTGCCAGGGTGTTGTTTACTCCGGATAAATGGCGAATTTCTGATGTAAACTGCGAAACGTAATCCACTTGTCCTGATTCCCTAGGTGAATACTTATATGAAGGTGAGTTCAGAGAGTACGTCAGAGGTTTGTGGTCAGTGAAAATTATAAATTCACGACCCTCCACTGAATGTCAAAATGACGTATAGCACAGTACATAGCCAGAAGTTCTCTGCCGAATGTGTTGTACTTCGTTTCAGCTGATTGAAAACGCCTGGAGAAAAAGGTGAGTGGTTGCCACTCTTTGTTAACTAGCTGTTGTAGAACTGCGCCGATTGCAGTGTTTGATGCATCAACCGAGATACTTAACGGTGCCGTTGGATCCTGATACATCAGAAGTGTGGCATTCGCAATAGCTTTTTTAATCTGGGTAAAAGCATTTCGAGCAGACGCGTCAAGTTCTATGGACTTGTTATTCCCTCGAAGGAGGTCTGTCAATGGCTGAATCAAAGAGGCACAGTTGGGAATAAAGCGTCGATAATAACTTACTAAGCCGTTAAAAGTGCGGAGACTTTTTGTGGCTCTGGAAAGTTCAGTATAGCCTCGACCTTAGTAGCCAGTGGGCGAATGCCCTTGCAGTCAATAGTGTGACCCAGGAAGTCGAGTGAGTCAACACCGATTTGACACTTTTGAATATTGATGGTAACACCATGTTGGCGTAACCTGTCAAATGCCAAGTCCAAGTGCCTAAGGTGAGTTTCCTTGTCTGGACTGGCAATGAGGCAGTCGTCTAAGTATGCGTATACAAAGTCGAGACCGCGAAATACTTCGTCAATGAAGCGTTGGAATGTTTGGGCTGCATTCCGGAGACCGAATGGCATACGTAGAAATTCAAAAAGTCCGAAAGGCGTAATGATAGCCGTTTTCGGGATATCTTCTGTTGCCATCGGGATTTGGTTATACGCTTTAACCAAGTCGATTTTGGAGAATATAGTCGCGCCGGATAAGGTTGCCGTCAAGTCGTGTATATGAGGCAACGGGTAGCAATCAGGGGTTGTTTTGGCATTCACTCGCCGGTAATCACCGGTGGGTCGCCAATCATTGCTATCCTTTTTCGGAACCATATGAAGTGGGGATGCCCATGGGCTATTCGAAGGTCGAATGATGCCAAGGGTAAGCATATGGTCAAATTCATTCCTGGCGATTCTCAGTTTGTCAGGAGCTAATCGTCGTGCTTTAGATGTCACAGGTTGTCCTGTGGTAATGATGTGGTGCATAACATTGCTGGTTATGCACGGTAGGTCGTTCGACGGGCAATTAAGTTCCGGATACTTGTCAACATAGGTTGAAAAGTTGGATCAAGGATTGCCTTTATCTTAACGGGTGACAAGCTAGGGCCTATGTAGCTGATGCCTTTGATAGACAGACTAGTAGTATTGTCAATCAGTCGTTTTCGGCGGACGTCTACGAGTAAATCATGATGATTAAGTAGGTCCGTGCCAATGATGGGCATTGTAACGTCAGCGAGAAGGAAAATCCACCGAATAGGTTTGCGTAAACCTACGTTCAGATAGACGTATTTCCTACCAAAGGTTGCGATTGGTTTTCCATTTGCAGCCTGTAAGTTGAAGGTAGGTTCCTTCTGTCGATCTGCTGCTGTAGCAGGAAGGACGCTGACTTCGGCGCCTGTGTCGACTAAATATCGAGTCTGGCTTATCACATCATGGATGTAAAGAAGGCGGCTAGTGCCACCGGCGACGGTTGCCGCTAACGCGTGCCGGCGGGATAGTTTCCCACAGACTTTGAGACATTTCCGAAGTTACAAGGCTTACGGCAACACTTCGCTTCTTGGCCATAGGTGTTGTGGTACCAGCACCAGTCAGGGTTTTTCAGTGAACGTGGTTTGGACTTAGATCGACCACGTGAGTTCCTGCGTTGAGGAGATTTAGGACGACGGTTGGAGGAGTTAGAATGCATGTTTGACCTAAACATCTGCTGGATGGAGTTGCATAACTCTATCATTGCAGGATCCTTACTCGAAGTCTGCTTAGTCATCGAGCATATTTCGGGAACAGACCGTTTAGTTATTTCTAGAATCCTATCTGCAGTAATAGCTAAGTCCTCTATTACAACACCCTGAAGTGTCACAAGTACGGTCTGTACAGACTGTGGCAGCTTGGATAAGAAGAGTTCTCTAAAAGTCCTTCGTCGAACTGACTTTGGCCGACGATTTCTTTCATTCTTGTCAGCATGCTCACGGCTGACTGATCTCCTAACTCGATGTTACGAAATAATTTGTCCAGACGTTGTCGGTCCGTGAGAACGTTTCTCCTGAGGAGGGATGCTTTGAGCAACTCGTACGAGTTACTTACCTCGGGACTCAACATCTGTGATGTTACGTACTTGCTGAATTCCCGCGGTAGGGCGTGAATAACTGCAAGTAACTGTGAACGTTGATCGGTTATCCCATGCTCACAAAAATCTGCTTCAGCTAGCAGAAACCACGTTTCAGCATTATCTGGCCAGTATGGTACGAGCTGAATGGTTTTAGGAGTTGAGCGGATACGGATGACCTTGGGACTAAGATCACTCATGACGAAAATTATGTCGAATAATATATGGTACAAGAACAAATACAAAATGGAACGAACTCACCGGGGTTATCTGCGGATTTATCGTGGATGAAGTTCGCGGTTGGGCTCACCAGTTTAGAGGGTTGACAGAATTCTCTTACACAGCCTCTAAATTATTCTCGCGTACCAAAAAAAAAGAAAAGCCAATATTTGATCGTTCAAATTACGCGATATATTTCGGGACCAAAACAAGCCGTCAGACGAACGCTTAGCTGGCTAGTGATCGTGCACGTGACACGACGGGGTAGCAAATGGCGAGGATGCTTGACCGGAAGCCTTCAGCTAAACAAGTCGACTTAAACAGTGGTGGTCAGCATCCAATGGTGAGTGATTGCTGTGGTCAATAATTTTTGGGAATTATTTACCGCTAAAATATACAAAGCACGACGAGAACCACGTAAATGCAATTAGTTCACTCCCCTGTCAATGAATCGCACTTTGATTAACGTGTTTGAAAAATCAATAAAATTATGTCGAACAAAACCGAATAAATAGTTCAACACTCAATCATCAGGTAATTGTGAAACCTAATTTCAAGTAATTAACTTTTGACTTCACCTTTTAATTAGATTAATTGTGTCAATACCGCTAACTTAATCAGATAAACAACAGTCATTAATTAGCTGTCCTGAAAATAAATCACTAATACACATGGCATGTTTTAGTCTTATTTATTGATAGGTAGTGATTTCCACGTATTCTCTTCACTCGATATAACGTAAAGTCATGCATATATAAAAAGAAAAAGACGTTAACAGTTTTGTTTTCTTTATCAAAATGGGCTATTTACCCAGTGAGCCGGGCTATGATACTTTTGCGCTTGATTTTCTGGAGACGTCAGCATCCGGTGAGTTCACAAGATTCATTGAGTGTTTTTACTCATTAATGACCAGTACCTTTTGAAACCGAAACCATCCACTTATCTGTTCAGTTAAATATATAACCTTGTGAGGCTTTTGTAAATTGTCTGTTTTATAACTTGTACACCCACTGAAGTACGAGTAAAAATGAAAGCTATCGTGAATTGTAGAGCAAATGTCATAACAGATATTCCAGTTAACTAAAACTGTTGATAAAACATCTTTGAAATAGCCAGATATGATTAAAGCACTTTTCCTCTAAACACATAATGGAAAAATCACATAAGGCCAATGTTGTAATTATTTGTAATCGTAGTATTAGTATTTCGAGATGAACGAATTACAAGAATCCAACCAAAACATAGACAGGGCGGAATTCAGGAATTTGTATTTAGCGGAATTCTAATGCAATTCATATAAGAAGTATATTGACAATCAACAGTAAGTATTTAAACAATACAGAGATAGAAATAGTCAATCACCACATCCGCCACAGGTCGAATATCTCCTTGCGTATTTATAACGATGTCTCGGTTTGCTTGCAAGTAGCTGCGACCTTCTAACCGATTCTGTGATATTATTTTCATCAGTATTATCTGGACATATTTCTGAATTATCTACAAAATCAGGATTAGTAGCGGAATCAATAATATTATAATTGGAACGACCTACTTCATTTATTGTCACTTTGTCCAGGTGTCCGTTATGAACTGAGTGATCTTTGATGTCTAATATCTTCACCACTCGATTTCCCATTTTTTGTAGTATAATTCCAACAGAAGGTCTATAGTTATTACCTTTGTAATAATGTACATTAGAAGTCGCGGACATCAGATGCTTTCTGAGAATTCGAGATTTGAAAAGTTTTGCAGGACTTTCACGGGTACTTGTATGCTCTGCATTCAACAGACGCAGTCTATGCATATGCAACAATTCCTCCATTTTAATCAGTTGCTCTCTCATCTCATTCAGTTTTTTCCGTGTTTTCGACAGTTCGCATTGTAAATCAGCTACCTCATTTTTGAAAACAGTTGACACTTGAGTTGCTGAACTTGTAGTGGAGGTTTTCATTGGATGAGATCGAGTATTTTGAAAAGTTGAAAGACACATTGACTCCATTTTACGAGATAGCTTGGGAGAATTATAAGAATTCTGAGTAACATAAGTATTCGAACTTCTGCAAACAGTCTTGATGTGTCCAACTTTACCACATTTGTGACACTTAGCACCCCGAAAACGGCAAGTGCTTCGTAGATGTAACTTTCCACAGGAAAAACACGGTTTAATGTTTTTGATCTCTGGCTGCATTCTATTACCTGTGGACGGCAGTTTGGATTGCTTTCCATGACCACTTGTATTTCCGACTTTAGAAAGCAAAACATCAGATACTGACGTAGTGGGAGCAGAGTATTCATTATTGACATCTTCATATGTAATACATAAATCTTTAGCAGTCTGAAAGGTACAAGAAGAAATCTGAATTAACTCTTTCTCTAACTTAGGAATACTGATTCCAGCAATTAGATGATCACGTAGTTGAGTATGCAGCTGATCTCCAAAGTTACACTTTGAAGCTTGAATTTGAAAATGAAGAATGAACTCTCGAATCTTCTGGTTGGGAGCACGAATCAGTTTATGGAATTGAGCCCTCTCTCTGGTCTCAAATGTAGTTACATGAAAGTGATTTATCAGAAGTTCAAGAATCTTGACATATGACAGAGAAATAGGTTTATCTGGAAACGCCAGATTCTTCACTAGGGTATATGCATCTAGCCCAATAGCAGTGATGAAATGTGCTGGTATTTTGTCATCCCGAACATTCTTTGAAATGCACCACGCATCGAAGCATTCAAGGTAATCAGCAATCTCCCGCGGAGAACCATTAAGAGGAAATTTTCCCAGGTTATTTAGTTCCGTCGCGACGCCAGTTTGTAGTAATTATTTGTAATCGTAGTATTAGTATTTCGACAGCAATCTATCCAGTTACACCAGGAATTACTTTCGATATGAGGAAATCAATAATGCACTTACATTTGCATAGTTGACTGCCTGATATTCAACATTATTGAGTAGTCGCTCGTGCTGAGAAATCTCTACCTTCTTCTTCTTATTGTTCATCCCTTTACACTCTGTACTGTATGAATATCATATCTTTTGTGAGGATCGACCTGCATTTATAATCATAGGAAACATTTATATACAGACAGGTTAAATGTACTAAACAAACATTCATTGACACAAGTTTCAGACCATTTCGAATCTTACCTCAACGTTGTCTGTTACATAAAACTGCCTAATTACCAATAATATCGACAGGAAACGACCTGAATTTTAGGGGTGTTGTAGAAGCTTAGTGCTGTAACATTTTCATACCAACGAGGGAGGTAGTCACATTGTATGTTGTCACATTGTGTACTACTTACTACTTGTATACTATTTACAAGCAGACGTAAGTAGTATATAGGGTGATATCTTCAGCAAGGCAATAATAGTTCGCCTCAGTGAAAAAGCTACCGAATAATAAACGCAGAAAGAAAGTAAAAAAGCTGAGAAGAATCTAATATGCAACGGATAACTATAAATAAAACAAATATAATACGGAATGAATAGTATCACCTGCCAATTGTGAAGTCAACGTAAGATTTATGACTTTCTTGATGTTCTTGGTACTTTGTCCCATTCAACTGTAGTTCTCTCCTCACCAGAATTGTTCCTGGTCAACAAGTTTTGAAAGGTCGTTTATTAGTTCGATATTTCTTTTAGTTAGTTAATCATGTATAAGCATACTGATGAAGATTGTCTTGAAATGAATTTAGTTGGGCGATGTCACGTTGATCGGATTGCATAAACAATATTACGACTTTCAGTTCTTTAGACAATTGAATCAAACGATTCGAGTAATGAAAAGTAATGAAATCTGGTCAAAACGTGTAAGACCACTGTTTTAAAACATTTGACTGCTGAATGAATGTCGCTACACATCAGTCTTGACAACATCAACCACATCTTCATAATTAGGAATTTACCAACCACTTCAGTTAATAACAGTTAGTTGACATAATTCGGTACACATTATAGTGCATTCTCAGAATGCTACTTAGGTTTTGATTACGTTATACACTGAACAGCTCTCCAGAAGATCATTTTCACTGAAGAAAACCTGCCAATTCAGTATATGAAATAACCAGATACTAACTAACTAACATTCAGTGACAAAAGTGAGTGTTCAAATACTGAGAACTAGTCTTAAAAATATAGCCGGTTAATGAAATATGTAAGAAACACGTTTATACTGATATATTCTGGCTAATACAAAAATGAATAACTCAAATTTTCACTCTATCCATCCCATTAGGTAACAATGATTACTTATCATCTCCAATGAGTGTCTTTCTACTACTCACCACACTTCTTGGTTCAGGAGGAACCAAGGGTAATACAAAGTTGCAAATAGCTGGAGCTGTTGGAGTCTACGAAGAAAGAGGAAAACAGAAGGCCGCGTCAAGGATATTCAATTCAATATACAAGAATTTGACAGACGAAAAAGCTAGTGGAGCGAATATCATCACTATAGGAAACGGAATGTTTGTAAAGGACGGAGCTAAATTGAAGAAAACGTTTGTAACGACAATCAAAAGAGATTTCTACAGTGAAGTTGCTAATGTGTGTAGATTTTTGATGTGTTGATATGTTTTTTTTTTCCAGGTCTGAAACTTTCGAAAATCCTGTAGTTGTTCATATGACTGACTGATCTATTTTTGTGTTAAGCATATTTTTTCCCTTTGACGGTGACTTACATATATATGAATACATTTGTAAAGCAGGAATTTGGAAGGCCTGTCATATATCTGCCTCACAAATGTATACTGAGCTGTGTGAAATTAATGGTACGGAAATTGCACCAAGGATTCTGTCACCAGTGACAACCTTTCAAATAATATAGAACCGTGTGTATTGAGCTTTCATTACAAATACATCCAAGAAGTCTGCGAAGTTCCTTTATAGAAACGAAAAGAATTTTTGATTGGGCACTAGTAACTAGTGTGACGTTTCTAGTCCTTTCTTCGGTACAGACTGAATTTTATCAGTCAGCTTTGCAATGTGACCACCGTTCTAGGTAGCTGGACATAACGATGAACATTGATTTGATGATATTAGATGGTTGGAGGCAATCGGCAGGAAGCCTTAGACCTAGGTTTCGTGCTAGTCGACACTCTTCAATCAACCACCAGTCAAAATACCCACTACAGTCCTACAGGAGGTCATTCGCGAGCCCGCATAGCTCAGTGGTAACGTCTCTGACTGCAGCACTGAGTGACGCGGGTTGGAGTCTCAGAAGGGACATGACTTCCTTCAAGGTTGCAGATACGCATTCCTGATGAGTGCCAACTAGCACGAAGCCTAGGTGAAGCGAGGCTTCCTGTGGCCGATTGCCCCCAGCCATCTAATATCATCAAAAGAAAGGAATTTTTTCACTCGTATCTGTCCCTTCGTACCATGGGATGTTTTATTACAGCCTATAGATTAACCAAACCACATTTAAAACTGTATGAAACGGCAAATCAACTTTTGTTTTATATAACGTGAAGACTAAATTCATCTGATTTAAGATTTTAGCTGAAAAACGTTTTCTGAAGAAACAGAACTTCTTGAACAAATCTTTAGAATTCTAGTTATATGAGAGTCAAGGAAACAAGTAGTTTACGAATAGTATCTAGGAGACAAAGAGTTATGTCACTGGCTCTGACTCTGTGTATTATTTCTAACATTATTCACACGTAAGGCTGTTTTGCGTATTGTCAAAGCAATTTGAAGTTACGCGTGTACAGGTATCAGACATGTTTATTCACACTGTACAGATGTAAAAGAATTTTAGTGATCACAATAGTTGACGCTCAGTCATTATTGTGTATTGTAAGTTACAAGTGAAGTTCATTGCTTATTACTCAGGATTTTGTGCTAAGCTACACATTAATATATATTAGGGAGTAATGTATCACATTAGCTAAACAGGCATTGTAAAATAATGCAAGCAGTGTCGTGAGTGATACACTATAAAACGTTTTCGTAGGTTTAATCGTACACAGCCAAAACTTCCTGAAATGACAATTAATAAAATACACGTCTGAATTTCAATCTCAGGTGGATTTCACTGCTCAAGAAGGTACTAGGAAAATTATCAATGCATGGGTTAGCAATAAAACAAATAAACTGATCCCTGAACTTTTCACAAAACCATTATCGACAGAGACTATTCTCGCTCTGATCAACACGCTGTATTTCAAAGGTGAGTTATTTACGTCATTACATTAATGTTCACGTTTTTTAATATAAAATTCTTTGTTATTTTGTAGCATTGATTTTAATTCCTCACATGGGAAGTCTTGATGTTAGACGGTTGGAGGAAATTGGCCACAGGAAGCCTCGCTTCACCTAGGCTTCTTACTAGTTGATACTCACAAGTCAGTAAGGATTATCTGCAACGTTGAAGGAACTCATGTCCCTTCTGAGATTCGAACCTGCGTCACCCAGTGCCTCCTGCAGTCAGAGACATTACCACTGAGCGACATTGCAAACCTGATTGTTAGAATTCAGTCAGCACTGTGTAAAGGACTAGACACATCACACAGTTACTAGTGTCCAATGAAAGTATGTAAAGCGTTACTGAATATTCATGACTTGGAATAAATCTTAGAAACAGTTTACTCATTACAGGGGACTTTTCATTTTACAATATAACACAAGTTTTGCTATATCACTTATCAAAATATACTATTTGTCAAACAAATTACTCAGTAGAGTAATCATTATTCAAGTAGAATATAGACAGAATATTTCCATCACGGAAAACAGAAAATGAATTTCTAAGCCTTTAATTTAAAACAATGATAAGTTTTATATGTGGTTATATTATTTATTTTATTTATTCCTTTACGTTCCCAGTGGAACATAGGGCTCCTGGCTATAATCTTGAAGTTTCGTAGGCAGTTGTGTTTATTTTTACAGGATGAGATTGATAGCCTAATACGCAACCTTCCCTCTTTGCCAGTCTTAATACTGGCTTATCGAGGTAAAGGAGTTCGCCGGCCGAAGAACGAATCCCTTGCCACATGCGTGATCGGCGAGCATTCAAAAGCTGACACCGACGCATTTATATCTGACGAAGTTGAATGTATACTTCAACACAATGGAATACAGATGCATCACAATGAACAGTAAACAAAAACGAAAGTTAAACTTTAGCAGCCACATCAAAATGATGTGATCGTGACCTTGAACAGTCAGTCAGAATCCGGATGCGAAGTCACGAAATCGTCAAAACATTTATCAGAATATACTTCAAAAATGATCCCAACCTGGATAACTGTCTTTTGTGGCTTGTGAAAATATTTCCCAGGTTTCCTAGGGATAATGAATACAGAGATCATATAATACACGAAAAACTTGCTCATCCAGATGACTGTAGGTCACGGTACTTTGTGATCCGTTGATATTTCCCACTGTATTCTCTAATCTACTTCAAAATCCTTTGATCTAGTTTGTGTGGGTGCATGTAATTAGGTTCAAGAAATCGAAGGAGTGATTAACACGGTGGTGAATATGAACGAAAGATGAAAGTTGATCATATCCCTGCAATTCGTCCGTATACATTTTTGTTACTGGCCTTTGCAAAATCCAATAGTGCATAAAGCATAAGACATCCGACAGAAACAACCTAGGTTTAGGGAAAAAAGTATCTATGGAATAAGTAAAATACTGCATCTATAAGTATAGTTTGTAAGAGTAAATTGTAGTAACGTCGATTAATCCATTATTCGCACAGTAATCAAATATTCAGTCTTTATCGGACTCATTCGGTAAATCGATGAAGGTGGGTGCGATCTGATTTTAACTAACTACTCGTAAGGTTCCTACTGTCTGATAAGTTGTTCATGATCGGGTTTTGATAATCACTGGCTGTGGATGATTGAATTCACGTCAATAAGTGCATAAATCTGTACAAAACCTCATCATTCGTCTTTTCAGTTTGTGAATAAGCCTGAAACTAACTTAAAACTACCTTACCACTAATAAAGCGTATAACAGAGATTCATTTAACAGTAGCAACACAGGGTCAGTAAACTTAATAGTCACACTATTCACCTAATAATTAGATATCAGTTAACGAAAAAGGCCAAACAGTGTAACTGGTTACACCAAACGGCCGTTTAAACATGTATATAATTTAGACTCACAGAACGTAACTTGTAGGCTGAATGGCCTAGCTGGTTAAAACTATACTCAGAGGCTCCAATAGGTGTGAAAATTTGGTCAATGGTGGACATCCCAGTGAGCTAAATCTCAACACTTAATTTTAAAATAGTGGGCTCTATCATACGAAATATTTAATCAACTTATTAAAATTGTATTTTACATAGTAATGATAACGTCATTTTAAAATCAATAACTAAGTGGTTTGTGCATGTGACAAAAATCCTCTGCTAAGCAAAAGCTGATCACATACATTTCGGAAAGAATCTACATATCTGGTTGTAGTCTTGGGGTTACCTAAACTTGATAAAAATGTCATATGTTGCATATTTCATCAGACAGTCTCAGTTCACTACTTGAATCCGATTATAATGACTAGACACTAGAAGTAAACATGTTTTTATCAGGCCTTTTGATTTTGTTTTAGAACACTATACAAATTCTGATGTTCACTGTGTACATTTAAATTCAGGTGTCTTTACAATTTTATTCTTCTAATGACAGGAAAGTGGAAAAAACCTTTTTCTAATCGTAGTACTTCCGTAAAGAGTTTCAAACCATCCAATCAACCTACAATTAAAATATCAATCATGCATATCACTGAGTCGATTGAGTATGGAAAATTTGAACAACTTAATATTCATATGATCAGCAAACCGTTCACGGTAAGCGAGAAAATATTTTGTCAATTTCATTTTGTGCTACAACTGTAAAACCGATTAAATTATGCAGAATATTAAACGCTTACACTAAATTGGATATAGAAGGATGTTTCTGTGATATCTTCTCATGATCTGATAATCTTTAAATCAAATGGTGTGATTTTATTACCCTTCAGAATAAATAGTTGATCATCACTATCCTATTTCTATATCAAATGAGTTTATTCAACATAACACATTAGGATACAGTATTATTAACTAGATGCCGTTTGGACAACTATTTATTGCCCATAATCTTATCAGTGCATTCACATGACTCAATAACTTGTCTTATATACTTTTACTCAATCCTGATTTGTATTACAATCGTCCATATATCCCGTGGAAACATGGAGTCATTTTGGTTGTACGTGTTCGGTGATTAACCTCTCCCTCCGCCTTTCTGTTTCACGTTTTGACACTTTACTCCACCCCACACTAATGTAATTTATACCAATAGAACTCATCCAGAATGGAATTACATTCTAGCACAGTGCTTAAATTCTACTATTACGCCAACCATTTCACTTGCGTAAATAAGCTGTTGGAGCAGAAACAATCCAACACACTACTAATGAGTTCCATCTCAAACAATAAAAGTGGCTATCGAGGAACTAAATACCTTAACAGTCTTGAATAACACCAGTAATTAAAACGAATGGCTTACAATCCCATTAAAAGTGTTCTGAACACCTTGACTTATGAAGGGAACCACAGATATGCCTTATCACATGAACTAAGCATTGGTAAATCACTTACATTGGAAAATCCTTATCACCATCGATTGACTTTTAATAAGTGAACATAATGAAAGGCAGCTTTTGAGGTAATCTGTATTAGAAGTTGATCCCATTCAAAAAGCTTCTGATAACTACAACGAAATATATCGCCAAAAGGATGGTATAGCTATGGGCTCACCACTAGGCCCATTACTTGCAGATTTCTTCATGGCAAAACTCGAAAACACATGCATGAAGAAAATGATCGATACCTTCGAAATCTACAAGAGATACGTTGACGACACTTTCATTATCGTCAACAATGAAGAGAAACTAAACGACATCCTGAAGTCGTTTAACAAGTGCCACCCCACAATTCAGTTCACGCTGGAGAAAGAGTCCAACTCTAAAATATCCTTTCTTGACATACAACTAACAAGACGAGAACACGATGGAACACTGAAAAGATCTATCGACAGAAAGTCAACATGGAACGGACTGCTTATTAACTTCCACAGTTGGGTACCCTATACACCAAACGGAACCTGATCCGTTCACTTAGCAACAGAGTTCGCAGAATTTGTACCCCGGACACCGTAGAAGATGAACTGGACAATCTCAAGAGAATCCTCGTCGAGAATTGTTACCTAGAACGATTTATTGCAAAATCTATGAATCCTAGGCCACAAAAGCCCCATGCATAGCGTCCGAAGAAACGCTCTATATGAACCTTCAATTCAATGGAGATATATCTGCGGAAATACTAAAAAATCGACTGTCGCGCTCACTCAAGAAGACCTTCTTCGCAGCTGAACTACGACTAACTTTCTCCACAAAACCATGATTCATGTGAACGTGAAGCATAAGCTACCACTGTTGGCCTCATCAATGTGTATCCACCAGCATGGTTTCACAAGGAGAAAAGCGATGTCCCCGCAGCTCCATCTTAGAACACTGATAGAATCCGGACACCAAGCTGCCCCCAAACAAACTTCAAAGTAGTCTACAGAGTAAGAAGTAGTCTTCCAAAATGTACGAATCAGACTTCTTCAAACTGCAGAAGCAATGGCGATTCACTTGCTAAGCCCTGAACTCTGCATACAGAAGAGGTTCGTTCAATCACTACACTTACAATGGACTTAATCTACCTTATTACCTGAAAGGTAAATTCTACCTAATTTTTTCCTGTCTCTTCATTGGTATTATTCTGTCTTCTTAATTGTAATATTTTGCATTTTCAACTTTCTTGTTCTCTACCCCCACCCGATTTAATTTCGTAACCTCACTACCACTTTAATTGACCTGACCAACGCTCAATTTATAGTCATTTATGTTACGTCATCCAATTAATTGCTCAATTTCATTTCTAATCTAAATGGCATTATTATCTACCCCACTTCTACTTAGTCTCTACTGTAATTACCTCTGTTGCTAACTGACCTAAGTTAAAACATTTTAGTCAATTGTATTACGTCATCTAACTTACTAACTCAATCTTACTTTAGTTGCTGTCCAATTAACCTTGTTTCCATATAAGATCATTCTTTTATCACCTGATCATTATCTAATTTTGACAAACCTCATGTACACACACACACTCAAATAATTACATATAAATGCGATTGTACAGCTAAGTGAATGAATTCGCCGAAAAGAGTCACTTCGCTGAACGTCTTCTCTTCATATGATTAAATGGGGATTTTCAAGAAACTACAAAAATCTTTCACAAGTGTCTTATAAAAGACTAACATAACTTCAATGAATTTATCAATTAACTCATTGAAATATGACCAATTCTACAGCATAGCTCTTATAAATAGATATATATATTATTCGGAAGATCTTCTTGTCATCCTCCTACCGACGAACCACTCGTCATTTCCCATTAGAATTCCAATCAAGCAATGACCTGCATTACGTGTGATGTCATTCGACAGACCCCTCAACATATGTCAGTCCATCTCCATCTTCTCAATGTATCTGTTGAGTAACCATCTCTTCGTTGGTTGATTTGTTCCCACCCAGAGTTTCTTGTTGCTAATTCTTTCTGACCAGCTGGCTAGTCGATCTTCAATATAGAGTCAGAGAAGACAGCTGTTGATACAACTCTGTAACTGACTGACTTCAAATTTGTGTTGAAAATCCGAATCTTGTTCTTAACTCTGAGGCGGAGTTCAGAAGATTACCAAACCGGTTTCAAACTGATGAAGGCATATTTCGCCTTTCCGATTCTAGCTATCTTTGACGTCTTCATCTGTTCCACCCGTTATTCCTACATAAGTGAAGTAAGTAATCTCTGTCAAATTTCTCTCATTGATAGTGATTGGTGCCGGTTGTTGTTGCTGTTGGTTGGTTGGTCATCTTCATCATCTCCATTTTCTCTATGTTCACTTAAAGTCTTGTCTTCACTGCTGGCCTCTACAGTCATTTTCTTGGTTTTCGTCTATATATCTTCGAATTAGACATAAATCATCCACGCACTAAATCCAGATATTCTACAATCTTCTTGTCGGTGATCCAGCGTACTCCTGTCTTCTTGCTCACACTGCACATTCTGACGTATAATCAAGTCCGTCACAATTAGGAATATCATCGGTGATAATAGGCAGCCAGCTTGTCTTACTCTTGTAATCACTTCGAACGACTCGCTAGGTTTTCCTTTGTGGATAACTTGACATATGGCGTTGTCATATAGCGAGCCGCTGAATGGGGTTGATCAAGACTTGTGCACTGTACGTGGTGGTGTTGAAGTGGTTTCCAAATTACTTCTCTGTCAACACTGTCTATCGAAGGCCTTTCCAAAGTTGATGAAGTTTAGGTAGAGGTTTGACTGCCATTCTATACTTTGCTTGATGGTAATGCGTAGAGTCTCAATTTGATCAGCACATGATTTGCCTGACTTTCATGAATCTAGCTTGTTCTGGGCGGAACTCCGTATCCAGTGCATCCTTTATTCTCTCCATAATGATGTGACATAGTATTTTACTTGGCGTGGACAAGAGCATGATTCCACACCGATTCATCCACAGGACTAAGTCGCCCTTGTTTGGCAGCTTGACGAGGTAGCCTTTCTTCCAATGGGTAGGTACCTTTCCTTCCTTCCAAACTTTTTGTAATAATGGCATGAGAACATCTGCAGCAGCCTCTGGGTCTGTTTTCAGTGTTGACGGGGGTGGGATTCCGTCTGGCCCTGCTGCCTCCCGGCCGGACTTTAGTAGCTTGACCTCATTCGGAATTTCTGCTCTCGTTGGAGGTTTGTTGTCTACTGGCAGGCAGTTCTGTGAGTGCTGTTGGTGGTAGTGTATTTCTGGCCGATTCGCAGACGATTTACGATTCAAGAGTCCTTTGAAGTGATCAACCCATTGTTTGATTTGTTTTTAATCCGTTGTAATTAAGTTCCTTTGAGCATCTTTTATGGGTTTCACCTCCACTGATGTCTTGCCGGATGAAAATCCGGTTATTTGATACAACGTTCTGAGCCCTATTTAACCTGCTACCTGTTCTGCTTAAATTGCCAGCCAGTGTGTCGTAGAATTGTCTTTTGTCCATCCTAGCACTCTGTTTCACTTCCTTATCCAGGGAGGTGCATGCTGAACTCAGCTTCTCCTTCTGCTCTCTACATTCGCATCCGTTCACCTTCTGTTTCACCATTCCCTTCTCTTTTATTAGCTTCCAAGTGTGTACAAAGACCTATTCCTTGTCTTACTTCCTCTTTTTTCCGCAAAGATTTATTTGAACACCACTTTAAAAGAGTTTCAATGTTCTTTCACACAGATTTTCTCAGCGACACCATTTAGTGTCTCTGATTTTGCTCTGATTTGATCTGTAGTGAAGGCATCGCTTGTAGTTCTGTCCTCCAGTTTCTGAATGTTAAACGTGAATTGTGGTCTCTCTCCAATTGTCATCATTGATTTCAGCTTCGCTATACAGGTTTCTTGAACTAGACGACGGTCTGAAGCCACATCTGCGCCCCTTCTCGACTTTGCGTCCATCAGGCTGCGTCTCCACTTCCTTGAGTAGCATTGATATGATATCTGTCTGGTTTTGGTGTGTCCGTCAGGCGAAATCCATGTTATGTTGTGTATATCCTTGTGTGTTTGTACACACTTCCTCCGATTGCCAAATCACTGAAAGCGCAGAGGTCTGCCAAGCGTTCTCCACTTTCTTTCATTTTTCCTATAGCGTCTCCGTCGTAAGCTAAATCCCTCCACATGCCAGGTAGTTGATTTAATTTTCAGACTGAAGCACTACTTATATTAACTGGTCCGTTCTCAAGTTTCTACTAACACATCAAAACACTGAAGTTGAAACCAATTCGAATTTTAAATGCCTTGGATTTTGTATTCCCTATGATCTTTCCTGATCTTCCCACATTATGTTAGTCTCCACAAAGATATTTCGTTTGATGTTCTACTTAAGGAAGTTAAGATAATCTGGTATTACTCAGTCCCGACTCCTACAGTTTGTTAGTTCTTGAATTCTACGTCTTCTTCCCTATTACTCCTGCTCACTTTTATTGAGCTACTTAGAAAGGATTTTGTTACACTCCGAAGGGTACTGGAAGCTGTCGTCAGTAGGGCAAGTGATGTATCGCTAAACCAACTTGTTAACACCTCCGTAGATAGGCACATGAAGTCATGCAAGAAATTAGCGAATCTTATCTCATCAAAATCTGAGCCTCCTCTTCACATACAACTCTCCTCCTTGCATCTCATCGAGTAAAACTAAAAACAACTTTAAAAGACTTTATGCTCGAACGACTAAGTGCAAAAACTCTACCACCATACTTTACTTGGAACACTTTTCATGTGATGAGAAACATGCAGGGAATGACATTACTAACTTAATTAGAAACGCTAAGTAAATGGCACTCCTTGTTCTTTCTCTCATTATTATACTGTTGGAAATATTTTCACTGAAATTTCGATTTTATATTCACTTTCTTGTTTAACAATATTATCAGTGTAAATACCCGTTTAATCATTACTTCTGTGGTAGGTAGTTAGAAAATTAAACACAGTAGTGTATACATCCTGAAAATGGCATATTTGTATCATAAGTACTGTTGGAAATAAAGCTCTTATTATTACTATTATTATCATGACGAAGATAAAATACAAACTATAATATTACATATCTATCGCTGAATTATGATGATACATTTTACTCAGCTTCACCAACTCACTGAAGTACTCAGTAAACACTTTGACAACAACCGGATTGTTGAATGCAATAACATAATGAATTCATTATCAATAGTCGAATCGTTTTAGTTATGTTCCTCCGAATGAAAAAGACTTCATCACCACAGATTATAGTTTTATAAATTGAAATTTTCACACTATATGAACATTTGTTTATGGAGATATTTTGGAAATTTCAGAATACACGATTCACGTTTGTTGTAATCTTACCAACTACACCGGGAAGACTTGAATATCCTGATAAAGTACTGAGAGGTGAAATCGAACTACCAGAATTGATGAAACAACTTCGACCAACTCAAGTAACCCTAGGATTACCACGGTTCAAGTTAGATACATCACTTGATTTAGTTGGAACAATAAAATCAATGGGAGTAACTGATCTATTTGATGCAAAATTAGCAGATTTGAGTGGTAAGTACACTATGTTAAGTGTTGAAGTTGTCGTGTTATGATGAGACATGTTTGTGCCGTAGAAGTGATAGAGAGAATTTGTAGCTCAGGTGGACGATATTAGTTTAACTGTGTCCTGTGAGCTAGATGCCTAAAATGCCGACATTTCATTATCTTCCAGGACGACATCATCACACTCAATTTTAATATGAATTCGGCTTTTATAATTCTGCATCTCTCTGACAATTCTGTGTTTACATAACTTTGAGAGACTGGCTGTCTTTAGAGATTTTCTTACCGTCTACATGTTCCAATATTGAATATTCTGTCAAACCCATATTTAACCTCTTTTCTGTACAACTTCTTTTTCACCTCCTGATAAATCTGATCTAGAGTTCTAATGAGAAGTCCTGACCGGGAGAGTTAAATAAGTCAGGTGTGAAAACCCTCCAGTGGTACTGATTGGCAGTTATGCTATAAATCTAAAATCATCAGAAGCTAGAATTCATAGATCCCTGAATTGTGTCTGGATGAATAAACGACTAACCTTACGGGCTGAATGTTCTGGGTTCCACCCCTGGTGGGCTCATGAATGCTTATCTCTAAATGTTCCAAACAAGAATAAAATGGGTGCCCACTACTCCCTGGTTTTCAGTGGTTCTGTAGTTGACGTCAGTGTGTGACCTAACTTGAGATCTTATCAACGTCAACGTAATAAACAAATAATTTACCAAAGAGATCTCTTTTCGTGACTTCACTTCAAAGCTGCACAGCTATTTCAGGGATTAGAAAGAAGAGAACACGAAGTTCAGCAAAGATATCTTTTCGGCGATTTCATTCTCAAAAGCTGTACAATTTATATAGATTATTTTACATGGATCCAATTATTATTTGTTTGATTCCACATTGTAACGAAGGTGATAATAATTTTCAACTTGATATGAAAGTTTGAAGGGACGAATATAGATTACAAGGGGCTTAGAGACTAGATTTCATAGGATTAGAAAATAGTTACAACATATGCAAAAATTAATATTTGATAACTGGAGAAATAATTTTAAGTCAAATAGAAGGTGATAATTGTTTTCAACTTGATATGAATTACAAGAGGCTTAGAAACGCAGGGATAGAACGAATTACAGGTGTGAACAAAATGACCATGGAAACAAATTGAAATCAAAATTTTTCAGCTTGAAATGTTAGTTAGGAGGTATGAATATAGATTACAAGAGGCATAGAAACCAAAAATTACACAGGATTAGAATATAAGTGTAAAATGGTTATTCTAAACGGAATACAAGTGTGATCACGAGGAGCAAAAAAAAATATTTGATTTTAATTTGTTTCCATGCTCATTTTGTTCACACCTGTAATTCGTTCTATCCCTGCGTTTCTAAGCCTCTTGTATTTCATATCAAGTTGAAAACAATTATCACCTTCTATTTGACTTAAAATTATTTCTCCAGTTATCAAATATTAATTTTTGCATATGTTGTAACTATTTTCTAATCCTATGAAATCTAGTCTCTAAGCCCCTTGTAATCTATATTCGTACCTTCAAACTTTCATATCAAGTTGAAAATTATTATCACCTTCGTTACAATGTGGAATTAAACAAATAATAATTGTATCCATGTAAAATAATCTATATAAATGCGATTGTACAGCTTTTGAGAATGAAATCGCCGAAAAGATCGCCATCTTTGCTGAACTTCGTGTTCTCTTCTTTCTAATTTCAGGGATTGCTCACATAATATCAATTGACAATAGAGTTCATAGATTATTGTGCATCAGTGATAGCAATATTTCAAAAATGAAGGTTAATCTTACGAAATCAAGAGGGTTGACAACTAATTAGCCAATTGATGAACAATCATTTTGAAATAACTGATAAGAAACAAGAGATCAGAGGACTGAAAACGGGTTGTAAAACATTAAAATAATAATAAAGACTACACAGCTTTTACTATACAGGTATTCAGGGGAACAAAAAAGATGACGAAATAACAACAGAGAGGCTGGACAAAAGGTTTCTGAACACAAAGTTAAGGTTTTGGTTGCACGAAGTGTAACAACAGAAGACAAGGGCCAGGTAACAGATCGTTTTATTTCGAATATCAACACGTATTTATATATATTTCACATACATTATTATAGCTTACGCAAGTAGACAAGTGCAGTCATCTGATTGGTTGTTTATCAGAAGTTAGGCAGACAAACGCAGGCTTCTGATTGGTTGTTTCGGGATTCTTGGAAAAATAGAGTTCTCTATCTGCGAATCATATTTTGCCACGTTAACTTTGCTGTGATTGATTGTTGAATCAGCCTTGTACATATTTTCTCACGGCCTGCTCTCACCACAGAAGATGTGGACGAAATCCCTTAGAACGGCCGCATCTTAATTTGTGTTTTACTCTGAAAAAAATGCCTGCCGATGATGAGCGATCAGAAGCAACAATATACTTCAAAACCGACATGTCGACTATTCCGTGTTTTCCTTTTAACCACTGCGTTGGTAGATATCCTGGTGTCAGGAGCCATGTCTACGTATCTGTTGGTTGCAGATTTACCTGAGTATTAGGCTTCTAGCAGCTACCTAGCATTCTTGGGGCTTTACTTCAGTGAGATCTATACATTTTTATAGTCCAATCGGTATTCACAGTTGTCTGCACGGGAGCAGTTATCATGTCTTTTGGCAGCCAGTTTATACTCGTGGATGAAAAGACGAAAGACACTTTGACCAATATAGTATTTATAGTGTACTCATTCATGAATACTTTATTGATACGTAATCTATCTAAAACACACTTTTTTATCAAGTGAACCAAACCCCACACAGAACGCTCAGTTTTCAACTTCTTTTAATGACTATTTCATGTTTCTTGTTTTATTTTAGGAATAACAAAGACTAAGATTTCCGCTGATGTTCTTAAACAAAGTGCATCTATTAAAGTCAATGAAGAGGGTGTAGAAGCTGCAGCTGCAACCGTCATAAGCTTTTCATTGAGAAGTGCAAGAAGACAAAAGCCTATTCTATTCAATGTCAATGAATCATTCGTTTGCTTTATTTACGATAAAGTACTAAACACACCACTATTTGCTGGTCGTGTGATTACACCAGTAGCATTGAAGGATTGAAAAATGAAAACAAAACATTCTCATCTAGTTCAAAAGACAAAACCATCAGCAAACTCCAGTGTAATTCTCCGTATGACTCTAGTAATAGTACACGGTTAAAGTTGAAACATATATCAAAACTCGGAGAATGGTTTGCACAACTCTGTTCATATTTTAGGATTTCCTTGACATATCTCATTCATTTCTTTTTTGTTGATAAAAATACAGTTGATTACCCCCAAATGCATGCAGAAAGATCTGTTCAGTATTTTTTTAAATCCTTTTCATCTTCTGAAATTAACCAAACGTTGTCATGTTAAAGAAGGTATTCACTATCTATGCGTAAGTATTCGTGAATAAGTGGATGAAAATGTTAATTTTAGAAATTTACTAGATTCATGAAGGGGCATTTTTAATCAGCATATAGATAAGAAAACAAAGTTTATCCAGATGTCAACACATTCAGGCCTTTCTTTGTATGCTGAATATGAGTCAGAGTATTAGCAAGAGTGAATCTGGTTCGAGTGCAATGATAAAATAACAGTATCTTTTCAGGGACAATTTGATTTCTTGAAACGAAGTGTAGATAGATTTCATCCTCATGGAATAGTCTATACAAGACGGTTGAAAACACCCATGTGATATAAATTATAAACACATTACTCTGCAAGCAACATTCGTTTTCTAACTACTTCAAAGCTGTAGACCTAGATAGTGTTCTGAAAGGTCAAGGAAATGCCTATAATGGTCGACTGTTCATATCACTTGGTGACAGAACATATGAAGTTATATCTCAAGAAAAATAACAAATTTTATAATCTATGAGCATTAAGTAATGAACATCGCTCAGGAATGATAACCATTAAAATTACAAGCGGTTGGAAACAGAAATACTGTTTAAAAAGGTGAGAGATTTGTAATATTTTTATAAGGTATATTCTGAAATTAGGAGTTTGGAAGGAGAGAATGAGGGAATGAGATATAGTAAATTAATAAGGACTACACAACAAATAATTGAACGAGTTAAGTAAAGGCAAAGTTTAAAGCCCCGAAAGTAAAAGGGATTGGATAAACCATTTCAGCCCACATTTTCTACTATAGATTTCTTGAGTAGTCAACTCTTGGGTGGTAATAATGTTCCCAGCCAGAGTTTCTTCTTAATAATTCTTTCTGACCGCCTGTCAATTTAATCTTCATTATAGAGCCAGAGAAGACAGCTGTTGATAAAAGTCTGTAACTTGTGTAAAGTTTCTGACCCGTGTATAAAAACCAACTGACTGACTTCACATTTGTGTTGAAAATCCGAATCGTGTTGTTTAAGCTGAGATGGAGTGCAGAAGATTCTTAAACTGATTTCAGGTTGATGAAGGCGTATCTTACCTTTCCGATCCCACCTGGCTTTGACATTTTCATCCATCTTGTTCCCTGTGGTTAAAACTGTCCTTCCTGACCAGATAAGTGAAGCAACTGACCGCATTCAAGTTTCTCTCGTTGATGGTGACTGGTGCTGATTGTTATTGGAGGTGGTTCGGGAATACGTTGAAGAAGAACCATTGGATCGGGCCCAAGTGGCTCAATGGTCTACGAGCTCGCCTTGTGACCAGAAGGTCCTAGGTTCGAACCCCGGTGGGTGCGTACTGCTGAAGAGTCCCAAACCAGGACGAAACTATTGTCCAGTGGTTCTCTTACTGATGTTGGCTCATGATGAATTATAGTTGTAAAGTTTGAAGAATATTTTGAAGCCAATTGTTCTCTCTATTTTTTTCGGATACGAAGTGATATGTGGGAAGATCTGTTCAAGAATTGTATCATCGGTTAGTCTAACTTTTCCTTCAGTCAACCATATTGCGCAATGTACTTGTGCGCTCCTTGTTTAATTACCGGAAAAAATGAAGGTTGGACATGTGACTAGCAATTTAATCGCGTAAGAACAACACCTGCATCACTAGAATTTCAAAGCCTGAAGCCCTATGTCCCAATCAGGAGGTGAGGAAGGAAGAAAAATCAGAATGTTTTCGAAATACGTGTTTGACATTAAAACAGAACACCCACAAACCGCAGCAATAAAGTATAACCATCAAGTGAACCGTAACTCCATTTTGATGCTTGCTTTACTGTGCTGTAAGAATCATACCACATAGACTGAAGTATACTGTTAAAATTCTGTATAGAACTACTTTTATAAGCGCAGAAAGTATTTTGGTGAAAAACTCGCCACAGTTCATAAATTGGTAATTACAAAACTGAGTAATCATTATAGTTGACAACGTGAACAAAGTGGATGATAATGTGACTGATGAACAAAAATTTCCATATGAAATGACATTACATAGATGAACTACTAAGAGGTTTCGTAAAATAGAAGAGGAAAAATAATGCCATTGTTATGGCATCAAAAATTAAAAAGATAGGCGCATATTCGATTATAGGAATTATTTGAAAGATGGTTACAGCGAAGAAAATTTTCTTTGCAACAAAGTCATCAACCGGGCCACACAATCCTGAATTTACAGTAGATGGGTGAGAAAGTTCGAGGACTATTTCCAGTCAAAGGCTAAATCAATAAACAGCTTGTTCTAAAATAAAGTAACTACCAGAATTCACGCAACTGACACTAATGAATGTAAATCAGTGATAAATTTTAAAAATAAACTATTTCCTTCTTCATACTTATAACATGAAATGTCATCACACATGTAAGCAGTATTAAGAACCATCCAAACATGGATTTTAATTTCCACACGAATTCTTAAAATGGTACTTTTAGTTGAGTATTTCATAAAATTAGATGACCAGCTGGCGAGAAGGAAATTTGGTCATTAATCCAACAATACTGACAGTAATCTCGATTTTATATGCAAAACATATTTCCGTTAATAAATGAGATTTACCGGTGTAGACGTGAAATATCTCCATATATGTGTACATGTTTATACGAAACTTTCCTTCAAAGAAATATCAGTGACCTCCAAATATGATTCTAGAACCTTTAGCATTCTAGAATTACATGTAGAAACAACTGAACATACATGGAAAATAAAAATTTTTTAGTAATAAATGTAGGTGAATTCATTTTCTTATGCGTCGGTGGCACAGCGGTTAGGACGCTCGCCAACCATGCACATGGTCCGAGGTTCGATCCCCTGCCGACGAACACCTGATATCTATGGTCGGCCTGCAAAATTTAGGCTACCGATATCCATGCTGAAAATTCCATACTTGTACCAAAAATACAGTGTGGAATCAAGCTGTAAATCAAAAAATTAAAAAAAGATGATGAAAGGCTATTCTAAAAATATAAGATAAAACTATAAAGACTTCAATCGCTAAAATGAATAATGCCGATATTGAACACCAAGTCATTAGCACCGTTCAGCCAAAATCTTCACGGATTTCATTCGTCAATATTGTACATATTTCGAAATAATAAAAAAGATTGCGAAAACAAATTACCTACATGAATTATTCACAGTACCTAAAGATTTGATTACTCGTTGATTTATGCATTCAGCGCGAAAACCGATAGAACAGATAACTAACAGTTCACAGTTCAACACAAATCACAATACACCCCCCAAAACCACTGATTCATCAACACCACGAATCTCATCCAATCCAGATCTTATTTCTTCTACACAAACTCAACACTTGTCAGTATGCCATGCAAATAACTTCTACCCAGGGTATTAAAAGATAAAATAAGTCTGTTGCCAACAAAATACACATGAAGTGGAAACATCCAACAAGCCAGATAACTAGCCTCCTCCATCACAAATTATCGTGTGACCCACTGGATCATCAGATTGTATGTTGACACTAATCACTCACCTCATAAAAGGTCAAAGGTGTGTAACTCTATGAAAGTTGATCGGCTAATCAAGCAATAAATGTGGGTTTTGAGCGGATTACATGTCATATCGTCTCTTAGTAAGTTGTTTAGAATGAATCTGTGAAATCCACTGAGTAGTTTCTTATCTATAATCGTAGTGTTCCAAACTGCTCTAAAGCATAAGTGATTTGAATATTCAGTTAGCAACAAGCACTTTCACTGACCACCTAAATTGTTGCGGTGATTTACACTAGAGCTGTGGTAGCAATGAAGTTTGATTCCTTACAAAATGAGAATCTTTGAGTTAAAAATCTGTAGTGAAATAAACAGAGTAAAGTCAAAAGTAAAAAGTAAACTTAAGATCAAATATTTAAGTGTTGGTTTGTAGGGATTTGGTTAATTGATTACAGGATTTCATCATGAGCTGACATTAGTTAGAGAACCATTGGAAAACCTGGGAGTACTGGACAGCTGTTTCGTCCTAGTTTGGGACTCTTCATCAGTACGCACCCACCTGGATTCGAACCCAGGGCCTTCTGGTTACAAGGTGAGCTCGCATACCATTAAGCCACTAGGACGAAACAGCTGTCCAGTACTCCTAGGCTTCCCAACGGTTCTCTAAATAATGTCAGCTCATGATGAAATCCTGTAAGATAAAATAAGTTTACAGTTGATTTACCCTTATGATGTGCAGATTACTTGATTTTGGTAAGAAAGTTATCATTATGTTATGTAGGCTTTTACCCCACAAATGATTTACATATAAAGATATATTTATGTATATTCATTTGTATCTTGTGTAGCCTGATTTAGTATAATACTTAAAATGGGTACTTATGGTAACTAACAGTTAAGCCTTGGTTTCCATTGAAAGCAAAATCTTTAGCCTACCTGGTCTTTCGGCTCAGTTTGTCAGGGAAAATGAAAGCTTGCACTGTATTACAAATTTAACAGATATGTGAAAAACTGTACGCATAAGACTAATGCTATTAAGACAATCACCTAAACAGTGTTAAAATGACTTTATCAATATCTGAAGTAGCTATTTTCAAATCTATAACTTCTCTTTGAAGCAATTTCTTGATACCTAAAAATGTTGTGATTCTTCCTGGCAAAATAACTTTGGGTAAGCGTCTCTGTAACAAGCTCATTTCATGACTGATTGATACACTCTGAGTGTATTTAATCTCACATGTACATTGGTAGCTTAAAATACAAATCCCTTCCTGCATATTTATGTTGACATCAGGATTAGAAGTGATTTGTTTCAGTTATTACATTAAAAAGTAACACGTGAATGTTACACTTATTCATTTAAAAATGTAATTAGTACTGACAATTCGGCAGTAAAAAGAAATGTTTTAGAGGCGAGAAGTTGCTTATCTTACTCCTATAAGAGCTCATTTAGTTATAAGATATTAGACTGCAGAGTTCAGTGATCCTTTCCCACAATAACCTACTGTTCAACTAAATAAGTATTTATGCCAAAAATATGAAGACGCAAGTCTAATATAATCCATTACTACTTTATAACAAGGACCTTGAAGTTCTTCTATCAAACATTCAGATTTCTCCTTCTAGTGAATGGTGCACTCTTTGACCGGTTAGTTTTTTTTTTAAATCCAGAAAGTCTTTGTCAAGAAACTGTAACGACCAAAACCTACTCGTTGTAGTCTGAACGCAGGAAACCGATCTTCGCTTCCTACTGCATGGCTGCTTAAAACTTCCTTGAGAGATGCGCAGCCACAAAATGACCTAAATAAAGCAAAAAGACAGTAACTCATCGACAGATATATGGTTGTATTCAAAAATAATAACAAAAAAATTACCTCAGTAGTGCCGTTAAGCAGCTATATAGTCAAGATAATTTTCTAGTACAAAGCAACTACAACAGAACAAATCTACTTAACTAAAATCCGACTGTAAGAAGTGCCTGAGAATCAAGTAGAATATTTCCAATAAGGTGGGATCAAAACTCTCTCCACAACAATTGCACAACAGTGCTTCTGCGGACAGTCCAATGTTAGAACGACTTTCATTCACTCAAACAAAATCACCTCACAAAACAATCCACTATCAGTGTGTCGGGGAACCGCAAAGAAGAAAGTTAAAATTAGAGATTAAACAGATATGAAGACAAACAATAAGGATCAAGCCGAAGAATGATATGCAAATTTCAAAGTAATGGTATATATAGTCTTACTGGGGAAAACGGATAATAATTACAAAGTTAGTTGAAACATTCAAGTAAGTATGGATGCTGTGATTAGGTTGTTCATGGGGGGATTTCCGAAACAATAATTCCATTGAAGGAATATCCTTATGGAGCAAAGGAACTGGATGAAGAGGAGGTTTCCCCTGACAATGAAATACTGGCGACAAAAAGCAATTACATAAGAAATATTCATTTCTGACTAAAGATTTGTGCTATATAGAAGGATTTCATCTGACTTATATCTTTTGAATCAAAGTTTATTATTATTACCAAACTAATATTGACTTACAAGTTAAATGCATAGTTAGATCTGTGAAGCCTACTGAGAAGAGACGAACCACAGTTTATGAAGATGCGAGAGAAAAATTATCTGAAATAGTATTATGGACATGCAGAAAAGTAAAGCAATAAACTCATGTTATTTTATTTGCCAAATAACATTGTTAGAACTCATAAATATGGATAGGTATATCTGACCGACCTTAAAGACATTAAAAGAGTAATATGTAATCAATAGTCATCATCATCATCTCCTCTATGATCACCGGTTTGAGAATATCTTCTTCTAATAAGTAAATCGATTAGTGCTTTACAAGTCTCAGCCATTTACGTGTATGATACAAATAATTCCACCTATAGTATTAAAGCTTCATCCCAGATACCGTTTTAATCATCACAGCTAGGAGTGTGTATTTTATACTGCGCGTATTTTCGCACCTGTTTTTTTAGGCTTGATATATAAGTTCTGGGTACCTGATGTATACCCTATTTAGGTCGAATCTTAAGTGTATTTGTTTCTTAAGTAATACATATCAATATTTTTGTCCATATTTGCAGGACTAAATTGTGTTAATTACTTTCTAAATCTACGTCAACCCGTGAGGAGAACTTAGTGTCCCATTGTAAAATGTCTGGTCTAAATTGCTTCAAAAATAAACTTGCATTTAAAAAACTGCTCACTGTGGTGTTTGGGTAAATGAAATTTGAATGATTCACCAGATTTCTGTGTAGATCCAGCTGTTAAATTTAATCAGTCAAATAATGATCTGAATCCTCTTCAGAAGCCGAAAATCAGAGACTTCTTACATATGTATACGCATAATACCTCAAACTTTGGTTGAATATAGTGATCCTAATAGATTGAAAAAATAATTCATAGTGATGAGAGATATACGGTTGATCTTAAACACCTATACTATACAGTTTATGCCAACAACACATCTGTGGTCTGAAATTTAAACGGTAAAACACCGTAGTATCTCGTAGCAGAATATTTTATTTGGTGGAATGATTCACATTGTAACTTCAGCTTGCAAATTACTCTCATTTCATCTTCGTTTCACGAGTCTGTATTGTTTCATATTGATCTTTACTTCTGCTATTAGCAATTGATTCCGTCCCTCCGTTATTCAAGATTCTTGCAGAAGATATCATCAATATGTTAGTTACAAATTTTGTGCAGCAGCACATTCTGTGAGATCACTGAAATATTCAAAGTTCGAAGCCTGAAATCTCCTTTAACTAAGCGAAATCGGAAATATAGGCTACTACTTTCTGTTTGAATCATTCCCCACCCCCGTTTCTCGATTTCAAATCGAACTCAGAAAATATTTCGAAAGAGAGTAAACTACTTAATTACACTCTGTATGTTCTTCAGCATCGTCATCTATGTTACCTATCTACCATTAAAAATGACTTTTAGATTCATAGAGTGTGCTGAAGATTAAAATTTCAGAAAAGCTACAGTATATGCTATTGCTATTATTAAATAAAGATTTCCATGTGCTTTTGGTAGATACAGGTCAACTTAAACGCTTCCGCTCTAGTGTCATCTAACCGACTGTGGTGATAGAAAAAAACTATTCGGCTGGTTTCACAGATTCATTCTAAACAAATTTATTGAGAGATGAAATGACACATAAACCGCTCAACACCCACATTTATTGCTTGAGTAGCCGATCAACTTTCGTAGAGTTGTACACGTTTGACCTTTCATGAGGTGAGTGATTAGTGTCAACATACAATCTGATGATCCAGTGGATCACACGACCATTTGTGATGGAGGAGACAACTAGTCCCCTAGCTAGTTAGAACAAGACATATAGGCGAACAATATTGTTTTCAATTAGATCTTCTTCAGGCTTTACTCTAATTTACATAGATTTATATATAAAAATTTTTAACCAACGACGGTGATTTTGTGGATCAAATAATGTGCGTCGGTGGCACAGTGGTAAGATTCTCGCCGACTATGCACATGATCCGAGGTTCGATCCCTTGCCGATGCACACTTGATATCTATAGTCGGCCCGCGAAATTCGGGCTACCGATACCCATGCTGAAAATTCCATACTTGTACCAAAAATACAGTGTGGAATCAAGCTGTAATCACAAATAATAATGTGGTAAATGTTTTGAACGAAATTAATAACGACGATTATAATTATAACTAAATATTGATAATAAGGTTTATAGGAGTGATAAGATTAACAAAGATAGTATATGTGTACATATATACATTTATACATATACTACCTTTGTTATTCTTATCACTCGCATAAACCTTATTATCAATATTTAGTTATCATTATAATCGTCGTTATTAATTTCGTTCAAAACATTTACCACATCATTATTATTACTTTTATTCGATCCACAAAATCACCGTCATTGGTTAAATATTTTTATATATAAGTCTATGTAATGAAGAAGATCTAATTGAAAACAATATTGTTCGCTTATATGCCTTGTTCTAATATTATAAATGGGAATATTTAGAGATCTAGCTAGTTGTGTAACAATAGAAGACAAGGGCCAGGCAACAAATCGTTTATTAAGGAAATCAACACATTTTTATAGATTTTCATGTACATATCATAGATTATTGTTGACAGAAAAGCCCAGTCTTCTCATTGGTTGTTCCTCACAGAAAGTTAACCTTGTATCTCTTTGTGACTGTTTCTTGAATGTTATATCATCTTTATGTTAACTGTATCCGCCTATGCAAAGCCCATTGTTCTCATCACCAATATTGGGGACATAAACATTGACGTAAATTACTGTCCACCAATTTTGACTAACAGCCAGCTCTCACCATAGCTGGATGTTTCCAGTTCATATGTATTTTGTTGACAACAGACCTTTTCTATCTTTTAATACCCTGGGAAGAAGTTATTTGTATTGAATACTGACAAGTGTTGAGTTTGTGTAGGAGAAAGTTGGATTTTGATTGGATGAGATTAGTTTGTCGACTGTTGAGGAGTTGTTTGGGACTGGAGTAAATTTTTATATGTATTTGTGTGTCTTAGACTACTGATTGTTCATCCGTGATGTTGATGAAATGGTGGTTTGTCGGTGTATTGTGATTGTTGTTGAACTGTGAACTGTTAGTTGTTTGTTCAGTTGGCTTTCGTTTTCAGTGTATATATCAGATCCTGTGAATAAATCATGTACATATTATGTTTCTAGAATTAGGATTCGTCCTTTTTTTCAGATTGTCTGTTTGCTGTAATAGTTTCACATGTTTATCAGAATCACTTATCTCTGTAATTTGGTCTTGAATTACCGGGTAATCTAGTAGCTTTCACACTTTTGTCGTTCATGTATTTTCGCTTCTTTGTACATATGTGGAAGATGTCAGCTGTCTCAAAATCTTGAAACGTCCCATATTAGTTTTTAGAAGACTTATTATTCAGATATTTCTATTCGTTCCTGAGTTAATAATTTCGTTGTGCCACGTGAAGTGTATCACAGTATCAATGATCTTGTGGTCCCGACGTTATTATTCCATGGGCTATCAATTCAGCAGTATTTATTGCTGAAAAATACCATTTCACCTGATATCAATTACTTCCAATTCGAAAGTCATTTGTCGTTGTCTCTACAAATACAAATGTCTTCTTCATAAATAAATGTCCCTGTACAGGAAAATATTAATCATTCACTGAGAAATTAAATTCGCTGGCTATAACAGAAGTTATAAGAGTCAAGAAGTTACTAGTTGTTCTATTTTTATTTCATTTTTTATTTCCTTCACGTTCCCAGCTGAACATAGGGCCTCAAGCTAGTGGCTTGAAGTTTTTGTAGCAGTATTTAATTTTATAGAATCGGGTTGGTAGCCTCATGCCCAATCTTTCCTCTTCACAAGTCTCACTACTGGTTTAGCGAGGAAAAGGGGTACGTTCATGGTCGGGGATCGAACCCCGGATCATGTGCATGGTCGGTGAGCTTCTTAACTACTATGCCACCGACGCACAACAGGATGGACACCACCGACCGTTCATGGGTTCAATGGAATACTCAATCTCACACTACCCAGTTTGGTCAAAGATAAACGATTACCCAGACCTCCGGAGTGTGCTCATACTGTTCACCAATTTTATCTCAGGCCAACACTCAAATTCTGATCCACATCAATCACTTTGAACTCATTTGCTTTTATTAGGCTGTATATGAATACTGCTAAAACATTTGACTGACTAATTTAATGTAGTGCTCATCTATTAATGGACAGAATATATAAAACTCACCAAGGTTAACTAGGTACATTAAGGTGAGAATCTCAGCTTACAGTGAAACAATTGGGTAACTGATGACATCAATAGGAAATTAAGAAACCCAGAAATACCTTAGATGGGTATCGCGAAGTAGAAAGCATTATCCTCCAGAATATCAAATCAAAACTAAGCATTACGCGTATGACTGCAAAGCCGTTAACAGTCCCCTGAGGAGATAAAACAGATACCTCCAACTCTTAACTAGTCATATTTGAAGCGTCAGCATAATCTAGTGTTTGTTAAATATTCAGAGAATAGATAGATCATTTCAGAAAAACTTTTTTTATTCGGTTTGACTTCATCCAATGGGGGTATTAATCTGAGTCTTTTACTCAGCCGTAAGATGTTGTAAATTTCATGATATATAAGACTTCCAGTATCTTTTATCTCCACCAGATAATTTTCAGTAGGTGTTCAGCTGCGATTACCTACTTAGAATATTAGTGAGTTCACTTAATGTGAAGAAAATAGGTATTTTCTTCTATCACAACATAACAGAGATATGCATCGGCGTACTTTCATTCTGACATAACTAGCACACGAAATTCACACAACTTCAGTTCACCGGGCACACTTTACAATCCATAAGTGTCATGCAGGCAAGTAGTGTAATGCTATTGATGCACTCAAGGTGATCACTTTGACTTTTTAAATCTTCACCAGATTTTTTAAAGTACCACAAAATCATTTCGGTTTCTCTTGATATTTGCTAATATTTATCAACTCAACATCAAGGTTTTTCAACCTACCGTTTATACATTATTAGATTTCACAAACTGCGACTGAGTACAGCTCATTATGAGATAAGATTTGCTTAGTTCAGTGTACATCAATACCGTATTACGAAGTTGATGGAGTTTTGAGGACAGAATTTTTCTTATAGTCAGTACTTTATTCATACGTTTGTTTTAAACATCCTAATTCCGCATTGAATTATTCCAGATGAAATTTCAGTCATATATTCAACTGCCACAAAAGAAATTATCATTGTCACCGATAATGTAACTACCAGAAAGATAGGTTTTAGTTCAATATTCTTTACTGTTTAACCGCTCCATTATTTTGTTCGGAAAAGCAAGGCAAGCCTTCATTACTGTCAAGTCTGTGTGGAGGTCAACACCATTCACCATGGAGAATAAAATCCGGATTTTCATTTCCAATGTGAAGTCAATAGTACTATACGGATCAAAGACTTGGCGCGTCACGAAAGCCACTTCGAACAAACGACAATCTTCCATCAACAGCTGTCTCCGATCAATACTCAAGATCACGTGGCCAGACACAAAAGATCAGCAACGGGGATCTCTGGCGATCAGCGAACCAACCCAGCAGGAATCAATTGTGCAACAGATATGCAGGAAGAAATGGAGGTGGATCGGTTATATTTTGAGAAAACAAGCCATAAAATGACATCGCACGATAGGCCATCGCTCAAGTGGAAACCAAACGGGAAGCGGCGAGTTGGTCGTCAGTGCAAGGATGACATGGAGGAAGTCATGTAAAGATGAGATGAAAGCATGTGGGCAGACGTGGATCCAGGTGAAAACGTCGGCAGAGAACTGAACGCAATGGAGACGTGTGACTAAAGCCTTATGTTCCTCCAGGAATTAAAGGAAACAATTATAATATCATATTTGATATTATTTTGTTCATTTCATGGGTTGTGAGTGGGGCAAAGGTCTTCAATCTTCAAGCCCTGAAGTTTCAGTAGTGGTGACGTTGATTTTATGAAGTGAGACTGCTGGTCTAATGCTCAACCTAACCTCTTTTCCAGACATCATTTACTAGGCGAGCTTTGCGAGTGCACTGACTGACAGTTGGACCTGAAACTCCCAAGGAGTTGGTGAATATTCTACCAGCGACGCACGAAATAGATGGAATGCCTCAAACTTTCGCATGTCATCCTTCCACACGGGCCATACTAATCTTCTCTACATTCTTCCAATTTTAGCATATGTACCACAGATGCTGCTGATCCTCGATTCATAATCCAGATGTTGTATGTGCTTAACACGTGAGACTATATTTTGAATACAGATCCAAGTGTTAAAGCTATTTAACGTTCTTCACAAATTCACTTCTGTCAACTGCTTTATAAAGATGAAGTAGAAAGGAATTCATAGGACGGGAATAAATTTATTTTATTGCAATAGGAATCTTTTAAAACATTAATTGTCGTTTCATTATTCTCAGATATTATTTTAAAACTTTCGATTTTAACGATTAACTTGTCCTTATCTAAAAATGATTTCTAATAAAAATATGTCTTAATTATGAGCAGAAAATTGTCGATAACTGATAATTTTTCCTCTATAGAAACTGGATGAAAATATTCTGACAGTAATAAACAATCATCATATATTATTGAAAACTTAAAAGATTTCATAAATAAAATTCACCACAACAAGCAGTAGAAAGGTGAAAGTACAAACAAAATTGTGCACTCTATCAAGCAGATTCACAGCATTGGATTTAAGTTGAGAGTTACTGAAATAATTTGTTATTTGTTTGAATTGACTTAGAAGAATCACATTCACTTGTCATCTAAAATTGATACTGGCTTAATTACACGACCAGCGAACAGATTTGTTTTCAGTACTTTGTCGTAAATGAAGCAAACAAATGATTCATTAGCGATAAAAGCAATTCTTGGAGGCAATGACATACTGCGAGCTTTAAAGCCCACCATTGTTGCAGCTGCAGCCTCTACACCCTCTTCTTTCACTTTTAGTGATGTACTTTGCTGAAAGATGTCCGCATGAATTCTCCGGTTAGTCATTCCTACAAAAAAAATAGAAAAAGAATCAGATATATTTTCCCGACTGACTGACTGGTTTTCAGCTGCACCGATGTACAGCAGTTGGAGTCGCCACACTTCGCTCAGCACACAAAACCAGAGAAGAAAGTAAAAAGAAATGCAAAATAGAAACAGAGATATGATGCAAAAATAACATTAATGCCTAAGAGAGTGGATGCATCTGCGCTATCACTGAGAACGATTTTCAGCCAAATCACTAATTGTCTCATGCCTTTATTGCTTTTTACTATCCCGAGGACCCCAACCAGGAAGCCTAAAACCTCCTACGTGACTTAAACTAACTGTTATGGATTTCTTAGACTGATGAGGCCCATGTTTTGATTTGACCACCACTGGCTCTTTTCCAACCTAATCGATTCTACGTCAGTCAGCTAAGATTGCCCGTCGAGGAAGTCGATGACTAGTCACACGTAACACATGTCCTAACCATCTCAAATGATGTAGCTTCACAGCTTCGTCGATTGATTTCCTCTCCTTACCTAACACTCAACCAACGTCTAACCTCAATATTTCTCACCTTGTTATACCACTTAACACGGAAGACAGAACGCAGGCACCCATAATCAAAGAAAGCTAGTCTTTTCATGTCTTTCACTCTCACTGGCAAGGTCTCACAGCCATAAAGGAGGATGGAGTGCAGTGCTGAGTAGTACACACGTCCTTTGGTCGACAGTCAGACGGACAGCATACCCACTACGACAGAGATGGAGTAAGTTGGCATATGCGAAACGAGTCTTCTTTATCAGTGTTGAAATTTCGTCTTTGATCAACCCGTTGGGGCTGATGCAAATTCCTAAATAAGTGAAGTGGTCAACACGCTCTACAACTTCACTCCCTATTTCTTAGCTAGGAGTCAGTGCAGTCCAGTCCTGTAGCATAATCTTACATTTGGCGAGAGCGAATCTCATGCCATTCATTGGAAGATCCCTACTCCTCAAATTGTTCAGAAGACTCTGCATTTCCTCAGCGTCTTCAGCTAGAAGCACTATATCATGTGCATATTCTAAGTTAAACAGATTATTCCCTCGTAACAGGTCGATGCCTGAGTCACTGAAGTCAGTTGAAGTTAAGTCCATTAGTACATCTATGATAAAATAAAAAGAAATGTTTATAATAGGTATCCCTGACAGACACAACTAGCTGTCACCACTTCAGATGACAATGCTCCGTAAGCTCTCACCTGGCTGCATGAGTTCGAGGAGAGTGCCTTGATCAATGCAATGTATTTTCTTGGCACTCCCTTCACAGCAGAACATCGCCATAGAACCTCTCGGTCGACAGAATAGAATGCCGCCCTTGGGTCAAGAAATATGACGATTGTTGGACGCCACCGGTAAGTATGTCTGTGTTCCAGAATCTGTCGAAGGGTGAGGATATGATCAGTACATCCTCTTCCTGGTCTAAAGCCGGCCTGTCTGCCTGCCTGGTTCTCTCGTGTTTGTGCCTCCCAAGCACCACTTAGTCTACGCAACATTATTGAGTCTAGAACTTCAGACACCATATTAGTCAATCTAATCCTGCTGTGATTATCACAGGAAGACTTCTATCCCTTTCTATATATCGGGATAATCAATGACTTATACCAAACCGACGGGACTTCCTCTGATTCCCAGATGCTTTTTAGTACCTTAGTTAAAGCAGAGAGTAAACTTTCTCCACGGTACTTAAATACCTCTGGAATTATTCCATCCGGTCCTGCTGCTTTGCCTCGTTTCAGACTAGTGACAGCTTTAGTAACCTCAGTCAGCGACGCAGGACCTGTGTCTATATCCCATTCAGGCAGGTGTTGGATGTTCAGTAAGTTGAGTGTGGCTGTAGACCAACTAAACTGCTCCTCAAAGTGTTCTTTCCAACGTCCTACTCATCTATCCTGGTAGTTAATTGTGGTGCCGTTTTTCTCAGAGATTGTTTCACTTATCATCTGGCTTTTGCCTCCTGTTTCCCTGATAAGCCTAAATATCTGTCTAATGTTATCAATGGCCGATGCCTTTTCCATCTCCTTTGCTTATTTCGTCCACCTCTGTTCACAGTCGTTGCGAAGACTTCTTGTTAGTTTTCTTTTGAGTAGCTTTCGCTCTTCATCATAATCGGAGCTCGCCGGAATCAGTATTCTTGCGTCAGTCAGTTCGGATGAGGTTGTAGAAATTTTATACGTTGGGAAGCCTGATTTTGAATCTTTAATTTATATTACTACATCCGTCTAACAGAAAGAATTCATAATCAACTGTACATTTATGAGTAAACCTATAAATATATATATATATATTCTTCAAAATATTATGATGACATTAACACTTTGGATAACACTTACCTGTTAAATCTGCTCGATCTGCAGCGAATAGGTCAGTTACTCCTATTATATCTAATGTGTTAACTAGATTGATCGTTGAATCTAATTTAAATCGTGGTAGTGCTAAGGCAACACGAGTAGGACGCAGTTCATTCATCAATTTTGACAATTTGACCTCACCATTTAGAATTTTATCGGTGTCTTCAATCTTCCCAGGTATAGCTGGTAGAACTACAATAAATGTGAATCGTGGGTTCTAAAATGTTCAAAATATGTGTACCATTCAAAAGCTTAATTAATGTGCTTGTGTTTGATCACAATAATGAATGTCATGTACAAAAGAATCATTAAAGTGTACATTGGTTCCTCGGCTCAGTATATGGATACTTCGATAAATAAAATTTTGAACTAAATACCATTCCGAGGACAACACAATAAAGAGTTGTGGTGCATAAGTAAGGATTGAAAAATCGTGGAATTCTCCAACATTATTGAATTGAATTTTTGATTTTCCCGTCGATTGATTGGACTGAAGTGCTCGGTCTCAGGTTGACATGTCGGCTTCTTGTGCAGATGCTTCGACGATGTCTGGGCATTTTCAGTTCAATAATTAATGTGACCCGTTGCACGAGAGGTGGCCCTCGTGGCCCAAGTGGTCTAGTGGATAACACTTTGGCGTTGGAAACTATGGGCACTGGGTTAGAGCCTTGGTGGGAACATCGTCACTCACTGAGAAATGCAGGTACATCCAGATGACGAGTCCCAAATAGGACGGAATGCTCATCCTGGATTCCACTGCTAGCCACCATCCACCACTTGTTCTCCAACATCACCAGAGAATAACATATGAGAAGTTACTGCAAAAGTACAATGTTTCAAAAGGCTTTTAAATGTCAAAGGACGCCTAATAAAGAGGAGGGTGTGATGTTTAAGAAAGAGTAGAGCGTGCTTTTTTGAAGTCTGGATTAAAATGGTTATGTCTTCACCAGATTAATGCCTTTAAGGCCAACAGAATAAAAACCCATAAATAATGTACGATCAATGAAATAATTAACTGTAATGAAATTGCAAATACAGACAGTGGCACTGAAGTCATGGTAAAATAAAAGACTAAGCCTGTTTTTACTGCTTTTAGAGGTTAAGCTTCAGTTTAATAACTGAAAGATACTCCACTACGAGTAAATTGAGAAGTTATAATCCTTTAATTTCTTCACCTCCGATTTCTAGATAATTCAGAAAGTGGACTGAATTATGGTCAGAGTTAATCATATGTCTACAGATCATAATAGTCATTGGTTTTTGCCATGGAAGATGGAAGAAGGAAAATGAAAAGGTATATACTTTGTGAGGTCTAGCTTAGTATACTAGCAAGTCCACTCTGGGGTAACTCAAAGCGGTAGATTGTTTCTAACAAAGTAAGAATTCATTTGTTGTCCGTTGAAGTCAGTCCATATAGGAAATAGTATTGTTCTCAGATATATGAATACCCTATTCCTAGCTTCCAATTTATAAACCTACATATATCAATAACGTCTTCTTATGGATCGTCGTCTCTGTCTCAGTGAGAATATTTCGGTACCCCACATTTATGAGTGAATACCGATGGTTAACAAGGTGTCCGTATTCACCTGCATTAGTTGAACCAATGATAAATACATAGTCAACTTATTACTGAATCAATGAAACGTTATTATGTTTCGACACTGATTACTACACACTTTAGTTTGATAATAATGCTAATTATGAATGGTCATAGTGATTCATTTCCTTCTGGTTTATGGTTCGGTTTATATTTATCTTCTTAAGATGAATTATTTCGCTGGGTTAGCAAATTCAGATGCTTTATATAAGACAGCTGGGGGCTGCAGTTAAATATTCAACTAATTAGGAGTTGGGTCTCGTTGTTCAGCTGAAAGAACGCTGAAATAGTAACTTGTAAGCTTCCAGTTCAAATCCCATCGCCAATCAGATTAGATTTCACCTTTACTCATAACCCATTACATCGATAAATGTCTGACAAGCCAAAACTATCTTTTGCAGTATCACCGTTGTCATGACCAGCCCTGTAAATCAGTTATTGCTAACACATCTACTGAAACATATTTAGTATACGAATGCACCAACTGTTAATTTTGTTATATTCATGGTAGACAGTCACCATTAACTCATATTCACTATATGACTTGTAAGTAAAGACTTACCGTTCCCCTACTCAACTATACTTATCAACTTTTTATTCATGTTCCGAATTTTTGGCTCCGATACACCTGCAAAAGGGTGCTGATGCTTAGTCTTGAGATAAGGTAGCGACTTGGACCTGTTCAGAAGTTTTCTTTGATTTTAAATTCTTGTCAATGAATCAAATTTAAACATGATACCGAAGCAGAAATCCTTCGTAAATGTCTTTCAAAATTTCTCAGCAAAACATGCCTAGCCGCCAGCCTACGAGTGACATTTTCTTCCAAGAAACTATTAAACCAGCATGTGAAAACAAGCTTTCGTATTGGGGCACTTCAATATACATACACCAGTTCACTTGTTTGCGTGGAGCTGAGTACACTTACCTTACCATGCGTCCATTTGTAAATGACCTCAGGAACACTATCCAGCATAGTTCGCAAGCGGAAAACTCAAGTGTGTATGTGGTTTGATAACAGAGCATCTGGTGAATTCAGGACGTTCAGCTCCATTCTAAAAGTCTTTCAAAGTCATAAGCATGATCTAATTAAACCTCTTGAAGTGAGTGAAATCAAGATATCCAGGAATACCTATGGTACTTCAGTTTCCAAATACACTCGTTAAAACAAATAACAAATTACTCAATCTAGTTTTTTCTTTCCAGGAACAATCTGTATAGAACTCTTTAGTTTTCAGCAGTTTCTTGAATGAAATCAACCTGTTATGCAAATTATTCTTTAACTCCTTTAACGCCGTCTATCACACTTGAAATTTCAAATCAGCTTACTTAATTATAACAGTTTACTATTCAATGAAACCTGGGCATGCTTATTTATAACCAAAATGTATATTTATCTGTGTGTAATGTGACACTACGCATGAAAGTGTCTACAAGTAGGTTTTAGAAAAGTTTTTAAAAGCTTTACACTATCACCTTCGACTAAGTCGCTTTGTTCTGAACTGATGCAGAATATTTATTGCCTTTTCAACAGTCATACTCTGCACTTGACAATAGATTATTATTATGATTTCCTTTAATTCCTAGAGGAACATAGGGCTTCAGCCGCACATCTCCATTGCGTTCGGTTTTCTGACAACTTTTTCACCCCACTCCAAGTCTGTCCACATGCTTTCATCTCCTCTTCACATCACCTCCTCCAAGTCACCCCATCATCGCACTGACGACCAACTCGCCGCTTCCCTTTCGGCCGGGTTCCACTCGAGCAATGGCTTGTCTAGTGATGTCACTTGATGGTTCCCTCAGAGTATGGCCAGCCAATCCATCTCCATTTCTTCCTGCCTATTTGTTTCACAATCGGTTCCTGGTTGGTTCGCTCTCAGAGATCTTTGTTGCTGATCTTTTCTGGCCGGCCATCTGATCTTGAGTATTGAGCGAAGACAGCTGTTAACGAAGGTCTGAAGTTTGTTTGAGATGCTCTTCATGACGCGCCAAGTCTCTGATCCGTATAGTAGCAATGACTTCACATTGGAGTTGAAAATCCGGATCTTATTCTCTATGATGAGTGTTGTTTACCTCCACACAGACATGACCATAGATATTATTTAAATATTGCACTATTTCACTTAGAAAATAAAAATAATCAGCCTTTCACTTACCGAGAACTGTTTACTAACTATATGAATTTTATGTTCTGTAAATGTTCCAAAATCCATAGTTTCCGTGAGATGCATCATTGGTACTTTGATTACAGATTGTCTAGCAGGTTTAAAGTATTTCTCAATTGTAGAACGTTTAGAAAAAGGCATTTTCCATTTTCCTAGGCATAAAAAGATTATGAATGTAAAAATGTATCATCTTTATATTACAATGTGTTTACAATAAACAACCATTGAGTTTCCTACTGATAGGACATTTACACTTCATTTCGATAATTCACCAAATGATATTACGTAATATTATATCATATGAAATGAAAACATGTACTTCAAGTGGAGTGAAGATATTTCGTAGATTTAGCAAACACTGTAAATGTTTATTTCTTTCAATGAAATTTAACTGTTGTTAGATGGTTGAAGGCACTCTACAGGAAGCCTTTGGCCTAGGTTTCCTGCTCGTTGGTACTCACCAGTCAAGAAAGCATATCTACATTCTTGAAGGAACTCTTATCCCTTCTGAGATTCGAACCCGTGTCAACCAGTGCTGCAGTTAGAGACGCTACTGCTGAGATATTGTGACTAGTGACTGACCTCCTGTAGGACTGCATTAGATACCTTTGAGTGGACACTAACTAGTGTCATGTATCCAGTCCTTCGTTTACTTCAGACTGCCTGCTGCCGATTGCCTCCAATCGTCTTATAACAACAATCCTGAGTGTACGGTGATGGCGACCACCTAGAATGATGGCCACATTGAAAACAGGACTGATAGAATTCAATCTGCAGTAAAGAAAGGACTAGACACACGACAATAGTTACTAGTGTCCAATCAAAAGTAAATTTAACTGTATGCAACAGTATGTCAAAGAGTCTCTTTTCATTCACTCAGCTGTACAATCGTACTCATGTATAATTATTTCCATATGTGTGTGTATGTGCATACACAGCACAAGAATAGAAAATTGATTTGGAGCATTGTGTACATCAACATAATATTTCAAAACAGTAATGAATAATCAAAATTATAATTGGCGGGGGTGAAGATTACTTTATACCGAAAAACGTCCAGAAAAATTGGATATTAATGAAACAGCATGAAGACAAGTACATGAGTCAGGCCTTTCCATCTGAATCCCCAAGGCCTCAGCTATGCAAAGTATATGAAAGCCAGCCGTTTTCAGAAAGCTCCCTTCGACTTTGTAGATAACTTTGAATGAATTTTTATTGCATATTGATCGGTCAGTGTTGAATATATGCTCGACTGCAGTAGTCCTTACTGATCGATCCATCACTATCTTTCTCTACAGTAAAAAAATACGTCTTCATCCTGTCCTTCTACTTTGGGTATAACTCCAAGTCCAACTGTTATCAATACTATTTTATTCATTTTTCATGTGGCATTCATTAATATTGATTTCTTAACTAACCTTCAGTTTACTCTCTTCACCTACTACATAATTTATTTTGATACTTGTCTCCATACTGTTTCATTAATATCCAATTTTTCTGGACGCTTTTCGGTATTAAGTGATCTTCATCCTCCATTTGTTACAATTTTGACCATTCATCACTGTTTTGAAATATTTTAATGATGTACGCAATACTCCAAATCAATTTTCTGTTTTTGTGCTGTGTACGCATACACGCACATGCATACGGAAATAATTATATATGAGTGCGATCGTACACTTGGGTGATTGAATTGACCGAAAAGAGACTCTTCTCTGAACTGTTTGTTCTTATTTTCTTGTCTGGATGAGTATTTTTCATGAATTAACTGCATCAATGTTTTATTGTTGTTATTATTATTATTCCTTTGAGTTCCGAGTGGAGAGTAGGGTTTCAACAACACATCTCCACTTTGTTCTATCTTCTATCGTCCTCTTCAGCTTGGACCACGGTTACCTACAATCTCTTATCTCCTCCTCACACGATCTCCTCCATGTCACCCTTGCACCGACGACCCACTTGTAGCTCCCCATCGGGACTCCACTCGCACAATGGCCTGCATTACGTGCGATGTTATTCGACAGCCTCCTCAACATATGCCCAGTTCATCTTCAATGTCTCCTACATATTTATTGAGCAGTCGACTCTTGGCTGATTTGTTACCAGCCAGAGTTTATTGTTGTTAATTCTTTCTGGCTGGCCGGCATTTGATCTTCAGTATGGAACCAGCGAAGGCTGCTGTTGATGGAAGTCTGCAGTAGCCTGTTGGAAATTCTTTTCGTGACCCACAGTGCAAGTTCGTGACCGGTAGAAAAGGGCCAACTTAACTATGGTGTTGAAAGTCTGAATCTTGTTCCTTATGTTGAGTGCAGAAGATTTTTAAATTGGTCTCAGGTTGACGAAGGTGTGTATCTTGCCTTTCCGATTCTGGCTAGCTTTGACATCTTAACCCGTCCTGACTATCTGTTATCGGAACAGTGCTTCCTGACCAGATAAGTGACGGAAGTCCTCTCTTCTAAATTTCTCTCGTTGATGGTGATTGGTGCTGGTTGTTGCCGTTACTGTTGGTCGTGGTAGGTTATCTTCATCATATCCGTCCTCTCTATGTTCACTTGGAGTCCTGCCTTCTTCGTCAACCTCTTCAGCAAGTTTACTGGTTTTCGCCTGCCAGTCTTCGAATCTGTGTGACATTAGACATAAATCATCCACGCGCGAAATCCAGATCTTCTAGAGTTTTCTCATTGGTTGTCCAGCGTACTCCTGTCTCCACGCTCCCAAGCACAGTCGGATGCATAATCCAGTCCACCACAATTAAAATATCATCAGTGATAATAGACAACCTTTTGCTCACCGCTGTATGCACTTCTAACGCCTCTCTAAGTTTTCCGTTATGGATCACCTGACACGTGGCATTTTCATACAACCAGCTGTTAAATGAGGCTGATAAAGACTCGAGCACTGCACACTGTAGTGTTGAAGCAGTTTCCAAGTATGAGTGTTTTACCCAATGGTTATTTTTGACGATTTCTGTTTAGTGTTTGTCATCACAATGATTAAGTGTATGATTGCATTATATCCTTAATAGTCATCATCTACCTTGAGAATTATTTTCAACCTTCACCATAGAAAGTTTGTCACTACTTAAATGATTTTATCAGGCGAGCAATAATAACTCATTGTTGGGTTACCAATCTTTAAGTTTTCTTGTTTGGTGATACAATATTACTAAAATAAATAAGTGAAAAGTTAGAGTGATTTGATCTAAATCCATTCACAGTCACACTAATCTAAATCTTAAATATCCTGACAAGTGTAGCATTCATTCAGACTTATTTTCCTGTTGAATTCGTCTTCCCACTGGTAATTTATCGTTATTATGTGTCACTGTAATTCACAACAATTTTCGTGGCATGAGATTTTCCCAGTTTTTGATACTAAGTTACAATCAATTTATTCATGTATTATGTTTGTGTAAGAGTTCAAAGATATTTAAATTGTACTATCTCAAAAAACAGAGCTTTCTTTCATGCGACACATTGTCTTAAACATTTCCTTTTAATTTCGCCATTAACATCAAATAATATCGTATTTAAAAAATTGCATTTGATTTCTTCTCACACCTAATCAAATACTGATAAATACCAAAATATGAATGTGTAAAAATAAGACAATTTACCTTTGAAGTGAAGTGTGCTGATTAACGCGAGAAGAGTTTGTTTGGAAAGTGGTCGTTTTAGAAATTCAGGTATAAGTTTATGTGTTTTATTGCAGACCCAGTCATTGATATTTTTGACAGCTTCTTTTGGTTTGGTGAAATCCACCTAACCATACAATGAAAACATGTGCTTTAGTGTTAATCACTCACATATAAACTTCAGCTAAATATAAAAGAATTTGTTAAGAGTGTGAGTTGTATTCACTGGTGGAGTCTGGTGATTTCCAGTCTACCAGAACTCATACACCCACAGTCACACACACTTAAACCTTTAACTGATTCCTGTTAAAGTGGATGGAGGATTTTATCATGAGCTGACATCAGTAAGAGAACCACCGGAAAACCTAATAGTTTGGACAGCCTTGTCACCAGGAGGTCCTGGGTTCGAACCCCATTGGCGGGTGCGTACTGATGAAGAGTCCCAGCCTAGGAAGAAACAGCCGTCCAGTACTCCTCGGTGAGTTTTCCAATGGTTCTCTATCTGATGTCAGCTCATGATGAAACCACCCATCCCATCAAACAAAATCCCTACAAAACCAATACTTGATTCATATTAGTTTGAAATACATATAAAATTCTGAATTCTTTCGTTTATTCTATACTTTACAAGCATCTAGGTGTGGTAATTGTTTTATGAAACGATACAGAAAGATAATTCATTCAAACACTGAAATTATTCTACAGATCCACCGGCAGGGAAAGATTAGTATCCTCCAAAAAGAAAGTATTTGTGATAGTTTCGGTTGCACTGCTTATAGCGAATGAATGGAAAATATTAAGAGTTACTGTCAGAGTTTCATCGATTGTTATTTCTCACTCTATAAAATACATCAATCACCAACACTGTACAAAATACCTATTCATACAGTTTCATACTAATCTGATTTATTAATTTTAGAATTATTCATTTACCGAAATAGATAAAAATTACGTACATTAACAACATCACTAAAGAATTCATTTTTCAACCTTGTCATGAAGCTTTTCTTAATTGGAGCTTCTTTTCTGACGAATATTCCATTTCCTATAGAGATAATATTCTCTCCATCCGCCTTTTCTTTTGTCAAGTTTTCATATAATAATGTAAACATCTTTTTGCCAATTTTCTCTTCATCCCTACCATCATAAATTTCCAAGGCTTCAGCTACTTGCACTTTTGTATTGCCTTTTGTCGCACCTGAACCAAGAAGTGTGGCGAGTAGTAGTAACACACTAATTGGAGATGATAAGTAATCACCGGCTTCTAAAGTATCAAATAGAATCGAATTTTAAAAAGGTTGATTTTTCAGTAATTCAATTGTGCTGTCAATAAGAAAGCTTTACGCAAAACTCACAACCCAGTAATGGCTTAATTATCTTCTTTAACAATCATTGTACGATATAAAATGAATCCATCTTGCATTATACAGAAAAAACAAACGACTATCGGTTCTGTAAGAAATAACTTACATCCTAGAATAAGTAAAACAGTAAGTGATTTTCTGAGGACCAGCAGTAGTCATTACAATAGTTTCTTTGTAATATTATTACAACATTCGTATAGAGGTATGATCAAATTACACTTACTTACGAATAACAACTGAATTAGAAAGATGAAAAGATTTCACATGTAATCACGGACAGAAGAAATGAAATACAGTTATATCGAATTCCAACCTTCTAATTTCCCGATATTTTAATCTGAAAGCTTATTTAACTACGCTATTTACCTGATATCAAACTAGCTATGCTGTTGAAAATGTTTAGTGTTGAAGCACTCTGCTGACTAATAATTATCTGTGATGAATTCGACACTATCTAGATGAACTTATTAGGATAATCGAACATGAAATCTCTCTTCAAAGTTCTTTTCTACTTGAATGTTCGTCTTCAGAGATATGTAGTGCAAGATATGACTAGACATAATCACTAAGGAAAAGAGTAACTTTCGTAATCTACACAAGGAAGACTTTCTAGATAAAAAATTACGCAAATATTTTAATCATATTAGATGAGCAGTCAAGATTCATTAACGAAGGTGACTGTTAAAACTTCTAATATTCTAACCACACTTGTTATATATTTATGATTATGTCGAATATGAACAATTTTTCAGAGGTCGTTATTTGATTATATATATATTCGATGGTTGAGTGATATAACATTGGCCAACCACGTAAGTAGTCCGATGTTAGCTTCCCGGCCGGTGCCCTCCCTAAACTTCACCTCACCGGTAGTAATCCCGGTAAAGAGGGGATGCTGGGCATTAGACTAGCGACTCCATCCTGTAAAGAAACACCACTGCTGCTGAAACTTTAAAGCTTTAGCTTGAAGCCCCTTGTTCCACTAGAGACGCGAAGGAATAAAATAAATAATAAATAAAAATTCCGCCGTTTTTTTTACTTTGTCATGAATGTAATACATTTATTAAAATCTTAATTTTCAGATGTTCGCATACAGAGGTAACCATAGTGATATCTTCACATTTTCTGTCATTGTTCATTGTGTATGTACTTGAACAAACTCTAAGTTCGAATCATAAATAACACACACACCTCAGGGACTTCAACTCAGAATCCACGAACAGGGATAAACGAGTGACTCAGTGAGTACAAATGGGTTTCCCCTGAAACTTTAAAAGCACATGGAAAATATAACAACTCGTAAAATCAAGAATGTGACTTTTTGCTTTCTGTAAGTGAAAATCATTGAGCCTACATGTAGTTTTCAGTGATTAAATCCAGTTTTAGTTTAGGTGTCAAATAGAAGTTATCTGTTTTTGAGACAATAAAAAAGGTATCACTCCAAAATACAGTAATGAAATAATTAGGTATATTTGTTTAATAAAGTAAATACAGTTCTTGAGTGTTTGTTTGAGTCCAAGTAACTCTTCCGAATTGATGTAGTCAAAAGTTATGAATCGCAGGATGATCCTTAAGTCCTCGTTGGCACAGTGAAAGAAGCATTATTGAAGATTGTAAAGAGCATGCAGTTCACTCTCATTTCCAATCAGTAAATACTCCTTTACTCTAAGTTCATCAGAATGTCTGTCACAGGCATCCTCCAATATTAACGACATGCTAAGGAAGTTGAATATTATTACTGTTCCTTTTAGTTCTTAGAGGAACATAGAGCTTCAGCACCACATCGCCACTGCGTTTGGTTCTCTGCCAATGCTTTCACCTGGCTCCACATCTGCCCACATGCTTTCATCTCCTCATTTGATGACCTCCTCCATGTCATCCTCTCACTGACGACCAGTTGGTCGCTTCCCATTTAAGTCCCACTTGAGCGGTGGCCTGTCATGCGATGTCACTTCATTGCTTGTTTTCTCACAGTATGACTAATCCAACTCCATTTCTTCCTGCATATTTGCTGATTAATTGATTCCTGTTGGGTTGGTTCGCTCCCAGAGAGTCCTGTTGCTGATCTTTTCTGGCTATTGACGGAATTTTGTAGTTTGTTCGAAGTGGTCTTCGTGACGCAGCGCGGCGCCAAGCCTCTGACCCGTATAGTAGCCCTGAATTCACGCTGGAGTTAAAAATTCGGATCTTATTCTCCATGGTAAGTGCTGTCCACACAGACTTGAGAGTAATGAAAGCTTGCCTTACTTTCCCGATCATCGCTTTGATATCCTCGTCAGTTCCGCCTGTAGTTGAAACGATGCTTTCCAGGTAGATAGGTGAAGGAGGCTGCTTCTTTCAAATTTCTCCCATTTATGCTGATTGTTGTCTGTTGCTGTTGATGCTGCTGCTGGCCAGGAATCTCCATCACCTCCGCTTTCTCTGTCTTCATCTGAAGTAATTCCTATCTTTGATGTTTCTTCCACCAACTTGTTGCGTCTTACTTGCATATCTTCCAGTATGTGGGATATCAGACATATATCACTGTTAAAGTCCAGATCCTCCAAGGTTTTCTGTGGGTCCATTTTATACGTGTTTCCTCACTACCCGCTCTCTATCGCATTATCCGGTCCACCACTCACACTCAGAAATATCATTGGAGATGGTAATTTGACAGCCGGCTTGCCTGACCCCATCTTCACTTCGAAGGATTCCGTAAGTTTCCCGTTGCGGATTACTTAGCCTGCAGTATTGTCGTACAACTGTTGGATGAGATGTATAATTGTTGGCGGTACCCCGTAGTAGCGAAGTAGTTGCCAAATCACCTCTCGATCGACGCTGTCGAAGGCCTTTTCAAAGTGGATGCAGTTGACATAGTCAGCTGACTTCTATTTCAAGCTCTGTTCAATGATGATCCTAAGTGTTGAGACTCAATTGATGCATGACTTGTTCCTCCTGAATACAGCCTATCCCGGTGGAAGTTTTTCATCCGGGGCGTACTTGATTCTCTCCAGGATGATGTGGCTTAGTATTTTGCTAGAAATTCAAGATTTATATTGAGAAAATAATACTCTCTTGATTCATAGAATCACGACTACTCTTCAATACATTCTACATTTAATAAATGCTTAGTTTAATACTTCATAATGTGACTTATCTATTTGTTGTTTTTAAAGTGTGTTTATATCAGTATATCCAGATTTGTGATTTTTAGCTGCCAAATTCAAGACACACAAAGTATATTCTGTGGCGTTATCATCATCCACCCAAAAGCTCAAAGCTGTTTTTGTGAAAGATATTGATGTTCAGCTTCTTAACACAAAACCATTAACACAAGTAACTACTTTTGTGTTCCTTGGATTGATTACAACCAGAAATTTTTTCATTCCCTTATTGCAGCTCTGATTTTCGTGTACAGCCAAACAATTCGAGTCACAGAAAGATGCAGTCCGCGACTTTTCTGATGCTTTTCTAGCTTAACAAGACAATACAGTTGTTAACAATCTGTCTAATTCAGTCACTGAAGATATCTTAAATGTATGACATTAATACTCTATATTCAGAGGAATAGAATAGAAGTATGGAGAATGAATTAAGTTAGATTATTAAAGTGATGAAAATGTAAAAGTGAGTAAAATATCTTGATTAAAATAACAAAACCCAACGAAGACGATCATTAAAAAATTAAAAGACTGATTAATAATAAATAAAGAATATTCGCTCCGATAAATTTTCCACACGTTCTACATTCAGATGACGGTTATAATTTTAAAAAATATTATAACTAACAACACCAATGTTTTAAGTTATATATGTTCAAACCAAGTTCACTTTTAACAGTTTGAAAAAAATTGTTGGCATTGGGTATATAACATCCATTATTGTAAAAATCTTTGTATTTCCCAATGAATGAAAAACAAAACGATTTTGTTTTTACTGACATTCCACTATTTAATGCTTAATAGCTTTATCAAAATATTATTCTAAGAATCAGACACACTGAAAAGCAGCCCTGCCCATGTAAAAGACCGAATTCCAAAGTATTCTCAATCCACTTGTGTCTGCAAAATAAATTACTTGAAATATGATGCGATATACATCAGACAAACATCGTGAGAAATCAAACTCAGAGGAAATGAACACTGTAGAGCATCTGTTCGACCACCAAGAAATCCAGTTGAACAAGAAAAGCTTGAAAAATCCTCGACCATAGGTCTACACGCTATAGACTCAGGTCAAAATATTTATTTTAACAATACTGAAATAATCCAGAAATATTTCAGAAACCACAAAGAACGTCTGATGTCAGAAACACTTCATTTCAAATGTAATCTAAATTGTCTGAATGGGAACTTGACCTGGTTGCAACATCCCTCCGGTCCCCCATGAAATGACGAAATCAACACGAATGTGATAAGCGATTTCATTATGTAACAACAATCTGCTTTCATAATTTTATACGCTTATCAAATCCAACAGTCTACACTTGGTTTTATTATCTTTACCAACTGGCCAACGTGACAACGTAAAAATTAACCCATGCTGATGAACAATGATTAAGTTGTTATACACAAGCTGAGATTTCGTAAATTCTGGTTTATTGATACTTTGACAAAGCCATTCGCATCAAATAGCGAAACATCAGTAAGAACAATGTTTTGTTTTCCGTTGACTGGGAATTAAAAAAACTTTTATTATAATGAATATCAATGTTTTAAATTACATTAAGTCGGTAGTTTCCACAGATTAGACTTCAAAAGCATCAGTAAACGATAATATGCAATAACATAACATTAGGGGAAGTAATACAGAATTTATGAATTTACAGGCTTAACTGAAGGCCAGGGTAGCGATAGTAACCGGACCTGCTTCTTTCGCATGCACAGCTCCGGCTGATTTAAGTGAATTGCACTGGCCCCTGATGCTTGAAGTGTTCGGGGTCTAGAGGCCTTTGGTAATTTATTCGATACGCGGTGGTTGGTAGTGAAAGATTCTCCAATACTAGCTTTGCGACGTCCTGAGAAAAGGTAGCCCTAAACTGTTGTAACCTTTCCACAAATTTCCTCTGCGTTTTGAGTTCTAAACTAGGCAGGAAACCCACCGTTGTAAACTTGCTAATTGGCCTACTTCGTGATTACCAACTTCTGTACTTGGTAATTCAGTGCGTATAATTATAGACCAAAGTTAAGGCTTTGCATATTCATATCCTGTTAATTTGTAGATCTCTTAAATATGATCTAGGATTGTATGTGTTTGGTAAACCACAAACACTGTACCTGACTAAATGAGGTTCAAGGTAGTCACATATCGTTATTCGTTCCTTATATTAACTGACTAAGATATTGTCTTTATCAGGTGACAATATGAACAGTGAAAGAATCACTGAAACTTTAATTTCGACAGAGAAAGAAAGACCAGATTTTCAGTATAAAATGATATCATTCTATTTCACAGGTTCTCATCAGCTGAAAACTATCTGAAATTTCAATGGTTATAAAGAACATTTCATATTTCAATGTTTGAAAGGTGACGGAGAAAATATTATAAGATAGACGTATCTGGAATACAAGTATTACAATTTCTAATCCAAGTCACCAACAATTGATATGCTTTCAAACTATGAAAAGAAGGGTAGGTGAGAGAAGATGTGAAACTGAAAAATCTAATAAACAGTGTTAGCTTGTATATCAGCATGGCAGCTCAAGGAGGGTTAAAGTTCATCAAATTGAAAACTTGCTCAATGAGCTGAGCTCACTATTGTGTTCGACTAATCAGTGTAACGGTTACCAAGGGAGTGAGAGGCTGACTACACTCTCCTTCTGTGTGTATAAGTTTGGCTTGAAATGTTTGATTGCAATTGCTTCAGCAAATCGTAGTAGATTCTCTGTCCTTTGTATGTTTAATATTTTGAAGGATTTGGAATAAATTGATGTTGACTTAAACTAAAAATTGTAATAATTATATTCCGGATACTTTCATCTTATAATATTTTCTCCGTCACCTTTCAAACATTGAAGTATCAAATGTTATTCTTTATAACCATTGAAATTTCAGGTAGTTTGTAGCTGATGATAACCCGTGGAACAGAATGATGATATCATTTTATACTGAAAATCTAGTTTTTCTTTCTCTATCGAAATTTATCAAGGGGACCAAATGTATGAAAACTTTAATTCATCTTTCAGGAAATTAGTTTAATAGATGTTCCCAGTCACAAAGTCACACCTAACAGAAGAACAAACAACCTGAATTTCTACGCAAAACACTATGAATGATTTTTCAAAATTCCAACAACTTTAAACGTCCTCTTCTGTAACTTAAAATCAAAGTTACTTCACAAGATCTATAACCTTGCTAGTTATTAGTTAGCACCACAGAACCTCATTAAACAGTCAATAACAGAATAACAATTCTTCTCTGTTCATCATAATATCAATTCTTTATGATAGGGACACAAATTTGATAATTAATTCCTTCACGTTCCCCAGTGGAACATAGGGACTCAAGCTAGTGGTTTGAAGTTTCTGTAGCAGTGTTTATTTTACATGCCTCATGCCCAACCTTTCCTCTTTACGAGCATTATTTCTGGCTTAGCGAGGTTTGGGAGTGCGTCTGTGACCGGGGTTCGAACCCCGGACCATGTGCATGATCGGCGAGCGTCTTAACCGCTATGCCACCGACGCAAGCATTAGTTACTTACTAGTGTCCAATCAAAATACTTGGAATAAACTGGTGAAGCTTTTTCACTTTATACATTAATGCGATTGCAATTTATGCTGAAAATTCCCCTAATCTTCTGTATCTTAAATAAATATAATTCACATAACATATTTCCCTTCCGTATGCAATGAAAACGATGTAGGTTTCATCTCATGATTACAGAAAAAGAGAGTCAGATGGATATTTTGGTGGAGTGTGCTTAAAAAGCACCAAACGTTGTCATGAATACGTGGTAAACATTTTTCAATGAATCAGTTCAACTCACCATATGTCGATGCCTCCAAAATATCACGAGAAAAAACTTCATATACTGGTTCACTGGTCTGGGCACCCATTTTCGATGACTGTGTAAACTACACTTTTCCCACTTATGTATATATATATATACAAATCACTTCGTCTTTTATTGAGTCAACAAGTAGATTGAGGTTATTTAACACCGATTATTTGACATTTATTTTAAACTTCGAACAAGGAAACATTTAAATTGATGGCTGTCTTCGTCACAGTCGAAAATTCTTTTCAATAGAATACCAATAAATGTTGTATTGTAGGTCGCGGTTAAACTCTACTCTACGATTTATTTAGCATTAAGTTCAAAAAATAATTTGTATTGGGCGTTAACTGAAGTTAAACACTTAGTAAATCCATAATTACCGTTATGCAATTCACAAAAGTGAATCAGTAATTGGTCGTTTAACCTCTCTACTCAGTGTTAAGCAAAATTCATGGATTTTTGTTTAATCGCCTAAAAGTATTTATTTGGGGCGAATATTTTTTTCCCTTTAGTCAGCTATTTTAAATGTTCTTTTCGATCAAATTATTCAATCAACTTTAGCTTGCATTTGACCAACATACATACATATCACGACATATCCTGTGGTGATTGACAATTTATATCACTGTGTTGTTTAAGTACTTACTGTTGTTTGTTAATATTTATTATTCGAATTACAAATTATTCTGCCAAATACAAATTCCTAAATTTATCCCTCTCTGTGTTTTTGGTTGATTCCCTGTAATTCGGTCATTCCGAAATACTACTATTACAGATAATTATTACATATCCTTTGTGTAACTATGACTTTTCCTTCATTCAGTGTATGCTGACGATTATTGAATCTACCTGCGTAATGTTGTCATCATATGATATCAATTAACTCTAAAACAAGACTAGAAATTCTCCTCGAAGATTTAAAATTATCAAGCTTTGCATGAGAAACAAGCTTCTTGATAATTACGTGGCGCAATTTAAGCAAACACATATTTTCGGTAACTTCCCACTAGGTTTCACAATTACATTTGAAACCAATGTGGTTAATATAATTTAATCTGAGGCATATGAACTAGTTAATAATAGTCAAGGTGATCATAATAGTGTGGTGAGAGCTGGCTGCAAGCCAAAAACTGTAGACAGCAATTTACCTCAATCTGCACGTCTCGAATCAAGGCCATGAGAAAAAAACAATAACAAAGACTAACCTCGAGGAACTCACCAACCAATCACAGCAGACTTAACATGTGTAAATAGGATTCGCAGATATATGGCTTAACTTTTTAAGAAACGATCACAAGCAATACAGAATAATCTTCAGCAAGAAAACAACCATTTGGAAGACGTTGCTTCTCTGCTAACAATAACGCAAATAATAATGTACTTAGAAATCTATAAATATCTCTTGATTTTCTCAATAAACGCTGATAATATGGATAAATTCATGTAGATTTATTTAAGCCTTGTAGTCAGTTATCATGAATTTGGGAAAAGTAACTATTCTGGCATAGCGATTATATGATATAGTGTTTGGTTTTATAGTAAACTCTGAAACGAAGATTAAAATGTGCACTTAAAACACAGTAGGATGATAATAATAGTAAATAAAATAAGATAGGAGTACAAATAAAGCTAATCTTTACAGTTATCCGGTGTCACCAGGAAAAAAAACTAATCCAGTTTTAGGACAAAATCCATGGGGAGGAGATTTGACTGGATAGTCACTTTCTAAATTCACAGAGTGGACTGAAATACTATCATAGCAACTGCCTCAACCATACTCAGCAATTAAACGCTTAAAAGCTAGAGAACTGAGGTAGCAGCTAGTAGAAAGATATAAAAGTGGAATTTCTGTCAATCTTGCGCTCGATATCCTCTAGGTGTACCAATATGGTGGAAAACTTGATTGATTGTGTCATTCCTTTTCCTAACCATCTTGGGCAATGCTCAAGCAGACGACGGTAGGCCTGTCGAGTCGTACTATCTAGGTAACTGTCTCTACAAAAACAGTTAAATTTATAAATGCACACTGAAGGGAACACATTCGATAGCTTGTCCTTCTTAATAATTCTCAAAAACTCCTGCTGATGTGAAATCATCATTCAAAAGAATCTATTTACTTCAAGTGGTTTTCAGGATTCATGTTACCCAATTTAATGGCTGCACTGTTACCATAACCAAGAATAAAATCACTTCTAGATTCTTCATACTGTAATCGTCAGTTGAAATGTAGTTGGCAAGCGTATATATATATATACAACTCACCCGCTCGTGTAGAGCTAGGTGTATCGGTCTTTTGACTCGGGTTTTTTCCAAGAGGGTGCAAGAACACTATCCTGCATAGTTACGAAGAGGTGGAAGTGGTGCCATAAGAAGCGTGATCATTGAACGTCTGGTCGATAATTATTACCCTATCACTACAGCCTCCATCTTTAAAGTCATCTACAAGGCGGAAAATAACTTGGCTAAATCAATATGTATCCGGCTCATCTGTATTGCTGAGGCTTTGATCATCGGAATAGAGAAGCCACTTCTCTGTATACCGAAAAAGTCGGTTCAACCCCTCCAGTTTCAAGTATGGTAGTCTCCATCCATATTCTGTCATTACTTATTTCTCGTCTTGGTTTATTCAGTCTGTATACCCTTCATTTATTATGCCAACTATTACTACTACTATTCTCATTTTGAACTGTTCCCAGTATCATTTCACTTGTTCCACTTGTCATTCTAAATCAATTTTGTTTTGCAACGTTAAATTCTATATTATCAAATTTCATACAATGTTAGGCAACGTTTTTATTTTTATTCTATTCGCCTACTAATCCTATAATTTTACACACACACACCACCAACATATATACATCCTATGAATTGTTTATATATGACACTAATTGTTTCCCCACTTGGCATTTAACTATGATTAAAATTACAAACATTTTAACAACATTTCATACTATTATTATTTTGTGTATTCACACCTATGATTCAATTCCCCCACCGGATATAATTTCTTGATAAGAGAGCAATATACATAAGATAGTAAAAGTTGATAACAAATTCGTTGGAAAGGGCCTCCTCGCTGAATCACTTGTTTTGATTTTCTGAACATACAAGCCACATGAAATTCATTTGTCAATTTATATAGGTGGATATTTGCATGAGTAGCGTAGATATGTTAAAAAACTGATGACCCCAGGCCACCAAGAAATATCAGTGCACAAGGAGCGAAGGAATCCTACTATTTGTGAATGTGCTCCCAGGGAATAAAACCCAAATTGCTGTGTACAGTAATAGGTTAGGGTCGCTATCTTAAATATTTTCAAAGCAGTGCATTATGCCAATAAAAATCTGGTTTTCTTACTTCGTTTTATTCCCATATTATTCAATATGTTTATCTCACTTCTCATTTTACTTCGCAGCTAACTTGATGCATACTGTAGAGTGTTGATTCCATTATCCTTCTGTAACTATTTATCACATTCTACAAAGTGTTATTAGTCATGCGATTTTACTAAGCTACTCCTCCGACTCTAATGACCCTTAACCTACCCAAATGTTAAAGCTGATTATACTTACCTTTAAATATCTCCATGTATTCACTTTACATGGCATTATTTTCAACTACTATCTTCATTATACCTACAGTTGTTTGTTGTTATGGTATTCAGTATAGTTACACGTGTATGTGTGGTACTTTATAATACTGATTTCATAGATGTTTTCCCTGTATTCATCTGAAATGTTCAACCAAAATTACACCTTGCCCCTTCATTTTCCATGTTTGTGTTCACCTTAGAGTTAATTTCATAAGCGAATTATTGTCAGCATTATTCTGCTAACCAGTGCTCAGCGAAGCTCCAATAATCAAAGTATTTAGAAAAAAGTTTTAGGCAACTAATCACATCCGTGGTCTCTGTGAAATGAGGCTTAATGGCGTAATATTGCTTTCATAAGTTTTATCCCGTTAAAACTACTAGTAACCCATTTGATTTTATATGAATTAGAAAAAAATGACGAAAAACAACCCTGTCTCCATTCAACCCTTGGCGTAATAGGATGGTAATTTGGTCAGTAGGTCACATTACAAAAACAAGTTTGAAGGATTCTATTGCTGAAACTTCAGAACTTCTGCTGAATAATCGTTGAGGTATTACCGGTGAGAAATTTTATTTAATGGGCGTTCTGTCTAGTGAAAGCATCTCAAGACATGCATCTATGACAATATGTATGTGAAGAAAAATAATGCTCAGATTACTTTTTTGTCTGACCTGAAGTTATGACTGATTTATGTTTGGAAGTTATACTCACTATCAGTGCTTTATTACGACCTCCGGTATGAACGTGATAAGTGTTTCAAGCATATTTCGTGCTCATAGGATAACTCAGATTGAATATACCAGTCCTACGATATGAGTATTCTACAATACCTTTAAACTGTATTGCCATATACGCATATCATACATATATCACTTATTCCAGTGAAACTTTGCTTAACGACTATTTGTGCGGATGTTATTAATGTTATTGAACCGGTGATTTTGAATTTCTTCTGAATTGTCATTGACTCTAACTGCTTCACAATTCAGATAGAAACTTAATATCACTCAGAAATACTCAAAAGGCTACACAAAATATAGCGATACCCTGGATGATTAGGTTAATTATTCATACAATAAGCATAACATATAATAAAGTACAACTGATATACTGATGGTCGCTGCACTGTAACTACAATGCTACATAGTTTTCGTAGTGCTCCCAACGTCAATGCTAGCTGGGAGTCACAGCTGTGATCCAACTAATGTTACTGACAAGTCTAAGTAAGTAGTATATTGTGTGACATCTACAAAAATTGTGAATGGAGTAATGATTTATGATAATTCGGCTGCACACAGTCTTTCGCGAGTCATCGACTGGCAGGAATTTGATGAAGAGCCATTTAGTTAGTTGTTTCTATCTGAGTTACTACAGTCAGTGCGGATTGCACTCGTGACACTTTAAAGGAGTCACCATCGACGACTTAGCTACATTGTCTGACAGGACTCCTGACTCAAGTTTACTACACCTCTTCGCCATCTCTGAGTACTGACTCAAATTAATATAAATCTGTCAAGCGACTTCTTAGTTCAAACAACTCCTCACTCCTCAACCCCAGCAAGTATTGTGATCGTTCGAAGTCTAAATCACATACTGGTGAGAACTCATTCTGCTGTTAGTATCAAAGTATCAATCACCAGGAAGTTAAATTTTGTCAAAAAACCTGTAGTTTGATTGATACAGTGAGAAACCACCTCTCCGGCAATCGATAACGGTGGCCATAGATGGGGACAAAAGCCACTTAATACGTATTTAGGACCTTGTTGTTAAAACCCGGTACATTTTAGATTAACAAGGAAGAAAAAAAACAGTGGGCTGATCACTTTAAAGGAGTCTTGAATAGACCACCACCTGCAATTCTCCCAGAAATACCATCAACAGCACGCACGGAACTGCCTACCAGTAGACGCCAATACTCCAAAGAAAGCAGAAATCCAAAATGCTATCAAGCTACTGAAGTCCGGGAAGGCAGTAGGGTCAGGCGAAATTCCCCCCCCCCCCGAAGCACTGAAAACGGACACGGAGGCTATCGCAGATGCTGTCACATCATTATTACAAAAGGTTTGGAAGGAAGGAAAGGTGCCTACCGATTGGAAAAAAGACTACCTAGTCAAGCCGCCAAAGAAGGTTGACCTAGGCCTCTGCAAGAACTGGCTTAGAATAATGCTCTTCTCTACGCCAAGTAAAATACTAAGTTGTATCATCTTGGAGAGAATAAAGGATGCACTGAATACAGAACTCCGCCCCACCGCCCGGAACAAACTGGATTCAGGAAAGTCAGGCAAATCATGTGCTGATCAAATTGCAACTCCACGTATTGTCATCAAAAAAAGCATAGAATGGAAGTCAAACCTCTACTTTAAATTCATCAACTTCGAAAAGGCCTTCTACAGACAGTGTTGACCGAGAAGTAATTTGGAAACTACTTCAACACCACTGCGTGCAGTGCCCACCAACCCAACAGTTGGCTATATGACGATGCCACGTGTCAAGTGATACACAATGGAAAACTCAGTGAGGTGTTGGAAGTGCATACAGAAGTAATGAAAGGTTGCCTATTATTACCGATGATATTCTTAATTTTGATGAACTGACTGGATTGTGCGTCGGACTGTGGGGAGCGAGTGAGACAGGAGTACGTCGAACCACCAATGAGAAGACTATAAAAGATCTGGATTTCTCACATGATATATGTCTAATGTCTAATGAATACTTGCAGGCGAAAACCAACAAAGTGGCAGAAGAGGCAGGTAGCGAAGACTGGACTCCAGGTAAACAGAGAGAAGACGAAGGTGATGAAGATAACCAACCACTACCAATAGTAATGACAACAACCAGCACCAATCACCATCAAAGGGAGAGATTTGACAGAGGTCATTTCTTTCAATTATCTGGCCAGGAAGCATATTTCAACCAGAGGCACACGATACAGATGAAGATTCATGGAAAATTCCCATTGTAACATATAGAAAATCAAAACAAGTGATTCAGCGAAGAGACTCTTTTCAACGAATTTATCATCAAGCTGTACAATCGTATATATATGGTTTTTATAAGAAGTTATACCCGGTAAGGGAATTGAATCATAGGTGTGAATGTATAAAATAATAATAGTATGAAATGCAATCAAAAAACAGATGAAGATATCAAAAGATTGGCCAGAATTGGAAAAGCATGCTACGCCTTCATCAACCTGAAACCACTTTGGAAATCTTCTGCACTCTGCTCAGCATAAGCAACAATATTCAGACATTCATCAATAATGTGAAATTGGTCAGTTCCTCTACACGGGCGAGAAACTTGACCAACGTGTCACGAAAACGATTTCCAACAGGTTGCAAACTCCTATCAACAGCTGCGTTCGCTGGCTGCAAACTGAAGATCAAATGGCCAGCCTGCCAGGAGAAATTAGCAACAAGAAACCCTGGTTTGCAACAAATCAGCCAATCAAGAGCCGATTCCTCAACAAATAATCAGGAGAAAGCGCAGACGAATTGGGAATATGTTGTGGAGACCGTCGAATGACATCGTGTCAGGCCATTCCTCGAGTGGAATTTCAATGGGAGGTGACGAGTGTGTCGTCGGTGGGAGAGTGACATGGAGGAGGTCGTATGAGGAAGAGATCAGAGAGTTTGAACAATCATGAGCTTAGCTGAAGGGGTGGGAAAAAATAGAAGAAGTTGGAGATGTGTTGTTGAAGTCCTATGTTCCACTTAAGGCCCAATGAAGCAATATTATTTAAAAAATTATTAATGCATTTTCGATACTGATTCATAAGTCAGGATTCTTCCTGTCACAGAGGCGGACAGAAGAACCTAATCCCGAGTTTGCAGGTTACAAAGGGAAGCACATTGCAACCTTCGGCAGGTGAGCCTGTGTGAATGCAAATTTACGCGAACCTATTCAATATATATTTCTTCGTGCAGACGTTATAGTGTCAGTCACGACCTACTCGTGGACGTCCGCCGATGGCGACTGATGGACTGCACTAATAGACTATTTAATAAATGAATCACCTACATATATTGAGGCCTGTTGCTGATTAAGAGGAAGGTAACAGTTGATTCAACTTTTCAGCTAGTTGTGGACAACTACCTGGAGCTTAACTGCCTGTCGAACGAATCACCTTGCAAATGTAACGCTGTTATGGTTCACATCGCAACCTGAGGGCCACCCGCGACCTCCGAAACGTGATGATTATCTCCTGATAAGCTAAGACCAAACAAAAGTATATTCGATCATATGCCAAATCTCGGCACTATTCAACCACTGAATAGCCTGCGGGTATTTTGGCGTCAGGTAGTACCGTAGGAAGATGATGATGATTGACTGCCCATCAATTATCACCGACGATGGGATGTCCAAATTATCCCATTTTTCTATCGACTGCAACACACATACTACCTGAAGGCAACACTTTTTGGTGCAAACATATTTCTCAAAACAGACCTGTTTAAAGAGTAAAGCTTAATTTCCATGGCATCAGAAGACATATTAAAAACAACCATCATTACGCCTTTCGGACTGTTTAAATTTCTACACGTGCCACTCAGTCTTCGGGATGCTAAACAAACATTCCAACGCTTCACTAACGAAGCACCCCGCTTTCTTGGCTATGTATGGGTGCTATGAGACGACTTCCTCATCGCAAGTCCAGATAAAGAAGATCACCTTCGATACTCTGACTTAGCCTCTGATTATTATTATTGTTCCCTTGGGTTCCTAGTGGAACATAGGGCTTTAACTGCACGTCTCCACTTGCTTCTGTCTTCCTTCTGCTGTACTTTTCACCTGCATCCATGTTAGTCCATACTGCTTCAACTCCTCTTCACACAATCTCCTCCGTGTCACCCAGCACTGACGTCACACTCGCCGCTTCCCCTTCGGGTTCCACTCGAGCAATGGACTGACGCACGCGCGATGTCACCCAGCGGCCTCCTTAGCGAGCGAGTGTCCGATCCATCTCCACTTTCTCCTGCATATTTGTTGGTTGGCGATTGCTTCTTGTTTTGTTTGTTCCCATAGTTTCTTCTCGATGATTCTTTCCGGCCATCTGATCTTCAGCGTGGAGCGAAGACAGTTAGTTGTTGATAAAGGTCTGCAACTGGCTGTTGGAAGTATTCTTTGTGACCCACCCGCCCGGCAAGTTTCTGATCCGTATAGGAGAACTAAACTTGACGTTTGTATTGAAAATCCTACCGAATTTTGTTGTCGATGCTGGCTGAGTGACGAAGATTTCCAGATTGGTTTCAGTTGGTTGATGAATATGTTTCTCGACTTCCCGATTCTCGCTTACTTTGATATCCTCGTCCGTTTCAACTGCCTGTAGTTGAGACAATGCTCCCGAGATAAGTGAATGAAGTAACCTCTTTCAAATCCCTCCAGTTGATGGTGATTGACGCTGGTTGTTGGTGCTGTTGTTGTTGGTTGGTTATTTTCATGACCTCTATCTTGTCTATATTCACCTGAAGTCCTGTCTTCGCCAGCTGCTTCTTCGACCAGTTTGTCGGTTTTCGCTTGTAGGTCTTCGATTTTGGGTGACATCGAACATAAATCATCACTGGCGAAATCCGGGTCTTCTAGGTTCTTCACGTCGGTCGGTCCGGGATATTCCTGTCTTCTCGTTTCCCACTATCTGAGGCGTAATCCAGTCCAACACAATTAGGGATATCATTGGTGATAATAAGCACCCTTGTCTGACTCCTGCGTTTACTCCAAACGCCTCGCTGAGTTTTCCGTTGTGGATCACTTGGCAGGTGCCGTTGTCGTACAGCTGCTGAATAAGGTTGATGAATATTTGGGGTACGCCGTAGTAGTGGAGTAATTTCCAAATTACTTCACGGTCAACGCTGTCTGTCGAAGGCATTCTAAAAGTCTATAAAGTTGAGGTAGATGTTTGATTTCCATTCCGTGCTATGTTCTGTGATGATGATGCGTAGAGTTGCAATTTGGACAGTACATGATTTGCCTTTCATGAATCCAGCTTGTTCTGGTCGGAGTTCTGTCTCCAGTGCGTCCTTTAATCTCTCCAGGATGATGCGACTCAGGATTTTACTTGGCGTCGATAGGAGCATGATTCCCCGCCAGTTCTTGCAGAGTGAGGCGTAAGTCGCCCTTCTTTGGTAGCTTCATGAGGTAACCCTTCCTCCAGGCAGTAGGCGCCTTTCCCTCCTTCCAGACCTTTTGCAATAATGGAGTCAGCATGTCAGCTGTAGTATCTGGGTCCGCATTCAGTGCTTCATGGGGTATTCCACTTGGCCCGGCTGCTATTCCAGCTTTCAGAAACTTGATTGCATACAAGACTTCAGATCTCGTTGGAGCATTCGTGTCAACATGCAGTTGTGTGTGCGCTGTTATTGGTATTACTGGACGGGTTGCAGGTGACCGCCGGTACAAGAGTCCTGTCAGCCACGTCTCGTAAACCGTCAATGCCCAGCTCTTGCTACGCTAGGACTCACGCTGTTCCTCGAAGTTTCTCAGAAACGCCTAGTAATAACGGACGCAAAACCAAAACACCGATTGGCCACTCAAGAATTCTTTATTGTAACACCAACATATAGCCAACTTTAAAATTAAGCTTTAAAACTAAGATTCACAACTAAGGTCTATGAACAAATATTACAATAATAAATCACAATATTACTTCTGACGGTTTTGGCCTGACTTCTTTCTGAACAGCGACCGATGAGACGATGAATGTCGTATTGATGCCTCCGCGAAAATTGGGGGAGTTGGTTTTGAGAGAACAACCATGAATTAATCGTTCAATCTTCAACTACATTGACACTCCCCGGCAAAAAAGGGATTCATCCCATTTTTCCATTCCATTGCGAGAAACTGGGTCACACGGACAGAGCTGAAATGGAAAACAAACAGAAAAGCCAACACACCACAAGCATACTCATATCACAATCTCACACATCAATGGCGACCTGCGCGTTCCAGTTAAAGGCATCCTCATGACACATCCTCTTGCAACACAATCGCTACTTGCTAGAATGACTCTTGCAGAATGCAACGTGACAAAAGCACCACCTCATGATACGCGCGGCACATCCTCTTATCTACCCACTACCAATTACCACTGCAATCGCTTGTCACTCATTCTACCTCAGTTCTAGTAACGGTGACGTATGCGAGCCTCAGTCGTCTACACTCTTTCTCCCCGGCGTGTGGGACCGCAGCTAACAATTATCTCCGTATGCATTTCATTCTCAGCAATAGCCTCCCCGGCGTACACGACCCATCTGCTGTCCTTAACATCAATCAATTCATTCACCGATGTAGAAGACTCGAAACAACTTCAGAAGTAATCACGACGAAAATTTTAACAAAATTATGCAATAACAACAAGGTACGAAAACAACGAGTAAACACAATGAATCCAAAAAATACCAATTGATATGACACCACACATATATACAAACAGTACACACAAACTCGCGGATCATGTCTTGATGGAATTCCTTTGAAGAATTGCAGGACTTACACCAGTACGCCTACAACCCTTCACAGGTTGACGATTGTAAGTTGTGGAATGTCCGGACACATGCAAGATTAACCAACAATTACAATAGTTGGAACTGACACAATTATTTAACATAAACATACGTGCAGTCAAAACATCAAATGTTGTGCATTCTGCCATGATGACCGACCCCTGAGGAACTGTAGGACTTACAGCAGTACGCCTACATTTCTTCTCAGGTTGATGATACAAGTGGAAGACGCCCGGACACAAACAATATTACCAACAGACAGATGAGAGATGATACCAATTCAGTATATACAATATGAACATATGTACAAAATCACACACTAAGCATGTCAGGCTGCTCATTGATGCGCTACCCTTTGAAGAATTGTAGGACTTACAGCAGTACGCCTACAACCCTTCTCAGGTTGACGTCCTAGGTTGGAAAATCGTCGCAGAGTTCATTTGCTGACTTCCCTCTGTCATTTATATCCTCAACCCCGAACGGTGACACGCTCATGTCATTGTATCGTAAAATATAGATGACGAACAAACACACGGCGTATCTGTTCAACCAAGCGTAGAAACAGATTAACTTGCACCAAAGATAATAGCATTCAAATAGTAACTTGAAACTAGAAATGCCTTTATTCATGCAAGTCAATCTAACAATCACTCTCTCGTTTACACTTGGCTTATCCTCAATAAACTGAGCAATATCTTTCGTCCTTTTAAATGCACCAATACTATCATAGTCATTGCACAAGACACTTGAGTTGATGGGCGTCCTTCTCATTGTGGATGACAACACCAACGACGACTGATTGATACCAGTTGATGAACTTAGCGGTGCATCAGAAGCTGTTGTTGTTCGGCTTTCAGAAATTTGTCTAACTGCAAGATTACCACCACTGCTGTCTTTTACTATCAGCTCCGCTTTAACACTAGCATCTGATGATAGGTGGGCTTCACTCTGATCAATTACACTGACGGTTTGACAAGTATGCATGCCTTCTGCAACTGCATCTGCATTTGATTCTACTTCACGTTCAAGTTGTACAGAACCTTTGTTCAACTCAGCAGTAGTAGGCATATCCTTCATCTCATCATGATCGACCGACGACAAAAGTGCACTATCATGATCATTATCACGAACATTCACTTTACTGTCGTCTATCTGGTCGACTTCATTATTTTCAAACTCTTTAATAACAGCAGTAGACAATTCTGGTTCTTCCTCACAAATATTTAAAGGTTTTATATCTTCACTCTGGCTAGTAATACTTTGTGAACTTGTGGAGTCAGAACTGCCCTCTGAAACTGTAGCTCTCCTCTGTGACACTCTATTAAACAATGGCTTACTAATTGCAACTACAGGCTACTTCACCGCGCTACTATCATCACACAATTCGGAGTCAGACCTTGATTTCACGTCCAGCTTAACACTAAAATTGCTCACTGATTCACAGTTCATCTTTGCATGCACCTCTTGCAAACGTGTAAAACACAACCACGTTTGTCTCGGGACTTGTAACTTACCTGTTAGGGATGTCCCATGAAGGCTGTTACACCCACAAAGCTTATTTGCATTACTAGACACCATGGAGCCTTCTCGATATCCACCTCTCTGAGGCCCTTTCGTCATCAATGATTGAGGTTTGCCTTCAGACTGCTCTATTCTAGTGGTGGGATGCAATAGACTGGCGAACTTGCTCATAGATAGATTGACGCTATCCTTTACCAGTTTCAGGATATCATCAAACTTTGACTCGATACCTTCATCCTCCATACGGGAGCTTATCTTCACCCACTTCCTTTGCAGTCGAATAGGTAGGCGTCTTGCTATTACTTCTAGTATAAAACTCGAGTTGAGGTCACTCATGCAATTCATCGAAGTCAATGCATTCCTGTAACTCAGCAAATTATCCAAAAACTCGGTGAGTGCCTGGGAGTCATCCTGTAATTGACCACCATTGCCCTTAACAGCCTCGAATAATTTCCCTACAATCATCGGAGGTCTTCCAAACCTTTGACGTAGTATGCTCATAGCCTCGTAGTAGCCCTCTTTTGGCTTCATAAGCTTGCAGCACTGTATAGCTCTTGCAGCAATTCCAGTGCAATACCTCATCAAATACGTTGACTTCATTTCATCATTTAATAATAAACCACTCAACATGACCTCAAAGTCCTTCACAAACTGTACATAGTCAGCTGGGTTTCCGTCGAAACACCGCGGTTCAAATTTAGGGAATTTGATGTTCCTATTATCCCTGAACGGTGAAACATTAACATCAAGCATGTCATGTCTAACATCAGACACATCGTTACAATTAACAGACAAGTCACAATGACTTACTTTCCTGTTTGCATCCAAGACGCTCTGTCCCCTCTTTGACCCAGGCATTGTTGAACTTGACCCAATTCCAAAAATGTTCCAGATATTGCTTGTTCAAAGAGGACTTGACCGGCACCAGGAAAGATGAACGCTGACTATCCAAACTGTCACCAACTGTATGAATCCGTCAGAATCTGTTTCAGCCGTCAGAAACTGTCAGCCACGTCTCGTAAACCGTCAATGCCCAGCTCTTGCTACGCTAGGACTCACGCTGTTCCTCGAAGTTTCTCAGAAACGCCTAGTAATAACGGACGCAAAACCAAAACACCGATTGGCCACTCAAGAATTCTTTATTGTAACACCAACATATAGCCAACTTTAAAATTAAGCTTTAAAACTAAGATTCACAACTAAGGTCTATGAACAAATATTACAATAATAAATCACAATATTACTTCTGACGGTTTTGGCCTGACTTCTTTCTGAACAGCGACCGATGAGACGATGAATGTCGTATTGATGCCTCCGCGAAAATTGGGGAAGTTGGTTTTGAGAGAACAACCATGAATTAATCGTTCAATCTTCAACTACATTGACATATATATTTACTATTGTGCATAGAGTTGCACTGAGTTCTTAGTGCAGCTGTATGTAATTGCATTTACATGTAGTAAAACATTACGAATGCTCTTGTTTTTAGAATAAAAAACATGATTCTTTTATTAAGTTTATGGCAACTCTAAAGAATAGCAGCCCAAACCGAAACCACCTAGCGAACGGACAAATGGCCTTGAGCAACCAATCAGGTGACTGTTTTATCTAGACGTACTTATGGGTGCTCACACCTTTTCCGTTGCAAATTTGCTCCAGATATTGTCTTGATTATTGTTTGGAGAACGGACTTATAGGAAGGTCGAAAAATTTCCAGTGTGGATGTGTCATTCATATGCAAAGATACAGTAGGTGCATCGACAGGTTTGTTTGTTGGTGAAATGAGTGCCGAGCCAGAAAATCAGTTCGAGAACCTATGCGTTCGTTTTTAATGTACAGGTACCTTAGGTACTTTTGATAAAAATAAAATATAATCGAAGGAGATTGACTGTTAATCAGTAATAAGTACTGGGAATATATGACACCAGCCTCCAGAAAAGATATATTGACGCGATCCCTAATCGCAGTGCAGGTGTATTATTGCCTATTATTCAGCGCTTAGTGCTGCCTGGAACGACTATTTATACAGATGAATGGAGTAGTTACAGTCAGCTATCGAATCTGGACTACATTTATCAAGTGGTCAACCATGCAAATGGTTTACTCTATCCTTTTCATGGAACTCACACTAATTTCATAGAAAGCTACTGAGGTCACATAAAAAACCTATCAGATCTGTGAATGGATCAAGAAATGCCATAATATACAGTTATCTCGATGAGTTTATCTACAGGAATTGGATAAGCATGAGAATTAAGACTCCAGTGAGGAATTGGGAGGTTCCTATGCAACATATACAACAATGTTGTCTGTCAATGTAGTTGAAGATTGGACGATTAATTTATGGTTGTTTTCTCAAACCCAACTTCCTCATTATTAACGTGGGTGATCAATCTGCCAGTCATCGTCTCATCGGTCGCTGTTCAGAAAGAAACTATAAAAAACTGTCAGAAGTAATATCGTTATTCATCGTTGTAATATTTGTTCTTAGACTTTAGTCTGTAACGCTAACAATGCTGGTTATATGTTGGTGTTAGAATAAAGAATTCTCGAGTTACCAATCGGTGTTTTGGTTTTGCGTCCGTTAGTACTAAGCATTTCTGAAAGTCTTTGAGGGACAGTGTGAGGCCCAGCGTAGCGAGAGCTGGGCATCAACGGTTTATGAGGCGTGATTGACGGTTTCTCACGACTTGGATAGTCTCCGTCCATCTTTCCTGGTGCCGGCTAAGTCTTCCTTGAACAAAGTTATCTGAAACTTTCTGGAATTTTGGTTACGTTCAATGATGCCTGGGTCAGAGATGGGACAGAGCGTCCTGGAATCAAACAGGAAAATAAGCAATGTTGAGTTGCATATTACATGTAACGATGTGTTTGATGCTCAGGATGATGAGTTAGTTGTTAAAGTTTCGAAGTCTAGGGAAAACAGGCCTAAATATAAACCGCGGTGTTTCGACGGAACCCAGCTGACTATGTACAGTTTGTGAAGGACTTTGAGGTCATGTTGAGTGGTTTATTATTAAATGATGAAATGAAGTCAACGTATTTGATGAGGTATTGCACTGGAATTGCTGCAAGAGCTATACAGTGCTGCAAGCTTATGAAGCCAAAAGAGGGCTACTACGAGGCTATGAGCATACTACGTCAAAGGTTTGGAAGACCTCCGATGATTGTAGGGAAATTATTCGAGGCTGTTAAGGGCAATGGTGGTCAATTACAGGATGACTCCCAGGCACTCACCGAGTTTTTGGATAATTTGCTGAGTTACAGGAATGCATTGACTTCGATGAATTGCATGAGTGACCTCAACTCGAGTTTTATACTAGAAGTAATAGCAAGACGCCTACCTATTCGACTGCAAAGGAAGTGGGTGAAGATAAGCTCCCGTATGGAGGATGAAGGTATCGAGTCAAAGTTTGATGATATCCTGAAACTGGTAAAGGATAGCGTCAATCTATCTATGAGCAAGTTCGCCAGTCTATTGCATCCCACCACTAGAATAATAATAATAATAATCACTTTATTCCACAACAATAACAATTTACAGCATGGAATTTTCAGCGCTTCTTTTACATATTGCAATGGTTTAGCTCTGTTTATAATTATATAAATATATAAAATGTTAAAATATTGATAGTTAATAGGAAAAAATAATAAAAAAAATAAAAATAAAAAAACCCAACAAAATCATACCACTTCTAGGTCATAGTGAATAATAAATAAATAATATAACAAATAACACATGCATTAATATGCATCATTTCATTTTATAGTTTAGTTATTGATTCAAAAGTTGTAAAAGTTCTTTCTGATATTTGTCTCTTCACACAATACTCGTGCCAAATATGGAACGGTCGAATAGAGCAGTCTGAAGGCAAACCTCAATCATTGATGACGAAAGGGCCTCAGAGAGGTGGATATCGAGAAGGCTCCATGGTGTCTAGTAATGCAAATAAGCTTTGTGGGTGTAACAGCCTTCATGGGACATCCCTAACAGGTAAGTTACAAGTCCCGAGACAAACGTGGTTGTGTTTTACACGTTTGCAAGAGGTGCATGCAAAGATGAACTGTGAATCAGTGAGCAATTTTAGTGTTAAGCTGGACGTGAAATCAAGGTCTGACTCCGAATTGTGTGATGATAGTAGCGCGGTGAAGTAGCCTGTAGTTGCAATTAGTAAGCCATTGTTTAATAGAGTGTCACAGAGGAGAGCTACAGTTTCAGAGGGCAGTTCTGACTCCACAAGTTCACAAAGTATTACTAGCCAGAGTGAAGATATAAAACCTTTAAATATTTGTGAGGAAGAACCAGAATTGTCTACTGCTGTTATTAAAGAGTTTGAAAATAATGAAGTCGACCAGATAGACGACAGTAAAGTGAATGTTCGTGATAATGATCATGATAGTGCACTTTTGTCGTCGGTCGATCATGATGAGATGAAGGATATGCCTACTACTGCTGAGTTGAACAAAGGTTCTGTACAACTTGAACGTGAAGTAGAATCAAATGCAGATGCAGTTGCAGAAGGCATGCATACTTGTCAAACCGTCAGTGTAATTGATCAGAGTGAAGCCCACCTATCATCAGATGCTAGTGTTAAAGCGGAGCTGATAGTAAAAGACAGCAGTGGTGGTAATCTTGCAGTTAGACAAATTTCTGAAAGCCGAACAACAACAGCTTCTGATGCACCGCTAAGTTCATCAACTGGTATCAATCAGTCGTCGTTGGTGTTGTCATCCACAATGAGAAGGACGCCCATCAACTCAAGTGTCTTGTGCAATGACTATGATAGTATTGGTGCATTTAAAAGGACGAAAGATATTGCTCAGTTTATTGAGGATAAGCCAAGTGTAAACGAGAGAGTGATTGTTAGATTGACTTGCATGAATAAAGGCATTTCTAGTTTCAAGTTACTATTTGAATGCTATTATCTTTGGTGCAAGTTAATCTGTTTCTACGCTTGGTTGAACAGATACGCCGTGTGTTTGTTCGTCATCTATATTTTACGATACAATGACATGAGCGTGTCACCGTTCGGGGTTGAGGATATAAATGACAGAAGGAAGTCAGCAAATGAACTCTGCGACGATTTTCCAACCTAGGACGTCAACCTGAGAAGGGTTGTAGGCGTACTGCTGTAAGTCCTACAATTCTTCAAAGGGTAGCGCATCAATGAGCAGCCTGACATGCTTAGTGTGTGATTTTGTACATATGTTCATATTGTATATACTGAATTGGTATCATCTCTCATCTGTCTGTTGGTAATATTGTTTGTGTCCGGGCGTCTTCCACTTGTATCATCAACCTGAGAAGAAATGTAGGCGTACTGCTGTAAGTCCTACAGTTCCTCAGGGGTCGGTCATCATGGCAGAATGCACAACATTTGATGTTTTGACTGCACGTATGTTTATGTTAAATAATTGTGTCAGTTCCAACTATTGTAATTGTTGGTTAATCTTGCATGTGTCCGGACATTCCACAACTTACAATCGTCAACCTGTGAAGGGTTGTAGGCGTACTGGTGTAAGTCCTGCAATTCTTCAAAGGAATTCCATCAAGACATGATCCGCGAGTTTGTGTGTACTGTTTGTATATATGTGTGGTGTCATATCAATTGGTATTTTTTGGATTCATTGTGTTTACTCGTTGTTTTCGTACCTTGTTGTTATTGCATAATTTTGTTAAAATTTTCGTCGTGATTACTTCTGAAGTTGTTTCGAGTCTTCTACATCGGTGAATGAATTGATTGATGTTAAGGACAGCAGATGGGTCGTGTACGCCGGGGAGGCTATTGCTGAGAATGAAATGCATACGGAGATAATTGTTAGCTGCGGTCCCACACGCCGGGGAGAAAGAGTGTAGACGACTGAGGCTCGCATACGTCACCGTTACTAGAACTGAGGTAGAATGAGTGACAAGCGATTGCAGTGGTAATTGGTAGTGGGTAGATAAGAGGATGTGCCGCGCGTATCATGAGGTGGTGCTTTTGTCACGTTGCATTCTGCAAGAGTCATTCTAGCAAGTAGCGATTGTGTTGCAAGAGGATGTGTCATGAGGATGCCTTTAACTGGAACGCGCAGGTCGCCATTGATGTGTGAGATTGTGATATGAGTATGCTTGTGGTGTGTTGGCTTTTCTGTTTGTTTTCCATTTCAGCTCTGTCCGTGTGACCCAGTTTCTCGCAATGGAATGGAAAAATGGGATGAATCCCTTTTTTGCCGGGGAGTGTCAATGTAGTTGAAGATTGAACGATTAATTTATGGTTGTTTTCTCAAAACCAACTTCTCCAATTTTCGTGGGTGATCAATACGACAGTCATCGTCTCATCGGTCGCTGTTCAGAAGGAAACCATAAAAAACTGTCAGAAGTAATATCGTTATTCATCGTTGTAATATTTGTTCTTAGACCTTAGTCTGTAACGCTAACAATGCTGGTTATATGTTGGTGTTAGAATAAAGAATTCTCGAGTTACCAATCGGTGTTTTGGTTTTGCGTCCGTTAGTACTAAGCATTTCTGAAAGTCTTTGAGGGACAGTGTGAGGCCCAGCGTAGCGAGAGCTGGGCATTAACGTTTATGAGACGTGATTTGTATTTTCCTTTTTAATTATTTTTTGCATTGGATTACTTTCATACAAAGGACCTATTGCAGTTATGCGGCGTTTTTGAGCCCTCTGATTGGGCGAAATTTTCGTTGTCAAAGTCATTTTTCTGTTCGCTGAACAGTTTCGGTTTGGGCTGCTATTCTTTTCAGTTGCCTAATTTTCATATAAGTTTATCCGACATGGTAAAATAAGCACCCAAACCACGTCAACTGCGTTTTCTCGGATGACTAGCCCCAACTCTAATCAAAAGAATCGCGCAAATGCCGTCAAGGTAAAGCTGGATGCTCCACTTCAAATATGGTATATGCCATATAATTGCCCAATGCGATATCCGATATCATTATCTCACTTTCGTTATTCAAGGAATTGGCCGCTGAAAGAGGAGGAAAACCTGCAGAAAGTCGCATGTGTAATGCAGATGTAGCTAGCTGCTCAAAATAAACAACGTTTAGTCATATCACCGGAAATAACATCAATAATAACAGTACTATTCATTTTGTAACAAAATTACACCGATAAAATATTGTGATAGCTATACCAATAAATTGCGGAGGTACGTAGCGTTAAAGATAAAACGACGGTCTATTTCTGTGGAAAAAAGAAGACACCAGAAGAAAGGCGTTAAACACAAAGGTCGGAGTACAAGAATTTATAGAATAAAAAGTGAAGAGTTAATAGTCTTTATACGGCCGGTTTTACGTATGTAATCAGACGTCCATTTTAAATACAGAACTCATACCGGATAAAAAAGTTTCTACTGAGGCACAGCCTTTCAGACAGTTTCCACCTTTGCTTATTTAGAAAACATTCAAACTCAACGCCCATAACGAAGGACAGTGCTGTCTCACGACTGTTTCCACTGCCCCACCGGCACAGTCTATTTCCATTCCGTCTGCTTTCACTCATTTTCAGTACGTCTGTCAGTGTCTTGATATTAAATAAATGTCGAATGGCCTGGAGTGCTTAAGCTGGTTTCGCTTCCGTTGGAGGTTGCAACGCATGCTGTGGTCCTCTTGCCTGCTGTCCAGCTGAAAACTGGAGCATTAAGGTCGGAAGTATTATTGTAAGCTACACCGGCGTTTATCTACAGGCCTTGAAGCCCCAACAATTGGGCCCGTAACTTTTGTTAGTTTTGCCATCTGTCGTTTAACCGTCTTGCCGTGCTGATTTATCGCTACTTAAACAATAAACAATCCTCAGATTGTTAACTGTCCTCAATGATTATCCCAATGTCCCAATGATTATCCCTACCAGAACCCATCACTAATCTCTAAAACGCATCAGTCATTAGAACACTAAAACGCTCAGACTCATTGATAGACGTTATGACACTAAATAAACTCTAAGACTTCGCATAAATACGTGAAAAGACAACTAAAATAAAGGTAGATTTTTACTAATGTATAATATACAGTTGACATAAACATTCATATGTATACATTAATATCCTTTTCATGTCCACATACTTTCTCCTTCTGATATTCTGCTGCTCCTATTTATCTTCTGGTCGAGGTCGAACAACCCTGCATCTAAACTGAAATGAGGATTAATTCCAAACCATCTATCTCATAACCACTCAAATTCCATGAACGATCCAATTCAACCATTTGAAGACGCTGGCGAACATGCTGTAAATGAGCATTCATCATCTGAAATGAAGAAGCAACTGGTTTTCAAACAGTTTTCAACATTTTACTCAACTTACGAATACAGTCCGCCATGCAGACACAAATGGAGCAAATGGAGAATTCTGGAATCGACCTCGGCACCATTTGATGCAGTAAAACAACCCAACATGACCTCATCTAGTTTTCGCATCCACGATCAAATTTCTTTCCTGTTATAAAACTACGATAAGACTGCTGAAAAAATGGAATAAATATATCATATATATTCATCAATATCACTGGTCTCAACATAATACATCAATAAACTTTCAGCCGAGGGTGCTGTTCACAACAAAGTTATATAGGAGAATTGAATTCAAGCTTTATTTTCCCAGATATTTGTATTACATTCATCTGATGTCTGGGTTTTTGTTAATGCGAAGACAATATTTCTATATCTCATTATTTATAACACAAACAGACTTTATAGCAGACTGTTCCGACTGACTCTAATGTCAGAAAGAACAACCAAACTGTAAATTCATCATACATCAAATTATGTGTAATTTATATAATAACTTATCCATGACTGTACAACTGGTATGTTCCTGCATGAACAGGAAGAAATATATATTTTCAGGCGGCATTGGGAGTTGCACCCATTGGTGTTTTGGGAACAGTGGCAGCCTTAGGAATCGTGGGTTGAGAATATTTGAAGCTAGCAAATTTACAGCTTCCGTGGCATATCGTCTAATAACACAGCAACCTTGTTAGCACTAAACATTGTGCTGACATATTATGCTTCATTTCTTCTTGTATCTGCCGACGAGTTTCCGTAAGGCTTTCACCATCATCGATCCTCGGAATGAGAAGTTTCTCCGATCCAGTTGGAGGATATTTGCACATTTTGTACTTTGAAGTTTCGTTTCAGATGGCGTTGCCTTTCGTAACTTATGATTGGTTAGCGAATCGCATGAGCGCTAGAACAGGTATACGATAACACGGACTACCAGTAACATCTAAATATTGTTGTTCGTGCCGGAGGCAAAACTTTTTCCACAATACCAAAAAATGGCTTCAGTTAGAAGGAGTTTTTCACGAGCATTGTAGTTTCATTTGCAGAATAAAACAAAATTTTCGTGTGAGCGAGACGGGTTGCTGATCAGTTACATACATTCGAGCGCAAACTTGGCAACCTATGTATAATTTTTATTGTCCCCCGGTTAACAATTTGGATAGACTCTAGGACGCTGCTTGAACGACTTCTAGCTGGCTACCGACCAACTTCAGCTAGAAGTAACACTCACAATTGGAGTGTGGTCACCTCTCTTGTTGAAACTAGGTTCCAGATGCACTAACAGCTGTCTCTTTAGCCTAGCCCACCTAACCTGGTGACCAGCCTGCTCTTAACACCGTCCTAACTAGAGAAGCAAGAATATACCTCTAATGACTGCGCAAAGTCATTGTCAGTGTAGTTGAAGATTGAACTATCAATTCATGGTTGTTCTCTCAAAACCAACTTCCCCAATTTTCGCGGAGGCATCAATACGACAGTCATCGTCTCATCGGTCGCTGTTCAGAAAGAAGTGCGGATACAACTGTCAGAAGTAATATTGTGATTTATTATTGTAATATTTGTTCACAGACCTTAGTTGTAACATAGATTTTATGTTGGTGTTACAATAAAGAATCCTCGAGTCGCCAATTGGTGTTTTGGCTTTTGCGTCCGTTATTACTAAGCGTTTCTGAGAAACTTCAAGGAACAGAGTGAGCCCGAGTGCAGCAAGAACTGGGCATTAACGGTTTACGAGACGTGGCTGGCAGGCGCAGTTGATAGAGATGACAGGAATAGCTTACGGAGATACACAACACGGCACAATGGCCTCACTGAGCTCTTTTCTCTGAAAGGTTACTTTGGCCACCATGTGTTTCGGTCCGCATGAATGAAAGAATTGATCGCCAATAGTGAAACGACTGAGGTTCAGTTGAGTTGACGAACTTCGTTGACCCCTTACGATTTCACTTCTACTTTATCTCCTACCACAGATACATGCTTATATGTCATATCTTCTCATTGCAGTTTCGGCAGTTTTCTTAACTTCGAACATCGCTTGAAAATTCTGCGTCCCCGGGTTTATTTTTCCTTTCATCGAAAGAAGACAAATTGGCTGATTTTCTTCCCGAATATTTTCGTCATCCCGCACCATTCCGTCTCTCCAAATTCAACGAAGAATAGGCTTTTTACATCTTTGTTGTGCCTTTAAGTTTTTGGAGCGATTGAAATAATTTTCCGGAGTAGGGTTGCAAGCCTTACGATCAGTCTTTATTTTTAACCGGTATCGGACTGTCTGATGAGCTAGTGAATTAGAAGCTGTAGCCATAGCCTAAAATGATATAGATAAATATTAATAAATGTATCTATCACTTCCACATTAGGCCCAACTGAACGCCTATAAAACTAATTCATGTTCGCTCACAGAAATTAAGTTGACTCATGCATGTTGAATATTTCCCATCGCATTACTGAACATCGCTTTTCACTTGTTATAGACATATATTTTACGCAGTTATGCACTTTTTTGTTCACCTCAAGGATTTTGAAATTTTATTTCGTTAACAATAAATCTTTTCAAGTTTTTACCTGTGCTTCTTAATACAATGTTGTTCTCCATTAACTGTGTACAGCGCTAGCACATAGTAGAACATGAAAACGTGGATGCACCATAGTTTCATAATCGGAATTTTCATAGGTTCACAATAAGTATAAATTGTTTGGAAATGAACTCAATACATTGGGGTGTTTAGTAATTCTTAGCGTACTAACGAAATAAGAAGTATGAATACAAATACCAATTCGCCAAACAGCTGTAGTTTCCAACACCCGGTATCCACTGCTTTCCTAAGAGCTAGTAAAATACAAGTTGGTTTATTTGTGCTCGCATTTCCAGAACAATCGGACACACTATCCATTCCGTCTGAATAGCTCTCAGACATGAGGGACGCATGCTACCCAGGCCCGCATGGACTGTTTTGCGATGGAAAAGATAGCGTTGAAGAGTGCCAGATGCTTCCGCAAAGTCTAGGGAGATCATATGGATTGGAACATTCATGTCCTACTGTGATGTCGAGCCACTCCATGCTAATGACTGGTTTGTTGCGCAGGATCTACCACTGCCGAAACCATGTTTAGATCCATGTTGTGTTGTTATTGCTAAGATGTTGCCTGATCTGGCTATCGGTCAGGCCTTCCAACACTTTCGACACGAATAGAAGTTGCAGCAATTACCTACGACTTATTGCGTTCTTGCACCTCCATCCATGGAGATAGGAGGACGGCTGGCTCTCCCCATTCCCTTAGCAGCTTCACTAAACAGGTCACACAAGGGCCTACAAGAAGCCTCCGCACACTATTTAATGGTCGAATATTGTCACAGATTGGGTACCATTCTGGTATGTTATGGCGGCTTCGCTGGGACCATTGTGGGGTTAATTGGAAGTGTATCCACTGAGTTCTTGCCTGGTTATTTGGCCCTGCAGCCCTTGTGGCCTAAATAATAGTACGCACAGTGTTAATTAGCTGCCTGCCAAAAGCAGAATTAGATGTCTCAGACAGTAAATATTGACAGCTGAGATCCCATCAGTGAGTAACCCCGGTTAGTAAGTTTTCTTTCCTACATGAATCGACATGGGCTTACGGCAATTGCCGAGAGCTTTCTAACAACGTCCACCTGAAACGATCTTTTGTCATCCAAGGTCCTCATGCTTAGTCGGCTCCTGAGCCCTAAGTATGCTTCATGGTCAGCCAGAATCTTGAGGAGTTGCCATCTAGATCAAGATTCTCGTTTGGCTCGCGGAATACTCTGACCAACTCTCTTCAAACACAAGGATAGCTCCTTAGATCCCACTGTGACTAGAAGGAATGTATTAGTGATCGCTGGGCGAATTATCCGTTTTACATCTTTCCAACTCTCCCAACTGGTAGTCTGGCTCAAAGTGTGTGTCACTCTGTGTCGGAAAAAAGCTTTCGCATTTTGACGTGACCAGTTTTGCTACATCACAGATAGGGTCATGTAACATCTCGCTGTAAGCTCTCCTTTAAAACCGGATTAAACTCTATGACTGCATGGTCACTGCTCCTAGAGAAGCCTTGATCTGAACTTTGCCCACTGGTTACTGATCACTAGTTAGCACACAGTCGAGTTTCGACAACTTTCCACCAGAGACTCACATATTGTTGTCTCCTGCGTTCTCAGTCGATCCTGCATTTCTGATGGCGTGCAGCTGGTTTCGAATTAATTTCCTCGTTTCTGAGTCAGGGGATGGAATATTGAAGTCTTCAGCTGTAAGAATTTGATTACAGCTCGAGTTCCGTATCTCCGTGATGGTGCTGGTGAGTAACTGGTTATCTTCTACTCCGCAGGATGGTAGTTGATGGATGCACCGAGCTAACCAAGCTCGGATGGAATTGGTCACTTATCCCTTTTTCCTCAGGTTCAGTCTAAATCCATTGCTGTCATCCCAGAGTCGCCCCATTGTAGTGTAATCAAGGCATGAGGACGCAGTGTAACCTCACTTCTCTTTCCTAGGTCGATGTATACAGCACCGATTATGTCCCATGGCTTTATCCTGGGTCTCGCAACGTTAATGGAGGACTGTAACCAATTTCTCCCCAGAGATGGTTGATGCGAGGTGAGTAGAACGGAATGGTCAATAGATGAAGAACGCACCATAACCATTAAGGGTCATCTGGGAGGATAGCCGCCTCAATCACTGGACATCACGCTTGTGTTTTTCGCAATGAATGACTGTCTCCGGCTCCAGAAAACCGTACATTGGTCCTAACGGTCGCTCACCATCTGCTTGACTGACCATGACGAGCCAAGTCGTTACGAATATTGAGATTTCTCCACAAACCATGGGCTTGGGAGAGAAACAACATTTTCTGAACGTCTTCAATAGGGCTCAGTGCTGCCTTTGGTGGGCGTGGTTTGCCTACTGATGCCTTAGTACAGTCTACACAGCTTAACCCATTGGTTGTTAAGCCTTAGTTTTTTGTACTGCTCATGATCAAAATGTCCTGTTTGTTAAAGTAGACTGGTGAGGCACAATAGTATGTTGAGCAGGATGAGGTAGTTTGATCAGCTAAACTCAGACTTAAGATCAGTCCTTGGTTGCCTGTTTTTTCTTCTAGGGTCAGCAAAGTTGGCCTTCTTCAGGTTATTTCTATTCTGTGGCGCACTGCCGAAACCATATCTACTAGTGAATTCAGATGGTTTTTCGCCGTACTAGAATTACCTGCTGTTTTTTCTTTAGTGTTTGTAGGGCTAATTCTTGCAAAACCTGTATCAGGAGTAACTCACTGTGCCCCCAGTTTCATTGGATCTGTGCCCTTAATCAGGTGGGCCTGAGTATCTTGTTTAGGGATTTCGGCCGTCTTAAATAGTGCTCTGTCTGTGTCTTCCGATGAGACATCTCATGAGACTTGATCGATCAAAATAGTAAGCCTATATGGCGCTGAAGAGGGTGGAAATTGTTTCGCATAATTCATAATGGAATTTCAGCACTCTGTCACAACGGCCTATAAGACTTAAATGATCCTGACCGAGTAGTAGTAGTAGCGTCACAACTCTTTCGCAAAATGCTGTTAGAGGGCTTCCCATTATCGTATGGTACAGAAAGAAGTAAACTTGTTTTGTGGCACTTCACGATAGGTGAAGACTTTACTGTTAATAATCTCTTTATTTGCAGGGCTGAGGAGTCTGAATGTAAATCAACAACCTTTACAAAAAATGACGTATGTTGAGGAGGATAGGGGTTGTGGCTTCCACCATGATGACTCACAAGAAACAGCTATATCTTCAAGCTGAATCTTATATTGCTAAGGTTAACACGGCGTACTCAGCTTACTCATAAATTATTTTGATCGTATAGTGATTTGTTTAAGCCCTATCTCAATACATTTTGTGTTTCATTTTTCTGAATCGTAAATTTCTTTCAAATATTAACAATAATTTGATGTGAAGGATTTAATTTATGCATCTTTACTGTGGGAAGATTGTAACAATTGCCTGTTATATTTTTAATTGAACATGTGTCATCACCACTATCGGCTCTGCCACAAGGCGGCACACGTAAATTAGGCATGGCTCCGAAGGCTGCACCCTCAAAGCAGGAGAAGAAAGCGAAAGATCGGTCTAAGAAGTCAAAGGATGATAAAAATGCTTCGAAAAAAGCACAAAAACCCTCAAAATCACTTAGTGCTCTGAAGGGTGTTAAAGGCGGAAAGGTTGTTAAGGCTGGAAACAAAAGTAAGTTGTTTGTGAACTCTGTCTGCACTTTTTTCACGGATCATTTGAGAACGCTGAATTTTCCTTATTGGTTCTAAACGCTTTATCTTCCTGTCTTAAGAGTCGGCAGCTGCCCAAAAAGCTCTCAAAGCACAACGTGCTATAACTCTTGGTACACACACGAAGGGCAAGAAGAAAGTGATGTATACCACAAGGTTCAGGCGTCCAAAAACCTACAAACCACCGCGGTGCCCAAAGGACAGACGATTTTTGATTCCTAAACGTAACAAGTAAGTATCTATTCCTGCTTCATATATCCCGTCTAGACTTGATGCCTTCCGCATTATTCAACATCCAGTAACAACAGAAGCTGCAATGAAAAAGATTGAAGACAATGACACTTTGGTGTTCATTGTTGACAGGCGAGCCAACAAGCCAGCTATCAAAGCTGCTGTTCAAGAACTTTATAACATCAAAGTTGCCAAGGTCAATACGCTTAACTGTCCTGGCAATATCAAGAAAGCTTACGTTAAACTTCCTCCAGATTTTGACGCTTTGGATGTAGCCAACAGAATTGGAATAATATAAATTGTAAATATATATGTACTGGACTGGCATATTGTGTTATATGAAAATTGATCATTTCCCCACGTAAGGTGTCAGTGCGGTGGCAAAACTCGAGTACTTTTATTACATGTCGCAGCTCTGGGCTTGTCATCTATTGTAAAGTTTTCATCACAATTTGGAGAACATGAAAGCATTCAATTTGACTTTGTTATCATCATTTTAGAAACGGGAAATGTTATGCACGGTAATGTTGCATAAATGCCTTCAGTATCATTTGAGCCTGTTTTGCACTTATTCGTTGCTCACACTAAATTCAGTAAAGCAGTGGCAATAAATTCTATCCACTTACTGCGTCATAGAATTATGCCCTTATGCAAGTCTGTGTGGAGTTAGGCAGCGCTTTTCATTGTTCAAATATACATTGACTTCGTGTCATGAGGATCCATTGCATCTCGTTATATATGCTGGGAACTCGGTGATAATTTCTATGAGTTAATCAGTTCCGCATTATTGAGTAAGATCTTTCATTCATCTCACTAATGTTCTTGTAATGTGGACTGCACTTTATCGGCCTAAGGCTCCTATAGGAGTCAACGGTATTCGTGTGGTTTCACCATGGTGGTTGTTATTAAGTCCTTGGTCATTTCTCGGAGTTCACCTTATCAACTTATAATGATAGTTGCTCCTACTCATCTGTATCGCTGATACTTAGATGCTTATAGTAATGTTTGTTCTAGCCGAAATCAATATGGTATTTGGTGGTGAAATTGAAGTGTTTTATGTATCTCGAAACCCCGTTTTGCGATATACTAATTACCTTGTATTTTTATAGTTCCTACTACACAGCCATGATCCAAGGGAAACCAGCTTCGATATTCATCAGTTGCTAATAATAATGGAACTTACACTGACATCATGTCCATTTCTGGGTTTGAATAACGGCGTAATGACCTTTCAGGTGAGCATTCCTCACTTACCTAAGGTTACTAAGTGATAATTAGCAACATCCGGAGTCGATGGGAACGCTCTTATTGCTCTAAACTTGGAGTGGGCTTCACTGCGGATCTGGGTATATATTTCAACAGAATACGCTATAGTATGTGATGGGTCAGTTTTGTTGACAACTAGTCATAAACCTTGAAGTGTGACGAACATGTCATAATACACCATTCGTGTCAGGTGAATTTCATTTCCTGCTACTAACTAAAGCTACGTTTGCCCATCGATTTTGGTTAGCAGTATGTTCATTTTCGATAGCTAGTTGGTACGTTTGTTAATTATGGGTTGTTTGTCATCCAAGTTATATTATAGTCAGTTGCTGTACTAATTTTTCCGCCTGGCTTATCTTCATTGTAACACTTGGACTCAATTTTTTAAAGAATTTTCTCTGTGATTTTAGATTTCGTTGGGGGAATTATTTCTAGACGTTGTGTTACTAGTTTTGAGAAATTACCACATACTTTGATTGAGAAAGCTGGTCTCACAAGTTACGTTGTTCTTCTGGTCTAACATTTGAAAGAACTGCACTGTGTTAGCCACTTGCATCGGTATTGCTATAAATAGTTAGCTCTCAAAAGGAGCTTTTCCTGGGCTAAATGGTTAGTATGCTACGCTTATTAAACAGTAACTAACTCTTCAACCCAATGGAAAGGTCGTTCATCTAGAACTAAATGAAATTATTTTCCGACTCTGAATAAAGCATGACTAATCTAAAAAAATGACAGGCTACCAAAAACAAAGTACATCTGAGATGGTTACTAGGAGAAAAAAGCTATAAACAAAAGAAAATAAGAACGTGTGGTAGGCGCAAGATTGCATTCCACCACAGAATGATAATATCCTTTGGAGGAGATCTTAATCAAGTTAACGTTCCGAATAAAACAATTCAGATCTAACCTGAAACTCATTCTTCAGATTTCTGGCTTGACTACTTGGTAATGCTTTGTCGTATCTTGGTTATGTTTATCTAAATACTAAAATGGTCGTAGTTCTTGATGTCTGGTGGCCTCTCAGCTAATTTTATCGCATGATTAACATTACCGAGAGCTCGCAGTAGTATGCAGAGGCTACTTGAAATACATCTCGCTTTGTTATTTTACCGATTCTCCAGTAAGGTCTGCAACTCTTAGATCTCTGTTACTCAAAAGAAATTTTCAATGTTTATCATAACACCAAATAGGCTAGAGCAGGAGAATTGGGGTCGATTGACTAAAGTGTATAAGCCAAGATTATTTTGGGTAGGAGGCTGAACTTGCCGTTGAATACACGCTATTCTTAATGAATAGATAAATTTCTTCGAAAACGTAACCAATAATGCTGTTCACTTTTACAGTCCTATGTGCTAGACTTTGGGCTAAGCTTGATGTGTAAGAGCCTACGATGATTGGCTTCACTGGGGTGATGAACTTAGGATCTGTAACCCATAAAGCTGGAAGTTTTGTGCTTAGTCTAATGTTCCGCTCCATCATACCTAAAACATCACTGAATGTTTTTTGAATAGTTGCCGAGAGGATGAATAAATGCTAGGAGATGGACTGTAAATTATTATCTGTTCAGGGAAACCGCTTTCAAAATTCGTATCCGATGAGACATTGTTTCCAGCTTTAAGTGGTGTCAATATGATTTTTCAATAAGTTAACACTTGTTTTATATCAAGTTAGTGATAAAATGAGTAGCAGTCTACTCCTTGTTCTTCATATTGTAAACGTAATCTCATTCGCGGAAACAAACTCTTTTTTATACAATAAAATAATATTCATTTCGAAATATTATCGTCTAAACTAAACCCACAATATGCATCATCAATAGAATTTGTCAGTTTGCAGCTAGGTCTTCTAATAACCACAGATGACAGGCTTATACTTCGAATATCATTCAGTAAATAATGCAGTATATCTCATCTGAATAAGAAATTTCATGTATTGGTTTTTGTAGGGATTTTGTTTGATTGCATGGAGGATTTAATCATGAGCTGACATCAGTTAGAGAACCACTGGAAAACCTGGGAGTACTGGACAGCCGTTTCGTCCTAGTTTGGGACTCCTCAGCAGTACGCACCCATCCGGGATTCGAACCCAGGACCTTCTGGTTACAAGGCGAGCTCGTAGACCATTGAGCCACTGGGACCCGATCCAATGGTCCTTGAATTCTAACTTCTGCCAGTTCACGACATAGCGCGACCACTTCGCAATGTCTTCTTCGATGAGTTACTGCCTCATCTTCGACCTGCTGTACCCTACTGGTCACGGATTCCCACTAGAACCCCAGGTTAACTGCCTGAATAGGGCCAGTCACTAGTGAGCATCAGATGAATTTTCAAGTATTGGTTTTTGTAGGGATTTTGTTTGATTGCATGGAGGATTTAATCATGAGCTGACATCAGTTAGAGAACCACTGGAAAACCTGGGAGTACTGGACAGCCGTTTCGTCCTAGTTTGGGACTCCTCAGCAGTACGCACCCATCCATTGGACCATTGGATCGGGTCCCAGTGGCTCAATGGTCTACGAGCTCGCCTTGTAACCAGAAGGTCCTGGGTTCGAATCCCGGATGGGTGCGTACTGCTGAGGAGTCCCAAACTAGGACGAAACGGCTGTCCAGTACTCCCAGGTTTTCCAGTGGTTCTCTAACTGATGTCAGCTCATGATTAAATCCTCCATGCAATCAAACAAAATCCCTACAAAAACCAATACTTGAAAATTCATCTGATGCTCACTAGTGACTGGCCCTATTCAGGCAGTTAACCTGGGGTTCTAGTGGGAATCCGTGACCAGTAGGGTACAGCAGGTCGAAGATGAGGCAGTAACTCATCGAAGAAGACATTGCGAAGTGGTCGCGCTATGTCGTGAACTGGCAGAAGTTAGAATTGAAGAACCATTGGATCGGGTCCCAGTGGCTCAATGGTCTACGAGCTCGCCTTGTAACCAGAAGGTCCTGGGTTCGAATCCCGGATGGGTGCGTACTGCTGAGGAGTCCCAAACTAGGACGAAACGGCTGTCCAGTACTCCCAGGTTTTCCAGTGGTTCTCTAACTGATGTCAGCTCATGATTAAATCCTTCATGCAATCAAGAAATTTCATGCCTATGGCTGGCCCAATGTATGTGAAGCGGATTGTGAACTAAGCTTTTGAGCGCAGCATCTTGGAAAACTCGTTTTAAATTGTCTTTGTGACCATTTAACCAATTATCAAGGGACTTTTACATAGTGTTATACAAGAATGCAGAAAGTTAATGTAGGAAATCTAACCTCGATGTGAAATGGGCGTAGTTATTCGCAAACGAAAAAAGCCGTGACAGTGAGGGAAATTTTCTTTTCGACGAATCATTTTCAAGAGTTGCACAGTTGTTCCTTATGTTTAGCAAATAATTCATGGAACCATTCAAATTCTGGTAACTTTGTACTAGAAAATGTATGACGTAATTCCAGTAGTAATCTAGAAGGGAATTATTAAGCGGTGATAAGAAAACGCATGTTGGAATCACGTAATAAGTTTGAAAAGTGACTAGTGAATCTGTAGATTGCTAGTAATGTTGTACATAAATTCAACGATGCTAACTCTACTAAATGAAATTTGCCTGGTGCTCCATAAATCAGTAACGTCTCTGACTGCAGCACTGGGTGATGCGGGTTCGAATCTCAGAAGGGACATGAGTTCTTTCAAGGTTGCAGATACGCCTTGCTGATGAGTGCCAACTAGCACGAAACCTAGGTCCAAGGCTTCCTGCCAATTGCCTCCAGCCATCTAATACCATCAAATCAATGTGCACCGTGATGTCCAGCTACCTAGAATGGTGGCCACATTGCAAACCTGACTGATGAAATTCAGTCTGCACCAAAAAAGGACTAGAAACGTTACACTAGATACTAGTGTCCAATCAAAATCAGTACTCCACCTATATTGTAAGTACAGATGACAGGGATATAAAAAAGAAGTTGAGATAATTCTGAAAATACGGTATACTAACTTATCTTGTTTAAAAGGCTGTACGACTGGCTCAGAGGATGCAACTGTCCCTTAGACAAGCAAAGAGAGTATGTGTATAGGTTAAAAACAAAAGTTCAAACATTCAAGGTACACTACAAATCTAAATAGAAATAGGTTAGTGTTTATATAAAATCTGTGCGAGAAATACAATGACAAGTATAAATAATAATAAACTAAAACAATAAAGTCATGACAAACGTGTTACTCTGATCACAGTAAGATAAGCGAATGTAGTGCTTTTGAACTTAGAAATCTGTTTTCATACCCCGAAAAGCCAGTGATTCGGCTATATATATACATGGCGTATTATGTAGCACTCATTCAGAATTGTCCGATGTCTAGAGTGTTTGAGAACAGAACCACAGGTATTCTTCTTTTCTCCTCTGGCTATTCAGGCTGAACAGCGTTTCAAACTAACTTCGTGGACTTAACGCTATATACGACAGACACGCTCTGCTCCACAAGAGCAAGTAAGCAGATAAATACACATTTGAGTGGCCAAAAGCGGTATCTGGTCCTTAACGCTCGACTGCACTAACTGTTTCCTTTGAGAATGTTATGTGCAAGGTGGCTGTTTGGACTGTTTTCATCAGACACTTGGAAAGGTAGTTTCTAAGAGTTTCTACTTCAATATTATTTATTCTGATAAGTATATATATATATATAATTTACATCAACTCTCTCATTAGTTGCATCGGCTGAAATTCTAGAAGTTCGCAATTGATTATTTCAGTGACTTTCGTTTCTTTGATTGGAGAGGAGTGAAGTTGTTACTCAGACTACCTGAAATACCTTTAGTTCGACATACTGTAATTCAGCTGTCACTGAATTTAAAATAAAAGACAGCAGAATTTGAACGAGTTTCTGACCAACTTTATTTTATAACCATCCCGCTTAAATTTGCTTTTTTTTCCTTCACGTTCCCCAGTGGAACATAAGGTCTCAAGCTAGTGACTTGAAGTTTCTGTAGCAGTGTTTATTTTACAGGATGAGGTTGCTAGCCTCATGCCCTACCTTTCCTCTTTACCAGCATTATTTCTGGCTCAGCGATGTAAAGGAGTGCGTCGACCGGGGATTGCACCCCGGGCCATGTGTATGGTCGGTGAGCGTCCTAACCGCTATACCACCGACGCTTAACTATGACTATCTGAAGTAAAATCTGTCGTGCAGTTATTTTATCGAAGTTTTAAAGAAATCAGATACGACTATATACAACTGCAGTAGAATGCTTAACTTATCTTAAATGAATGGTTCTGTGAAGAGCATTCTTTATAGGGATAATGTAACAACAAAAGACCAGGCAACAGATCGTTTATTAAGGAAATCAGCATGTATTTATAGATTTTCAAGTACATATTAAAGATTATTGTTAGCAGAAAAACACAGTCCTCTGATTGGTTGTTTCTCATAGAAAGTTAACCTTGCATCTCTTCGTGGCTGTTTTATTGAACGTCAGATCATCTATATGTTAACTGTATCCGCCTACGCAAAGCCTTTGTTCTCATTTTTCTAACGACCAATATTGGGGGCATAAACACTGACGTAAATTACTGTCCACCAATTTTGGCTAACAGACGGATCTCACCACAATAAACTCTTTTGAAACAAATTATCATTTTTAACCAGTTTTCATATGATACGAAGGTATGCAGTGTACATGAACAAAACTATTAAATAATTATTATGAAGTGAATTGGTGGGTGGTGACTAGCAGTGGAATTCAGGATACACATTTCGTCCTATTTGGGACCCGCCAACTGGACGTACCTGCATTCTGCAGTGAGTGATGATGTTCCCACCTAGGCTGGAATTATGAATGCGTCGAAGAAATGAAAAAAGCATCTCGAGATAATTTTCAACCGTTTTAAATCCCGGAGCAAGTATTATAATAACAAAAATGTAAATTTTTTCAAACCACTACCACTGATTATAGAAGTCAGGAACATGGGAGTGACTATTAGTAATATGGCTCAGAACTATTCTCAGTGGCACAGATGCATTCACTCTTTTTAATCTCCTATATCCAGGAGACCCTTAAATTTTTCCACGTTGCTATTCTTTCTTCCACACACGTCTGCTTCCTATAGTTCTTTTGAATCTCTTTCTACCTCTTTTCTCTACGTTTGTGTGCTACATGGAGTGTGGAGACTTGAACTGTTTCGCTTATATTCGAAGTTCTATGTTGAAACTCAGCAGCATATCTTCATTCTGTTCTGATCCCAGCCGTCTTTTTTTACCTGACTTCACAACTTTCCGCAAGCTTTCATTTCCTCTTCACTTCTAACGTATTCAAATAGTAAGTGACTGAGGTGACTAAACTAAAACAGCCCACCTAGCGACCAATCAGATGCGTCAAAAGTAGAAGTGCGTAATTAAAAAAAAAACATGTATATACAAGTAATACAATAGCTGCATAGGATAATATTCTTGTATACATACCAAGAAAATCTTCCAATTTCTCACAGGAGTCCTCATAGGTTAAACCAACTTCTGTACATAAATTTGTCAAGGTGATTATTCCGTTCATTAGGTAGTTTCGTTTTGGGCTGCTGTAGTTTACAGTCACCGTAAAGTTTATGGAAGAGAACACTATTCTTTCAAACTGGATTTTAATTTATTATCGAATTTGATTGACACTTGTGGTGAACATGAATGTACACATCTAATTAACCGTATACATTTTCTACTTCCACCAAATTTGTTACTTACGTCGACTCTACTCCAATTATTTGTAATAAAAGCACAGTTTTTTAAAAATTAACATCCAATTGCACGGTAAATGTTAAATACACCAGTGAATATTGAACAGAATCTGTTTATGAAGAAGACTGAATCATACATACCATGATAAATTCAATCCGTATGTAAATTATTCACTAACAAATTGCTGTACTAAAAACGTTTTTTGTAGCAAGAATGAAAGTGAATAATAATTCACTAAGTATACTACTTATCAATTATTGATTTATACTTTTATTTTTAAATAAAAACTAAAATGCATGCACTCTATCATTCTGTACGCATTATGCTAGGTAAGAATGTTGGTGTTGTTGTTGTCCCTCTTTCGATTTTTTTTGACAATTATTAGCTGTATAGGTTGGTACAGTGAATTAGATGCTATTAGAAATAATAAAGATTGTTAATACGAGTAAAATAATCATAAGAAAAAGTAGACAGGCTATTGGAATCCTCTAGGTTGTAGTGTACATTAAACCTTTGAACTTTTGTTTCAATTCACTCACCCACCTTTTTGGCGCTACTCCACACCACTTCACTCCACTTTACTTCCTGTAAGTTTTGGCGCTTGCACGTTTGTTCCCTCGCTGTACTCTTCGAGCTCTCTACTACTCTGAGTACAGATAAGTTGTACACCTTTTTATATTATTAAATTCTAATCACATTCGTTATAAATATACTTGTGGTTACAGGCACGTTGAGAATCCTTTTTATTTCTGCTTTTCACTCGTTCCTCAGTACTTGCAGGATAGACAGAGTACTGATTAAGACCTAGGTAAAAGAAGTTAGTCTTTTTGTAAGTGTGACAGGCAAACTCATCTAAGGATAAAGTCTTGCACTTACAAGGTGTTCAAAATTAGTGGCTTGAAAATTAGTCATACATCTCACAACTGGTTAAAATTAATAAGTAATTGATTACGTTAAGTACTCCAGGAAAAAGCTCCGCCGTTGCAATGCATCCACTTGCATTTAATCACATAATAGGGTAAAAGTATTATAAAGTAATATACTCAGGGGGAGAGATAGAGAGAGGTTAATCATCGAATCAACAGCAAACACATCGAATGTAATCTACGAAACACCTACACAGGAGATTGTAAAACAAAACTAATGGGGAGTGGAAGTATATTAAGCAAGTTATGATGCTGTGTGAATACACTGATATGATTATGAGCAATAAATTGTGGCCGGTATGTGTTATATGGTTTTATTGAATGTCCAGCATCTAGTAAGTGGGCTAACACAGCACTATTTATACATTTAGTTAACCGTTTACTCAACCATACAGATACATGTTCACATGTGCACACGGATAAAGCCCTCTGAGTACTGCCAATGTAACTAGCTCTATAGGAGCAGTTGAAATCATAGATACACATGGATGAGGCCATCGTTGGTAATTTATCCTTGGCTCATTGTATGAGTACCGGTTTAGTTGAGAAGCTGAGTACCAGTTTAGCTGCAGGAAACGTCCTCTATATTGATCTTTTAAGTCGACATTTTAGAATATCTGCAGCAATCTCCCCTTTGCAACCTAACTCGGGATACAGAGTTTTCTCGTCTACGGTATCCATCATTACCCATCTCTAAGTATCGACGTATACTTTTTTAGGAAGTTCTCTTTATATCCGTTTTCTTGTAGTGTAAGTTTCAGTTTATACATCTCTTCCTTAATGCAATCGTCTGAACATATGCATTTTATTCTATAACTGATACACTTAACTAAGTTAGTTCATTTTGTATTGAATCGGTGTAAAGATATGAAAATGGTTGTACTGTTGGTTTATTTTTCTGTAGTATTCATACTGTCTCACACACATCACACTCACCCTCAAAACCTATACTTTTGTTGTCTTTAATATACATCATTAAGTTATTTTATCTCATGTTCTCATTGACCAAGTATATTCAAAACTGATTATTGTTGCATCCCACTTTGTACTTGTTCCACAATACATTTCTGATATGATTCTGGTTTGCACTTACCGGCTGTTGTACGCTTAAATTAATGGATTTATAATTGTAAAACTTGAGGAATTTATTGAAAACAACTGTTCGCTATAACTATTTTTGTTCTATATATATAGAACACGTAACGTCCCGGAAACTTGAAACTTTGATTACATAACGAAATAATATTGATTAAATATGTGACAGACGTACATAAAATTGGTGTACTATGATCTTTTGGGGAAATATTGGTATCCAAACGCTAAATAGATGTGGTTTGTGCAACAAACGTTTAAGTTCAAACTGACTCAAAACCCCCATATCAAATTAAAAATGACGAGCAATGTGAAGATTTGTCTTACAATATGGTTTCCAATAGCATACACTAATGTGAATTGTTGGTAATCATAGTTCATGCTTAAGAAGATCACAGTCCACTACCTAAGTAGTATCGTGGTTTTCTCGTAACCCAATTGTACGAGACGATATCTAGCATGCTGCTATGTATAATTTAGAGTTCCGAACTAGGGTGAAGCAGCGATTCTAGGTAACAAAAGTGATTTAACTAACTACAGTTAGTGGTCAAACCTAACTTCGGGCACTGAGAAGTCTAACTAAGTTTTACGCTTCTATTACTTCATCATTCTTATAAGTATTAAATTTAGATATAATAGAGCAGATTTGTAGCTCAGGTGGATGATTTTGGCATAGTTGTGTCCTCTGAGCTGGATGTTGTACTTGCGAAGCTTCCCTTGCCTTACTAAGTAACATACCCGGCTCATACCTCAATTTGAAGTGAGCTCTTACACTTCTTCACGAGTTTATTATTCATCCCTCCCGGTGACCTTGGACGTGTCTCCATACCCTCTAGTCTACTTATATTGGTATTAATTGTTTCCTTGACCTGAAGTTTGACTTTTTGTGTATGGGGTTTTCCTCTTGTGGTCTGGTAAATTTTTATCTATTTCAATGGGTCTGTTAATTTCCGATTTACTGGAATACCAGGTTTTCAAAAATTCTCTGGCATCCTTAGTGTTTCCTCTTCGTAATAGCTGAACGTTTTCCCAGTCGAAGTGATGTCCATGGTTATCTTTCTGCAGCAATATGAGGGAGTGGATATTTATTATTACTTTTATTATTATTCCCTTAAGTTCCAAATAGAACATCAGGCTTCAGTAGTACATCCCCATTTCATCCCCTTCACTTAAGTCCTATTTAGCTGGCTAAACGACTGCTCACAAGCTCTCACTACCTCCTTCATATCTGTTACATGTATTAAATCATTTATAAATCTTATAGGCTAAGCATGCATATAACAGTATAAAAACATTTTCCAGTTATAATCCTTAAGATAAAATTCCAGAAATAAGAAAACAAACATTCCCAACTGGGGCACATCAGATTAACGAACGTAATATTACGTAAACTTGGTTATATTAAAATTTATACTAGCCACCTACAACGCGCCCAACAATACCAACAACGGAAGCAGAACTACCAGTGAACATCGACCCCTGACGAAATCAGAAGTCGTGAATGTAATCAAGATGCTAAAAGCTAGAAAAGCAGCAGGACCAGATGGAATCTCAGCAGAAGTATTGAAAATGGACGCAGAGACAACAGCGTAATTGATGACGCCATTTCTGGAGAGGGTATGGAAAGAGGGCAAAGTACCCGAGGATTGGAAGAAAGGATACTTATTCAAACTACTAAAGAAAGGAGACTTAAGTCAATGTAAAAACTGGCGCGGAATTATGTTCCTGTCCACCCTAAGCAAAATACTAAGCCGAATCATCCTGGAGAGAATCAAACAAGCCAAGATGGATGAAAAACTTCGACCGGAAAAAGCTGGATTCAGGAGAAACAAGTCATGTATTGATCAAATCGCTACACTACGGATCATCATTGAACAAAGCTTGGAATGGCAGTCACCTCTCTATCTCAGCTTCATCGACTTTGAAAAGGCCTTCGACAGCGTCGATCGAGAGGTAATTTGGCAACTACTTCGCTACTACGGGGTCCCATCGACAATTATACATCTCATCCAACAGTTATACGACAATGCTGCATGCCAAGTAATCCACAACGGGAAACTTACGGAAGCCTTCGAAGTGAGGACGGGAGTGAGGCAAAGCTGTCTACTACCGCCAATGATCTTCCTGACTGCAGTAAACTGGATAATGTGACAGACAACGGGCAATAAGGAAACAGGCATAAAATGGACTCACACAAAAAACTTGGAGGATCTGGACTTCGCCGACGATATATGTCTGATTTCCAACAAACTGGAAGATATGCAAGTCAAAAGCAACAAGCTGGCAGAAGAAGCATCCAGAGAAGATAGGACTTCAGGCGAACATAGATAAAACAGAGGTGATGAAGATTCCTGGCCAACACCAACAGCAGCAACAACAACAGACAACAATCAGCCAGCATAAATGGGAGGAACCTGGAAGAAACAACCTCATTCACCTACATACCTGGGAAGCATCGTTTCGACTACAGAAGGAACTGACGAGGATATCAAAGCCAGAATCGGAAAAGCAAGACAAGCTTTCATTATTCTCAAGTCTGTGTGAAGATAAGTCAACAGCACTCAGCATCAAAAATATGATCCGGATTTTCAACTCCAATGTGAAGTCACTGCTACTCACTAAACGGATCAGAGATTTGGCGCGTCATAAAGAGCACCTCAAACAAAATACAGACCTTCATTAACAGTTGTCTTCGCTCAATATCACTCAAGATCAGATGGCTGGCCAGAAATGATCAGCAACAGGTATCCCTGGCAATGAGCGAACCAACCAGGAACCGATTGTGAAACGAATAGGCAGGAAGAAATGGAGATGGATTGGCTGGCCATACTCTGAGGAAACCATCAAGTGACATCACTAGACAAGCCATTGCTGGAGTGGAACCCGAAAGGAAAGCGGCGAGTTGGTCGTCAGTGCGAGGGTGGGGTGACTTGGAGGAGGTCATGTGAAGAGGAGATGAAAGCATGCGGGCAGACTCGGAACGGAGTGAAAAAGTTGGTAGTAAACCGAAGGCAGTGGAGATGCGCAGCTGAAGCCCTATGTTCCTCTAGGAATTAAAGGATATAATAATAAATAATAATAGAAAAAACTAGGGGAGGAAAGTGCATTTATGCCTAATCTTTGTTTCAACTGCAAAATCAAATCTATTTTTTATGTTACAACAAACAATGTCTTTAACTTTATGTTTTTTGATTCTCATCATTTTCCTTTTATTACGTTTTTTATAGTATGCTGACGCAGTATGCGATATATCGACTAATTACATATTAGTACCAGACATTGAGTGCGTCGGCGGTTCAGAGATATAGTGCTCGCCAACCATGCATATGGTCCGGGGTTCGGTCCCTGGCCGTAGCATTCCTCCACCTCGCTAAACTGGTAGTATGAGTTGTAAAGAGGGAAGGCTGGGGCATGAGGCTAGTAACCCTATCCCGTAAAAATAAAGCCACTGCTACCGAAACTTCAAAGCCTTATGTTCCACTCGGAACTTGAAGGAATAAAATAAATAATTACCAGACATTGTTGATAGTTTCTGCTCATCGATTCTGAAGTAAAAGTTTGCTTTTGAGCTTTACATCTATGCATATTGAGTGTCAGACTTTCTATGTTTACCTTGCTATACTTTTTAGCTTCACTAATTTATATATATATATATATATATATACGAAAGAAACTACATTTAAATTGTTCCCTTGATAAATTTTGACAAAGCAAGAAAGACCAGATTCGCAATAATGACATGATGTCACTGTATTTCACAGGTTCTTATCAGCTGCATACTACCTCAAGTTACAATAGTTAAAACAGAATGAAAATAACAGGCTTCAATGTTTGAATGGTAGTAGAGAAAATGTTATAAAAAATATCAACACAACCGGAATGTAAGGCAATCCAAACTGTATAAAAACCCTACTGATGTAACTTCCAACTGAGTTCATAAACTTACGTGCATTTGCGGTAGCAAAGTACATTGGAAAGACAGGAAAAAGGGCTTCTATCAGGTTTTCAGGACATATCCACAAAAAGACTTATCCTTAATAGAAAGTAAATATTCCCAAAGTACAATTACCAGATACCTTGTGGATACGAGTCATTTCGTCAAAATTTCCAAATCATTCAAAATATTAAATATACAAAGGATAGCAAATTTACTACGATTTGCTGAAGTAATTGCAATTAAATGTTTCAAATCAAACTTATGCATACAGAAAAAGAGTGTGGTCAGCCACTCACTCCCCTGATAACTGCATTTTGGTTTTGAGTACACTGATTAATCATTGATATTAGTGATTTCAGTTCATTGAGCAAGTTTTGAATTCTATGAACTATAACCTTTTTGAGTTGCTATTTAAACTGACAAGCTAACACCGTCTATTAGATTTTGCTGTCTTCTCTTCCATATTTCGTTTTCTACTTCGAAAGGCATGTAAACTGATGGTGACTTAAACTAAAAAATTCTAATGCTTACATTTCGGATGCGTTAATCTTTTTTGTATCATTTTCTTTACTACTATTGAGATGCCAAAATATACTTTTTTTTCATTCTTTTATAATCATAATAATTCCAGCTAGTCTGCAGATGATGAGAACCTGTGAAATAGAAACACGTCATTTCATACTTCAAATTTGGTCTTTCTTGCTTTATCAAAACTACACTTACTTTTATAAATTTTGTTTAGTTTGAAATGCAAACAGTTGAAGATCAGGCCGAAAAAGATGCTCTCATCCATCTTAGAGGTGGTCCGCTAGATAGTCCTTTATGGGATCCAGAAGTGAGTTGTATGTTTCAAAATATTCTGTAGTATATTCTGAAAAATTACTAAATATTATGAAAAGTTGTCGAAATAAATGTGAAAATTATTTAGTTAAAAGTCAGTATGATACATTACTCAGTTAATTTTAAATTACAACATATGTTTGTATTAGATGCTTGAAGGCAATCGACAGGAAGTTTTTGACCTAGGTTTGCTGCCAGCTAGCACTCATTGGCAAGGCGTGTCTGCAACCTTGATGGAACTCATGCCCGTTCTGGGTAATTATTAAGTTTCAAAGCTTCTCTTAGATGCCTCACTTCCTGTGTGCTGAAAATTCCACACTGTACCACAAGTACTGTTTCTGGAATAAAGCGAAATTGTTATTATATTTTCCTTGGTACTACTTAGATTTTTGTGCTCTGTCACCTAAACATTTCACCAATCCTATTTTTACTGACATAGTATGGGATGATTGGAAGTCCAAATATCTGTTTGAATGTGTGAGTTTTCTGTAAACACTACTGTTCAACTTCCTATCTTCTTTCCTTTTTACACTACAATCTAACATTGGAAGCTCCCCTTCCTGACTTTCCAATTCATAAGTGAATTGAATTGCCTTTGTCTTCAAGTTGATGTGTTCAAAATATCTATTTATGTCCTGTGTTTTGAGAATGGTGAATGTTTCATCTACGTACCTTCACCATCCCTTCAGGGTGGAGCTGAAGGTTCCAGTGGTTAAGTTTTCCCACCTACCCACAAATATATATGTCAGTCAGACTAGCCGAGCATAAAAACCTAGCAAAATCTAGATTAGTTGACCCTAGTAAGATAATAAATCTGGAGAATAGTTCAGCTATAACACTCATTACATGCAATTACACACAACCATACAAGAGGATGGGATAAGATGACAGTTTTAAAATCTAATGTGACAAGATGGAGGGAGAGATTGATAACAGAAGCTTTATTTATCGAATCAACTGAAGAAAGTGCATGTAGTAGGAATGATTCAACATCTGTGCAGCCGGACATCTGGAAAATTTTACTACCCCTACGACGACGAATAAGAAAGAATAAAGAAAACTATGAAACGAAAGCTTCGAATTTGTGTGATCATAATTGATGATATGATCATGACGAATAAATTGTGTTCGACACTTTATCATTCAGTAAATAATACTGTTTCACTGTGTGATACACCTAATAAACAAATTAATAATGCATTTTAGATACACCTTTATGTATCAAATAAAAATGAGTTCATCAATTTTCACCACAGAAAAGATTATATCCCACTCTGGTTTTAGTTAACTCTTATATCTAAAAGACAAAGGATACGGTAATGAGTAAGGAATGCAATTGTAGCCTAAAAGGAGGACTATGTAAAGATAATATAAAATTAATCTCTCTTACACTGACTGTTATAATAAAATAAAAACAAGCATTTATGCCTTTCTGTGGTTCATACTTTTTTTCATTTTATTCTATCATTCTAACATTTACTTTATTTAATTCTCTTCAACACATTGTTCATTCTTCTCTTTGTTGTTTTTTTTTATTTAGCCAACAATTCCTGTTATACCAGTGATTAAACCACAACCATGGGAACTGAGTACACTAATATTTGATACATGCTTCTATGCAATCTTAGCCATTATTATACTAGGACAAATTTTAATTATTTATAGAGTATGCTATAAATATTTTGGTCATTTATTCAGAAAATTTATACTCACTGAAACATCACAGTCATTGGAATTAGAAGATTGGAATAAAATTCATATTGCAAAGTATACACCAAATACTGTAGAATATGTTAAAGAATCACCTGAGAAGTATTATTTTCTAGCTGAAGATTATAAAGAATTATTGAGAATATTGAATTTTATTGATGAGCATAGTCGTGTATAATGAGTTGTTTGTTAGTTAACCAATCTGTTAAATCTATAAAAGTATGCATAATGCAGAGAATTATTTTACGTATAATACCTTCTTTGTTTTACACATCCTATCTTTTGGTTGACTGAGCTATGGTTTTAGTTATCCTGTATTCTAATGCTAGCGAAAAATCTCATTACACATGTACTATTCTCGTCAGTAGAACAATAATAATAATGATTTACTTTATTCCAAAAACAGTACCTGTGATACAGAATGGAATTTTCAGCATTAATCACAATATTGCATCTAATTTCCTCAAATTATAAATAAACATTAATCACACAGAAAATTTTCCACATTTACAATAGAGGTAGTGTCAAAAACATGCAGCATATAAAATGGAAATAATAATAATACTGATAACAGCTAGGGTAATAATGGCATGAATACAAGTGAAAATTACTGTGGGCTTGTTTCACACAGTATTGGCAATGTGGTATAGAAATCCTAACATGTTTAAAAATATTGAATATAATGTTCTCTTTACATGGTATGGTGAGGGGAAAGACAAAGATTACAGCAGTCATGGAGATAAGTTGGTACTTTCGATTATGAAAGTAAAACAAAGAAGTAACAGGACCATAAATATAATAGAAATAATAAAAGTAAAACTTCAAGGTATACAAGGATGGATGGAGGAAATTATTTATTTACTAGATGAAAAAAGGTTAGTTAGTTCCTGCCTTACGCTATTTTCATCACATAAAATACGTGACAAGTATGGTATCATAGAATTTCTATACTTAGACGTGAGAGCATACAGTTTTCTGAAGTTACTTCTTGTTCTACCTGAGGAGATGCAAGGTGAAAGGAAGCTGAGGGTAAAGCGGATGCTCCAAGTCGGACAAAATCCCTTTAGCAAATTTATTGCACGAAGTCAAGTGCCTATCGACAACGATGTTAACTATGTGGTCCACTGGGACACCACTCACCTTACTGACAGTCTTCAGTATTCTACGAATTGTGACATAGTCCTTTTTAAGCAAACCAGGAAAGAATAAGCAAGGGTGAACAATAAAGAAGAATAGGTAAGATGCAAGAGTTTATAAACTGTAAGAGGGGGGAGGGGTTGAGTTATACCCGATTGTCTTAACTTCTTAATGTAAAATGTCAGGCGGAATATTTTACTGGGGATTGCTAAGACATGGGAAGTCCAAGAGAGATCAGAAGAGAGAATAAGTCCAAGATACTTAATTTCTGAATTGATTCCTATATCATTGTCGTCAATTTTACAACTGTCATGAGAATCGATGACTTCTTTTAACTGTCTTTTACATCTTAACTGAAATTAACAGTTTGACATTTAGAAGGATTCAGTTTAGGACCGTTAGACTCAGACCATTTGCTGACTCCCGATAGAAAGCTATTTATTTTAGTACAATCTAGCTGGGAGTTAACAACTATTGAAACCGTTAAATCATCAGCGTACTTCACAAAGTTCATTTCATCAGAGTGAGGCAAGTCATGCAAGAAGAAAGAAAAGGAGAAAGGACAGCGCCTTGAGGGACACCAGCTTCAGTAGGCAGTGAAGTGGATAAGAGGCGTCAGTACTATGTAACAAAGAATTTATGGGGGAAGATGGGAATTCTGTGTAGAATCTGTTGTCGTGTGTGGCCGGTCTCAAGCAGCTGTCCTCTGGGCTAAGATACTTGGACAAGTAGTTTTTTCCACAGTATAAACAGTAAGAAGAATACGAACTCCTACACCTTTCCATATGCAGACGAAATTCTTTTTTCCATCATCCATCTACTTCTTTCTTTCATTTCACTGATAAAACTAATCCCCAGAGAGATTCTTTACCTTACCATAAATCTGGGACCATTGTTAGCAACATTAGATATAGTAACACCATTTATAATTATTCACAGTCGAATTCACTCCATTGATGTCAAAAAATTCATTGCTTACTTCTCGTAAACTTGTCGGTGTAAGAATTTAGTATTAAACAAAAATGGGAAAATTAACTACTTGGTTGTGTCCTAGTGGACAGTCGTCTGTGTGCTTTCTAACTCAATGGATCTGTAAGAAGAAGGAAAGATAATTGGGTTAACCGATACCTCATCATAATGTCCGCTTTCTCACCAATTGACAGAAGTTTAGACCATGTAAAAGATGAGTTTCAACAGAAGCCGTATACTTTCCTAATAAAAGCAAAACCATTGTGTGTAGTCATCTTATCAGGTGACATTACAACTCATTTAGGGATGCTGAGTCACTCCAGTAGGTATAGTTGGAAGTTATATACGGTTTCCAGTAGCTGTAAACTTACAACAGTGATTTTATATTGCAACCATCGCCAACATAAAGGCAGACATTGTTTTACTTAGAGGCGGCACAGATCAAGCCAATGATCGATACAAACAGACCACCTACCTATAAGTTATAGTTAGAATATCCGGTGGAAGACTGCATCTCCGTCAGGAAACCTTAAGTGGACTGCGACTAAAATAAGACTCTTTAGATTATGTATAAGATGAAGGGAAGTGGGCAACAAGAATTTGCGAAGTCCCTAAATGTTCGAAATTTCGATCTGAACAATAATTCCATAATTGTTTAGATAACAGAATATGGGAGTTGTACTCATACTCCCATCCTATGTAACTTAATGTAACAGCAGAATTGAGGGCATAAGATAAGATTCGCCTAAATATAAGTGAATGTGAGCACATTCCTGAAGTTTCCGCGAAAGGATTCCTACACCAATAACGCAAAAGTAAACCGACGAAAAATGGAAAGCGAAAATTTCCAAGAATGAAATAAAATACTTCCGCAAAAATGCAAAACACTTAGTGTCAACAAATAAAAAGAAAAAACATCGAGTAAAAACATATAAATACCACAATCGCCAGAGAGAGAAATACAAAAACAAGAACCGTATGGAAAAATAAAAGAAAGAAAATAATGTATTACAAAAAAGACGCCCTAGTAAATAACTTAGCAAGTCCAAAAAATAATGAAAACAACGGAAAAAACAATTCACAAGATGGGAAATAGAAAATAACACTCAAAGAGCCGATAAAACAGGCAACCATGGAGAGAGCTAAAAACTAACCCCGATTAGTCAACAAGCCTCACTGCATTATTAAGTACAAATCCGTCGAAGTGTATCGCTTGCACAAAATTCTCGTCACAAGGTTACCGCAGTTGAATATACAGACATTCGAATATACAGAAAATGCAACAGCATTAATAAACATACATCCGATTTGCCATCCGCCTCCACCAAAAAAAACAAACAACATGTTTAAAAAAAAAAATAAAAAGAAGAAGAGCACGAACAAGGTCACAGCAACGCACTAGAAACCACGCACACATAAACTGTCAGAGACACAATTTCACTGACTAGTTTACCATCTCCTCGTCTCCTTCGCTCTCCATTCACATCCGCCTACACATGATTGGTCACTGAACACTCACACTGCACACTGTCAATAGACAAACTCTCAGTCATGATGGCTGCAATCACGCTCAACTGTCTTCCCGTCGACAACCGATTACCACTGGAAAGTGAACCAGTACAATCCACTGTATTGAAAACACAAGGTACTCGTTACTCAACGAATCGAACTCACTCTCTCAGTAGTGTCTGACCGAATGAAGATCGCTAGACACCGATGCGTCCTCCTCCTGTGACTCATGTGATTGTATGTGTGTGGTCACCGGCGTGTGTTGACATGTGCGAATTGTATTTGGTGTTTGTGGGTGTATGAGCAGGGGAGGTGTGGAATGTGTTTTTGTTGGTGGATGTAGATGGAGTGTTTGTTGTGTTTGTTGTACAAGGTGAGTGTAGGATGAGGAGTGTGAGTGTGAGTAGGATTATGATTAGGGGTAGGATTAGGGGTAGGAGTATGAGGAGGACAGAGCTGAGGAGAGTGAGTGTTCAGTGTGGCTTCCGTATGTGAGTGAGTGAGTGAGTGAGTGTTTGTGTGTGACTGAGTGTGTGTGTGTGTGTGTGGATTCGTTCGTTCGTTCGTTCGTTCGTTGGTGCTTGGGTGAGTGGGTGAGTGGGTGAGTGGGTGCGTGCGTGCGTGCGTGCTAGCGTGTTACTAATTGGTTGTTTGATTGTGTGGGTGTTATTGTAGTGATAATGGCAGGTCGCGATGGCCGAGTGGTTAAGGCGTTGGACTAGAAATCCAATGGGGTTTCCCCGCGCAGGTTCAAATCCTGCTCGCGACGTGGTGATTTTGATCTGACAAGGCAGTTCGTCAACCTCACTGCTGATCCACCGTCCGTCCGTTGTGCAACTCATCCACCTGGCTTGCTGCACACAACGCCTCGATGTCATCGCGTCAAGTGGGACACCAACGTCGCCATCACAGTCAATTCACACCTAGGCTTCCCGTGAAGTCTGTCCTCTCCTGGAATTGTCTCCGGTCGAGCTGCTTTGTGTGCACAACAGTGAGTCGTCGACAGCTAACTCGGATAGTAGTGATGCGAGTTTGTTTGAGATTCGGGGGGATGAAGTTGAGCGATAGGTTTGTCTCTTGTTGATAAAAGTGGTGTCAGGAGTGGGATTCGAACCCACGCCCACAGAGTGGACTGCGACCTGAACGCAGCGCCTTGGACCGCTCGGCCATCCTGACCGTGACTGGGATCGCCTGATACACAACTATTCACCCCACTCCTCCTCAAACACACAAACAACAAACGCACACTAAATCCCAGTCGCAGTCACAAACGAAAACGCAATCACACAACCAACCACTCAATCAGTCATTCACTCATCCACTCAATTCATACGCACACACAGACACAGACACAGACACACAAGCACAACACAACAACTCCTCACAGACTGTCTCTCCGCCTCATCATCTCACTGTCTGTTAACCTGTCAGATTGACTCATTGATTGACTCTCTGTTTGACTGAATGCCAATCTCTCCTTGTGTCTGTCTGTCTGTCTGTCTGTCTGTCTGTCCGTCCGTCCGTCTGCCTGCCTGCCTGTCTGCCTACCTGTTTGTCTGTTTGTCTGACTGTCGCGCTGTCTTGCGGCTGGCTGGCTGGCTGGCTGTCTATCTGTCGATGTGGCCGTCTGTTTGTCTCTGAGCCTGTCTCAGTGTGTGTATGTGTGTCTCCCAGTGTGTCGGTGTGAGTCGTTGTGTTTGTGTTTGTGTGTGTGTGTCTGTGTGTTTGTCTCTGTTTGTCAGCCAGTCTGTCGGTCAGGTGGCCACTCCGTCTGTCCGTCTATCTAACTATTTGTCTGAACGTCCGTCTCTTCATCTATTCGTCTCCCCATCCACATCTGTGACTGTCTCCCCACCCGCCCCTCGAGTCTGTCACACACATACTTCCATCTGTCAACAAGGCTCACTGTGTTTCTCAGTCCATATCTGTCGCAGTTTATCGGTTGCACTCATTTCTCTTCATCTCTTCACCAGTTTAGCACAATTACACATCCAGACACTCGAATCTCGTGACAATGGAACTGCATAAATTCCCATACATCACCACGCCCACACCCATTCCAACACCACCACCACCAACAACAACAACAACAACAACACCGCCATCTCCACCGCCATCAACAACAAAAACAACACCAACAACAAGTAAAGCACGAAAACGCACACGCACACGCACACGCCAACGCACTAGAAACCACGCACACATAAACTGTCAGAGACACAATTTCACTGACAAGTTTACCATCTCCTCGTCTCCTTCGCTCTCCATTCACATCCGCCTACACATGATTGGTCACTGAACACTCACACTGCACACTGTCAATAGACAAACTCTCAGTCATGATGGCTGCAATCACGCTCAACTGTCTTCCCGTCGACAACCGATTACCACTGGAAAGTGAACCAGTACAATCCACTGTATTGAAAACACAAGGTACTCGTTACTCAACGAATCGAACTCACTCTCTCAGTAGTGTCTGACCGAATGAAGATCGCTAGACACCGATGCGTCCTCCTCCTGTGACTCATGTGATTGTATGTGTGTGGTCACCGGCGTGTGTTGACATGTGCGAATTGTATTTGGTGTTTGTGGGTGTATGAGCAGGGGAGGTGTGGAATGTGTTTTTGTTGGTGGATGTAGATGGAGTGTTTGTTGTGTTTGTTGTACAAGGTGAGTGTAGGATGAGGAGTGTGAGTGTGAGTAGGATTATGATTAGGGGTAGGATTAGGGGTAGGAGTATGAGGAGGACAGAGCTGAGGAGAGTGAGTGTTCAGTGTGGCTTCCGTATGTGAGTGAGTGAGTGAGTGAGTGTTTGTGTGTGACTGAGTGTGTGTGTGTGTGTGTGGATTCGTTCGTTCGTTCGTTCGTTGGTGCTTGGGTGAGTGGGTGAGTGGGTGAGTGGTGCGTGCGTGCGTGCGTGCTAGCGTGTTACTAATTGGTTGTTTGATTGTGTGGGTGTTATTGTAGTGATAATGGCAGGTCGCGATGGCCGAGTGGTTAAGGCGTTGGACTAGAAATCCAATGGGGTTTCCCCGCGCAGGTTCAAATCCTGCTCGCGACGTGGTGATTTTGATCTGACAAGGCAGTTCGTCAACCTCACTGCTGATCCACCGTCCGTCCGTTGTGCAACTCATCCACCTGGCTTGCTGCACACAACGCCTCGATGTCATCGCGTCAAGTGGGACACCAACGTCGCCATCACAGTCAATTCACACCTAGGCTTCCCGTGAAGTCTGTCCTCTCCTGGAATTGTCTCCGGTCGAGCTGCTTTGTGTGCACAACAGTGAGTCGTCGACAGCTAACTCGGATAGTAGTGATGCGAGTTTGTTTGAGATTCGGGGGGATGAAGTTGAGCGATAGGTTTGTCTCTTGTTGATAAAAGTGGTGTCAGGAGTGGGATTCGAACCCACGCCCACAGAGTGGACTGCGACCTGAACGCAGCGCCTTGGACCGCTCGGCCATCCTGACCGTGACTGGGATCGCCTGATACACAACTATTCACCCCACTCCTCCTCAAACACACAAACAACAAACGCACACTAAATCCCAGTCGCAGTCACAAACGAAAACGCAATCACACAACCAACCACTCAATCAGTCATTCACTCATCCACTCAATTCATACGCACACACAGACACAGACACAGACACACAAGCACAACACAACAACTCCTCACAGACTGTCTCTCCGCCTCATCATCTCACTGTCTGTTAACCTGTCAGATTGACTCATTGATTGACTCTCTGTTTGACTGAATGCCAATCTCTCCTTGTGTCTGTCTGTCTGTCTGTCTGTCTGTCTGTCCGTCCGTCCGTCTGCCTGCCTGCCTGCTGCCTACCTGTTTGTCTGTTTGTCTGACTGTCGCGCTGTCTTGCTGGCTGGCTGGCTGGCTGGCTGTCTATCTGTCGATGTGGCCGTCTGTTTGTCTCTGAGCCTGTCTCAGTGTGTGTATGTGTGTCTCCCAGTGTGTCGGTGTGAGTCGTTGTGTTTGTGTTTGTGTGTGTGTGTGTCTGTGTCTGTGTGTTTGTCTCTGTTTGTCAGCCAGTCTGTCGGTCAGGTGGCCACTCCGTCTGTCCGTCTATCTAACTATTTGTCTGAACGTCCGTCTCTTCATCTATTCGTCTCCCCATCCACATCTGTGACTGTCTCCCCACCCGCCCCTCGAGTCTGTCACACACATACTTCCATCTGTCAACAAGGCTCACTGTGTTTCTCAGTCCATATCTGTCGCAGTTTATCGGTTGCACTCATTTCTCTTCATCTCTTCACCAGTTTAGCACAATTACACATCCAGACACTCGAATCTCGTGACAATGGAACTGCATAAATTCCCATACATCACCACGCCCACACCCATTCCAACACCACCACCACCAACAACAACAACAACAACAACACCGCCATCTCCACCGCCATCAACAACAAAAACAACACCAACAACAAGTAAAGCACGAAAACGCACACGCACACGCACACGCACGCGCCAACGCACTAGAAACCACGCACACATAAACTGTCAGAGACACAATTTCACTGACAAGTTTACCATCTCCTCGTCTCCTTCGCTCTCCATTCACATCCGCCTACACATGATTGGTCACTGAACACTCACACTGCACACTGTCAATAGACAAACTCTCAGTCATGATGGCTGCAATCACGCTCAACTGTCTTCCCGTCGACAACCGATTACCACTGGAAAGTGAACCAGTACAATCCACTGTATTGAAAACACAAGGTACTCGTTACTCAACGAATCGAACTCACTCTCTCAGTAGTGTCTGACCGAATGAAGATCGCTAGACACCGATGCGTCCTCCTCCTGTGACTCATGTGATTGTATGTGTGTGGTCACCGGCGTGTGTTGACATGTGCGAATTGTATTTGGTGTTTGTGGGTGTATGAGCAGGGGAGGTGTGGAATGTGTTTTTGTTGGTGGATGTAGATGGAGTGTTTGTTGTGTTTGTTGTACAAGGTGAGTGTAGGATGAGGAGTGTGAGTGTGAGTAGGATTATGATTAGGGGTAGGATTAGGGGTAGGAGTATGAGGAGGACAGAGCTGAGGAGAGTGAGTGTTCAGTGTGGCTTCCGTATGTGAGTGAGTGAGTGAGTGAGTGTTTGTGTGTGACTGAGTGTGTGTGTGTGTGTGGATTCGTTCGTTCGTTCGTTGGTGCTTGGGTGAGTGGGTGAGTGGGTGAGTGGGTGCGTGCGTGCGTGCGTGCTAGCGTGTTACTAATTGGTTGTTTGATTGTGTGGGTGTTATTGTAGTGATAATGGCAGGTCGCGATGGCCGAGTGGTTAAGGCGTTGGACTAGAAATCCAATGGGGTTTCCCCGCGCAGGTTCAAATCCTGCTCGCGACGTGGTGATTTTGATCTGACAAGGCAGTTCGTCAACCTCACTGCTGATCCACCGTCCGTCCGTTGTGCAACTCATCCACCTGGCTTGCTGCACACAACGCCTCGATGTCATCGCGTCAAGTGGGACACCAACGTCGCCATCACAGTCAATTCACACCTAGGCTTCCCGTGAAGTCTGTCCTCTCCTGGAATTGTCTCCGGTCGAGCTGCTTTGTGTGCACAACAGTGAGTCGTCGACAGCTAACTCGGATAGTAGTGATGCGAGTTTGTTTGAGATTCGGGGGGATGAAGTTGAGCGATAGGTTTGTCTCTTGTTGATAAAAGTGGTGTCAGGAGTGGGATTCGAACCCACGCCCACAGAGTGGACTGCGACCTGAACGCAGCGCCTTGGACCGCTCGGCCATCCTGACCGTGACTGGGATCGCCTGATACACAACTATTCACCCCACTCCTCCTCAAACACACAAACAACAAACGCACACTAAATCCCAGTCGCAGTCACAAACGAAAACGCAATCACACAACCAACCACTCAATCAGTCATTCACTCTCCACTCAATTCATACGCACACACAGAACAGACACAGACACACAAGCACAACACACAACTCCTCACAGACTGTCTCTCCGCCTCATCATCTCACTGTCTGTTAACCTGTCAGATTGACTCATTGATTGACTCTCTGTTTGACTGAATGCAATCTCTCCTTGTGTCTGTCTGTCTTTGTTCTGTCCGTCCGTCCCTGGCCTGTCCTGCCTGCCTCCTACCTGTTTGTCTGTTTGTCTGACTGTCGCGCTGTCTTGCTGGCTGGCTGGCTGGCTGGCTGGCTGTCTATCTGTCGATGTGGCCGTCTGTTTGTCTCTGAGCCTGTCTCAGTGTGTGTATGTGTGTCTCCCAGTGTGTCGGTGTGAGTCGTTGTGTTGTGTTTGTGTGTGTGTGTGTGTGTCTGTGTGTTGTCTCTGTTTGTCAGCCAGTCTGTCGGTCAGGTGGCCACTCCGTCTGTCCGTCTATCTAACTATTTGTCTGAACGTCCGTCTCATCTATTCGTCTCCCCATCCACATCTGTGACTGTCTCCCCACCCGCCCCTCGAGTCTGTCACACAGCACCAAGAATGCTAGGGAATTTTTTAGAAGCCTGGGATTCCGGTGAATCGTCAATCAATGGACACGTGGATGAAGATAAAGTTTACCGATCGATATGGAGGAAATCTCACACACACACACACACACACACAAAGGGTCAAACTTCAGGTCAAGGAAACAACACCAATACAAGTAGCCTAGAGGATGTGGATGCACACGAGAACAACCACTCACGGCGTTCAAGGTCACCAGGAGAGATGTCTAATAAACTCATGGAAGAATCTAAAAGTTCACTTCAAATTGAAGTATGCGCGGAAGATGGTGCCTAGTAGGTCAATGACAGCTTCGCGAATAAACCATCTAGCTCAGAGAACACAACTACACCAAAAAACTTCTGCATTCATCTGATAGTGTATCAAGTAAGTAAATTAAAATCCTGGTGTCAGGTATCAGCTTATGAGCTCAGGAATTATTTCTGCATTACTTGCCCATGAATATATAAATTAAAAACTGAGTACACTGAAAACAGTCTCAAATCAAATGCTCAATATTTGAACGCTTGACTGGTTTCAATATAGATTCTACACATTAACTGAAGGCAATCACTACAATTTTTAAATAAAAATGTGGAATAGCTTTCCACTTTCAGTCTACGACTTCTTAGGAGTACACACACTCACAAGTGTGTCATTAATCAAAGCTAGGGCTGTCAAGTTCCAAGGCCAACACTTATCATTCACTCAAATGCACAGTATGCGGTTTTCAACCACTATCACTTCTTCAACCAGCGTCATAGTCTACGGTCTTAAACTATTCATTTCCATATAGCACTGACCAATACTATTTCTAAGAGAATAACCAAAAGACGAGAATCATGCCACTAAGAATACTAATTTGAATGAAGAGAAACGGAAAGGAGATCCCAAAAACCATCTTGTGTATATCAACTCGAAGGTAGAGGTAATTCAATTCACTTATGAATTGGAAAGTCAGGAAGGGGAACTTCCAATGTTAGCTTGCAACGTAAAAAGGAAAGAAGAAAGGAAGTTAAACACATCGGTTTGTTTACAGGAAACTCACACATTCAAACAGATATTTAGACTTCCGATGATCCCATCCTATGTCAGTAAAAATAGGATTGGTGAAATGTTTAAGTGACAGAGCACAAAAACTAAGTAGTACTAAGGAAAATCTAAGACTGGAAGTGATACACATAAAAGAAGCCTTGAAACTTAATAATTACCCGGATAAATTAGTCAGGAAATATGTGAGGAAATCTAAAAATAAAATAAATAATGATAGTAGCGATAATGATGATAATAATAATAATATTAATGACGAAACCAACAATAAGGAATCTAAATCATCAGTAGTAATTCCATACAAGGAAGGAACCTCAGAAGCCTTACGCAGAATTCTTAACAAGGCAGGAATAAAAGTGGCTGGCATTCAAACCACCACAAACTCAATCACAAACAAGCTTTGTCGATTAAAGGAACAATCCTATGGAGCCTTTAAAACAAAACAATTTAGTTTATCTAATACCCTACCTGCAATGATTTAAGGTCAAATACATAGGTCGAACTAGTAGAACAGGGACAGTCAGACTAGCTGAACATAAAAACTTAGCAAAATCTAGATTGGTTGACCCAAATAAGATAAGAAATCTAGAGAACAGTTCAGCTATAGTACTCACTACATGCAAGTACACACAACCATACAATAGGATGATGGGAAAAGATGACAGTTTTAAAATCTGATGTCACAGGATGGAGGGAGAGAGCGATAACAGAAGCTTTTTTAATCGAATCAACTGCGAATACATGTAACAGGAATGATTCATCACCTGTCCACCCAGATATCCGGAAAATTCTACTACCCCACGACGACAAATAGGGAAGACAAAGAAAACTATAAAACTCAAGTTTCAAATTCGTGTGATTACAATTGATATGATTATGAACAATAAATTTTGTTCGAAACGTCATCCAGTAAATAATACTGTTTCACTGTGTAATACATCTAATAAACAAACTAATATAGAATCATATTCAGGTATTCTGGTATAAGACATGTCATTAAGTCATTGAATTTTACATAGGATTAACTATGAATGAGCCAGAATTTGGTCACATTTATTGTAGTATATTTGATGAACACCCTAGCCTAACAACAATATGTGTTCATATACGCCATCATCAGTACATATTCGTTGTTATTGCCTAACACGTGTGACACCAGTGTACTACAATAAGCAATTAATTAGCTATAAACTTGAAAAGTAAAGTTAATTATTCTTTTTTTGTTGTTAACCATAAAAACAGTCATAAAGCATAACAGATGATTTACAACACTGACCTTCAAGTACATTTTTGTTTTTTTTTTAAATATGGGGTTTCATGAAATTGATGCTGTTTTATAATTTTTATTGCACTCTTCATTTGAATATGAATTAAATAATTCAATTTTCTATGTTTTATGGCACCATCTTAATGATTTAACTAATATGTTTTGTTGTGTGTTTTTTTAACTCAGGAAAGCTAACAGCTTTTTTGACTAAAGCGTGATAGTTTCCTATGTTATGAGGGGAGTGATATAAGAATACAACTTGGACACTGTGGTAGAGTTTAATTACATCATAGAGTAACTTTATTTGAGCACAATTTGTTGCTCCAAACGTCACCGGTCAATGATACTGTATAACACTGTGAGACCTTATCAAATAAAGTTACTCTATGATTGAATGAGGGAGGGATTTCTGTATTTAGTTCATTACTCACAGTAGGCTTTCAGCTGCCTGCTAAATATCCACTGCCATGGACTGTAACGACTAAAATTGACACTCGTTGTGGAATTAATGCAGAGAACCGATATTTACATTACTACTGTATAGCCTTTCGAAACTTTCTTGAGAAACGTATAGTCACAAAACGCTCCAAACGCAGCAAATATACAACTTTGTGTGACTGAAATCAATGTGTGGCTCTTTTTATTTTATCTTGTTTCTTTACGTTCTCAGTGGAAAATCGGGCTTCAAGCTAGAGGCTATGAAGTTTCAGAAGCAGTGGTGTTTCTTTTTACGGGATGGGATCGCTAACCTCAAACCCAACCTTCAATCTTTAACAGTCTTATTACTGGTTTGGGAGTGCGTCGGCCGGGGATCGAACCCCGAACCACCTGCGTGGTTGGCGAGCACTCTACCATTGTGTCACCAACTCACACGTGTGGCTTTGTTCAACAATACTAACTTCCAAAACTAAAAATAACCTCAACATTGATATAAGAATAAAACTTGTGTACTGTGGTAGAGTGTAATTCCATTATGGGTAAATTTTGTTTTGATAAAGTCTGACAGTGTTATACAGTAATGTTTAGTGATGACATTTCGAGCACAATTTATTGCTCATAATCATGTCAAGGTATTCACACGACTTCCTAACTTCATTTATATAGTTCCATTGTTTTTCTCTTGATTTTCACTTGATTTGATTAGTAATAGTATTTTCATATTTCAGGTATGAGTGACGAGTCATTCCTATTGCATGTGTTGGGTGTAGACTCGATGAACAAGGATTCAGTAATCAACCTCTCTCTCCACCTACCTAGATTACTTTTTAGAATTTAACCCTCTCCCACCATATTGTGTGGTTGTGCGTTAGCGCGTGCATTGCAATTGCTGAGCTTTTTTCTAAATTACTTATCTTCTCGGGGTCAACCATTCTTACCTTAGCTAAATTCTTATGCTCTGACAATCTGACTACCCCTGACCTACTAGTTTGACCTATGTAGTTGACCTCACAGTCATTGCATGTATTTTGTAAATAATATTATTTTGTCTAATTGGGTCAACTGGGTCCTTTAACCTACAGAGCTTGTCCCTGAGTGGGCAGAAATACAATCCAGTCTAGTACAAAACAAGTACTTAGAATCAAATAGAATCCCAAAAATTCCCAACAAGGTGGAATCGTGAACTCTGTCCATAAGAAACACAAACCAATACTTCCCGCAGATAGTTCAAGGTCAAAAGGTCAAAATGACATCGTTAAACTTATTATCAATATCATTACACACCCTTAAAAATTAGAGATCAAAACAGGAACAAAGACAAATAATAAGGATCAAGTGAACTTATCATATGTAAATATCAAAATAATGATATACAGTCTAGGAGAAAAGTGGAAAATAATTAAAAAGTTTTCAAAAGAATGGATACTGAACAAAGAATACTCTTTTCGATGAGCCCTTCATAATCAGGCTCTACAGCTATACATACATTATAGTGAATGAGTGAATGAATTTGTGTTACGAACAACATTAATGTTGTTTCAATAACATCGAATCAATAATATTGATAGATTACAGCTGAATCGCATCAACATAACAATGCACACTGAATGTCAGAAAAATTAGAAAAGATAATATTACAAATTCATGAATTTATAGTCCCTACTGAAGGCTGGCCAGGGCAGTAGTAGGGGATGAACTTACTTCTCTTGAACACAGAGAACTGGTCGCTTGAGGAGAATTGCAATAGCCTCTGATGTTTGAGCATGCGGTACTTCGATGATTTTGGCAATTTTTTAGGCACCCGGTAGATTATAGAGAAGGATTCTTCCACGCTGGCTGGCTTTGAGGCCGGTTTGCACCAGATAGTCTAATGTCGAACTGTTAATCGTTTTCCCTACACCTTTACTTCGCCATAGTGGGAGATGTTCTCCAGCACGAAAAATCAAGCTCCTAGAGCAACGGCCAGTATAACTCGCTCCACAAGCGCAGTTGAATGGTAGATACAATTAGAAGTGGCTAGCTAGTCTAGATACTTCATCTTTCAGTCGAGGAATCACCATCGGTCGTGCAGAGAATAAGACGTGTAGTTCGCCAGCATTAAAAGTTCTTTCAACTAATTTTCTTAATTTCCTCGTTGGTATATCGCCATTGAATTGCAGTCGTATATAAAGTGGTTTCTTGTTTGTAGATAGTGAGTAGTATTGGAATTAGGTCGTTTAGAAGGAATTTCTGAATTTTTTCGTTACATGAACTTTCGTATTAACTTCGTCCATACCCTCTTACTATCTAGTGAAGTAATAGATGGAGACATATTCAGAAACAGGTCTGATTTTTACTACGTACTTTCTCCAATACCAGTACTAACGGATATAATTAATATACCAGTCAAACTGACTCACGTAAATCCACAACCAAGTCGGCTAATAAATATTCCTTGCTCAGAGATGTGTGTACCTAAATCCAGCCGCGCCAGCGCACTCACACGTGTTAGCTCCATTGCATATAAGTAGTGGTTTGAATAAGCCTTATAATCGAATACCCTACGATTTTCGCATACAATCTAACTCCAACGCCAACTGGTAACATTCGTACAAAAGAGTACAGGTGATCACTGTATCTGTAATTGGGATAAATTAACGAATGTAGTTAAAACCATTAACAGTTCGATATTGGACCATCTGGTGCAAACTGGCCACAAAGCCAGCCAGCGTGGAAGAATCCTTCTCTATAATCTACCGGGTGCCTAAAAAATTGCCAAAATCATCGAAGTACCGCATGCTTCAAACATCAGAGGCTATTGCAATTCTCCTCAAGCGACCAGTTCTCTGTGTTCAAGAGAAGTAAGTTCATCCCCTACTACTGCCCTGGCCAGCCTTCAGTAGGGACTATAAATTCATGAATTTGTAATATTATCTTTTCTAATTTTTCTGACATTCAGTGTGCATTGTTATGTTGATGCGATTCAGCTGTAATCTATCAATATTATTGATTCGATGTTATTGAAACAACATTAATGTTGTTCGTAACACAAATTCATTCACTCATTCACTACAATGTATGTATAGCTGTAGAGTCTGATTATGAAGGGCTTATCGAAAGAGTATTGTTTGTTCAGTATCCATTCTTTTGAAAATTTTAATGGGCATTTTTAATTAGATAGAATGATAAGTTAACTTTCTGTATACGTTTGTCACTGAGCACAATATAGTGAATCTTATTTTCAAATTCTTAGTAGAAGAAGATGACTCATTCTACTTTTCGACATTAGTTCAAAATGAATTGATCTTTAGTGAATAACCTTAGTAACTTTAACAGATGCTATAAAATAAAAATAAAAACAAATACGGAACATACGTTCTTCAGTTGTTGTCCTCATCAAAAAAGTAGATAGTGAGTGAAAAAAATGTCAAACATACTGATGAAGGAATTACTTCTTTTAATTTACCTAACATAATAATAATAATAACAATAATACTGAAAAGATAAACAAAGCAGAGTAGGCTTGTAAACGCCCTAAAAAACAAACACAATCAATAAATATCAGCCTGTGTTTTGTCCGTAACATTAATCTGTAATTAATTAATTAATACACAAACTAGTCTTTGTAAATGAAAAATTTAGGTCTTTAATTACAGAAGTTTAAAGTTATTTCACTTTCATCTAATGGATAAGGGTAACAACCTAAAGGCCATGTTTGCTCTATTTCATGGAGTTTTTGTTGCGTGCTGCTGAAGAACTCCAGGTTGAAACGAACCACTTTTTCCAGTGTTCTTTGACTTTCATCACGGCGGCCCGCTTAAACTTGGGCTGCGAAAATACTCTATCACTATATTGCATGCAATTTCTTCCGCTTACTTTTTTTGATCGATTAAAATATGACCTAGAGCATTGATCACTCCCGCAAATATTTAAATTGTTTACAACCTGCTGATTCACTGGTTTCTACTTAACTTGAGAAAAAGAAAAGTCATGGTGAGGCGGGGAACGGGGGACCAAGGTATCCCAATACATGAGATAACTGTCCCTCAGTTATCTCCTTGGGTTTCAAAATGTACCCCTGAACATTTTACAATCGGCTTAAAACCGAATCTCGAGCATTTCTTGAGAGGGACAAAGAAGAAATATCATAATAATAATAATGATTTACTTTATTCCAAAAACAGTACCTGTGATACAGAAGGGAATTTTCAGCATTAATCACAATATTGCATCTAATTTCCTCAAATTATAAATAAACATTAATCACACAGAAAATCTTCCACATTTACAATAGGGGTAATGTCAAAAAATGCAGCATATAAAATGGAAATAGTAATAATAATGATAACAGCTAAGGTAATAATAATAATACAAGTGAAAAATTGCTGTGGGCTTTTTACACACAGTATTGTCAATGCGGTATAGAAATCCTAGCATGTTTAAAAATATTGAATATAATGTTCTCTTTACATGATATGGTGAGGGGAAAAACAAAGATTACAGTAGTCATAGAGATAAGTTGGTACTTGCGATTATGAAAGTAAAACAAAGAAGTAACAGGACCATAAATATAATAGAAATAATAAAAGTAAAACTTGAAGGTATATAAGGATGGAGGGAGGAAATCGTTTATTTACTAGATGAAAAAAGGTTAGTTAATTGTTGCCTGACACTATTTTCATCACATAAAATATGTGCCAAGTATGGTATCATAGAATTTCTATACTTAGACGTGCGAGCATACAGTTTTCTGAAGTTACTTCTTGTTCTACCTGAGGAGATGCAAGGTGAAAGAAAGCTGAGGGTAAAGCGGATGCTCCAAGTCAGACAAAATCCATTTAGCAAATTTATTGCACGAAGTCAAGTGCCTATCAACAACGATGTTAGCTATGTGGTCCACTGGGACACCACTCACCCTACTGACAGTCTTCAGCATTCTACGAATTGTGACATAATCCTTTCTAAGCAAACCAGGAAAGAATAAGCAAGGGTGAACAATAAAGAAGAGTAGGTAGGATGCAAGAGTTTATAAACTGTAAGAGGGGGGAGGGGTTGAGTTATAGCCGAGTGTCTTAACTTCTTAATGTAAATGTCAGGCGGAATATTTCACTGGAGATTGCTAAGACATGGGAAGTCCAGGAGAGATCAGAAGAGAGAATAAGTTGAAGGTACTTAGTTTCTGATTTGATTAATAATAATAATAATAATAATAATAATGATAATTGCTTTATTCCAAAAACAGTACTCATGATACAGCAAGGAATTTTCAGCATTCAGTACAATATTGCATCTAATTTACCCAAAAACGACAAAAAAAATTAAAAATACACAATACATAATAGTAATAAAACGATTGTTGTAGCAGCTACGTAGCAAAATACTGTGTGCCATACGGAGAAAAATATGTATAAAGTACAAAATTGTAGTAATAATAGTAATACCAACTAATATAAAATAGCAGAGTAACGATTTAAACGATAGAAAGTGTAACACCATAAAATACAGAAAGATGAACGATAAAAGGGTCGATTCACTGTGCTAATTACATAGTAACTTGTAAGTTTCACGTCTAACAGAGTCTTCGTCACATAAAGTACGCGCTAAATAGGGTATTGTAGAATTTCTATACTTAGTAGTACGAGCATATATCTTTTTATATTGACTTCTCGTCCTACCTGATGAGATACAAGGGGACAGGTGTGAATAAAGGGGGTGCAGAGGGTCTGACATTATAGCCTTTGCCCATTTCGTACAGGAATTTATATGCCTCTCGACTATAGTATTAGCGAGCTCATGCAGTGGCAGACCACAAGCTCTACTCACAGCATTTAATACTCTTCGTAATATGATATAATCTTTTTTGAGCAGCCCAGGAAAGATTAATGGAGAGCAGTAGAGTACAATAGGTAAAATACAGGAGTTTAAAAATTGCAAAACTAAAGGTTGGTTGATACCTGATTGTCTTAACTTTTTAATGTAGAAGGTAAGACGAAACATTTTCTTAGAGATAGATAAGATATGGGATGACCATGAAAGGTCAGAGGAAAAAACTAGTCCAAGGTATTTAATACTTGATTTGGTTTCAATTTCCGTGCCATCTATGCTACAGGGATCATGAGAGTTAACTAGTTCAAGTAAGTCACGTCGATGCTTGAAAGTAAAGTCAAGCACCTGACATTTGGAAGGATTTAATATAAGACCATTTGACTTGGACCAGTTGTTGATGTCCAACAGAAAGCTATTAAGTTTGGAGCTGTCAGACTCGGAAGTGATAGGCAGTGATACAGTCAGATCATCTGCATATTTGACAAAGTTAGTTTCGTTTGAATGAGGCAGGTCATGTAGGAAGAAAGAAAAAAGAAAAGGAGAGAGGACAGCACCTTGTGGAACACCGGATTTTGTAAGCGAGGTAGAAGAAGATTTGCCGTTATATACAGTATACTGCATTCTATCAGAAAAATAGGAATGCAACCAACTCTTAGCCCAGGATCCTGTTTGTGTCAATGATAGCTTATTTAATAAAAGGCCCCTAGGTACAGAGTCAAAAGCAGATGTGTAGTCTAAGAAAGCACTACGAACATATTTAGCACCTTTGTCTAAACAAGAGACAACATTGTGATATAAGACAACCGCAGCATCCAAGGTACTTCTACCATGTTTGTATGCAAATTGTTTAGGATCATTAAAAGGTTTCAAAGCGGGTTCAAGACGAAGTAAAAGTAATTTTTCCATCAATTTTAAAAAGGGGGAAGTAATTGCAATAGGCCGAAATTTAATATCAGAACCAGAAGATGGTTTTGGTATAGGGATAATTTTAATGTTTTTCCATGCAAAAGGTAGAACGTTACCGGAAAACGTTCCTATAGCACTGTCGTCAATCTTACAACTGTCGTGTATCACAAGTACTGTTTTTGGAATAAAGTAAATTATTATTATTATTATTATTATTATTATTATTATTATTATTATGAGAATCGATGACTTCTTTTAACTGTTTTTTACATCTTAAGGTGAAATTAACAGTTTGACATTTAGAAGGATTCAGCTTAAGACCGTTAGACTCAGACCATTTACTGACTCCCGACAGAAAGCTATTTATTTTGGTACAATCTAGCTGGGTTGGTTTGTACTTCAGATCAGACAGCATTGTGTCATAGGATTTACTGTCGATTAATACTTTGTCTGAATATCCTCTACGAAGAGAAAATATCATACAATAAACTCCGCTGAAAATTCTATACACTATATAAACACTGTACAAAGCAAAGTCTCTATTATTATTAATATTATTAAGAAATTCAGCTTGAAAAAGTGAATATAGTTAAGGCAATAGACAGGGGATTTGTCTCCCTTTATGGCATAATTTCAATAGAAAACCAGTCAATAGTATATACTTCTCAGTACTGAAATAGTGGAGAATTCAAAAGAGTTCACTCCATACTAAAAGCAGCACTGAAGACATTGTCTAGATGGATGATGAAAGCTTCACAATTAAATCAACCAGCTCAGAGAACACAACTAATTCAAAAACTTCTTAGTATTGAAAATAAAGAAGACGCTCCAGTGAATCACCCTATGGATGACTGAAATGAAAGAAAGAGGTTAGTAGTAACTATAGAGTGCTTTCAGAAAGTCAAGAAATCTTCTTCTTCTGGTGATGATGATGATGACGAAATGAAAGAGGCAGTAGTCTAAGAATTCAATTACTGCCACACTCTTGAAGTTTTGAAAGGTTTTTATTTACCATTAACCTCCAAGCCATCACCTTTCTCGGCGAGCAATGTTAGTTGATACAAGGTTGAATTAGGCTATACTTAAGGGTGGTAAAACCGAGACCTGACATCACTTCATAAAGTCTTTGACTATTGGTTTGAGTCAGTCACGTAGTAGGGTGTTTTAACTACCTACCTGGTTGAGGAAACTAGCAACAAGTCGACCAGACTCAACCACGCCTGAAGGACAGAGCGCATATGCAAAGCCGCCGTCTCCGACACACCGTACAGATCCACTGTAGCCGGCTAGTAACACTCATAGCCCACAGAATGGACCAGTGAGTCACCTGCCAACCAACCAAGCCCTGATCAGTTTGACTAAAGCAGACAGACAGCAGTGCCGGTCGTGGAGGCCCGGCCGATAACTGCTACCTTGTCGTGGTGGTCGGGCTTGAATACCGTAATGACCCAACATACTTAACTGACTCTGTCCCTGCAGGTCTTACCATGTTAGGAAGGTTGTTTGGATAGCGGTTAAACTAAAAGCTGTTACCATGGGGTACATGGGCTCCAGTATCCAATTGGATCAAATGGCGTATGAACCCATATGGGTCACCAGAAACCATGGGAATGCAGCTGCTGATGCTGTTCCGCTGCCTTGCGGATTAGACTCCAAGTCAAAGGCTTGGGGGTGGTCCCTTAATAAAACCACCTGCTTCGGTCTGGGAGCCCGGGCAGTATCTCAGCCCTCACACAATGAATTGAATAAAGCAATAAACAATCAATGAAACTTATCGCGTGCTATTACACATGTTGCAATTTCCTTCTTTCTTCCCTTCCCGATGATAGTTAAGGAATACTGTTTGAACTTGTTAAGCATGACTGTTTTCCTTCCAGATGAAGTTCTTTATCCGTTCTCTACTTATATATATTCTCTTTCTTTTTTTCTTTTGATCTATGTTGTTTTATTCTTATTGTGTGGCTCATTCTTCTTGGTGCCATATTGTACCAAGTTTTTATGCGTTTGAATAAATAAATACCTGGCTGAGGTCTTCTAGGTACTAAGATCCAGTACCTGCAGACTGCTGGAGATATCTATTAAAGTCGTTCTCTCATTGGTGCAGATGTATCCACTCTTGTGATGTACTACCTCCATTATATCCCCATGTTTTTCCATATTACTGATATTCTTTCTCCCGCATATTTCGGCTAATTACAATTCTTTTAAACTTCTTTTTCCTTATTTTCTCCACGTTTTTATACCATGTGGAGTGTGGCGACTTCCGGTGCTGCACTTCTGTGTAAAGTTCTATGTAGAAATTTAGTCACTTAACCGACACTGAAACTCATCCAAGAAACTAAGTTTATATGAGAATAGCATTTGGGCATTGTGGTTATAGTATAATACTGTATCACTAAGTATCTTTTGATCAAATAAAATAATCCTATGATGGAATTAAACTAATTTCATCTCAGATATTCTAATTAATAATAAGTCAGATTTGTTAATACATTAAAACTAACGATGATAAAGTGTAGTTATTATCGATTGTATCTTAAGATTGTTTTTTATATGTTCAAGAACCACTGACACTCCTTTCCGAAGAGAATTACAATAAACTATACTAATCTACTTAAAAATCAATAAAACAATTCCATAGTCAACCCCAAGTACACACAATACCATCAGTATTTATGGTTGATTAAAATTTAAGTAAGAGTGCTAAATGAGTTCATCAGATGGAAAGCCAAAAATCGATATCAGCTAGTTATTTGGTTAGTTATCAGTCAAGTGTAACTTTTAAATAATAATGTTTGAGTTTCTTATTCCTTATCAGGCTTATTTCTCATATTGTTAAGGTTATAGTCAGAAAGTATGATACATTGTTGGACAGGACACATATATGATCTTCTCTACATCTATGTGTATGTGTGCGTGTGCAAAATGACCTGAATCACTCCTGTCACCTGTCTTTCACATGCTCTTTCAAATTCGACCTTATCCTTCTTAATGTGATACGCTTCACTGCACTGACCAACGCTGTGACAGTATGACGCATATTACTGCTAATTTTGGCTTAAAACTTGCAGCATTTAGCCTATATTCGCTTTTGTATGCCATAAATTATTCTCAAGAGTTGATTTATAGAGTTTGATTTGTTTATACGAGTTTGACCACGGAATGATATCAATAAGAGAACCATTGAAAACTAGCAGGGAGTATTGGACAGCTGTTTGGTCCTGGTTCGCTACTCATCGTCAGTACGCACCCACCTCAAAAAAGTTTTGAATAGAATTTATAAACTGATTGAAGATGTCACAGTCAACAGTGTTATGCTACATAGTTGTGATATGAGTTGTTAGTGGTTTTTCAGAAAGTAGGCAGAGAACAGTTTAATACAATTCTCTTGGAGACTTTGTATTCAATTGTGATTGTTTTACTATCAAGCATGATGATGATGATGATATTAGCATTTTGACTCATTCATAGATATTTGTCTGGTGTAGACAAGTTGTTTCCCAATAAAAGACACAGACGAAACATTAGGTTAAACGTTAGGCTATGCAGCAGCAAGTGTATAGTGTTAAACAATGAAGTTATACGAGCTGATCACGAAATGATATCAGCTAGAGAACCATTGAAAGCCAGCACTGGAGTACTGGACAGCTGTTTCATCCTAGTTTGTGAATCATCGGCAGTACGCACCCACTGAGGTTCGAACCCAGAACCTTCCGGTTACAAGTCAAGCTAGCTCGTATACCATTCAGCCGCCAGTGGGACTCCACCCAATCCAATGGCCAGTCCATGAATTCTAACTTCTACCAATTCATGATTTATCGTGACCCCAACCACTGTCGTCGGTGGGACATCCATCCTCACACGTGACATATGGATGGACCTCACTGGTCACAACTTCTTACTAGAACTCCAGGAAACTCCATCCTGTAGCAAGTCACTAGCGAACATCAGATTAATTTTCTATAGTTGATTTGCAAGGAAACCAAACTTGATTGTAACCGGAAGGTCCTGGGTTCGAACCTCAGTGGGTGCGTACTGCCGATGATTCTCAAACTAGGATGAAACAGCTGTCCAGTACTCCAGTGCTGGTTTTCAATGGTTCTCTAACTGATATCAATCTGTGATCAACTCGTAAAAGCAAAACTAACCCTTACAAACCAAACTATGGAATGAAATTATAGCTAAATAATAAATTAAGAAAAGTGAGAATATGAGAATTAAAGACGAAAAGTACAGTAAAAAAAACGCTTCCAAGGAATTCATTCACTAATCTGTACAACTGCAATTATATATAATTATTTTTGTATGCTTGTGTTCATAATTTGCCGGTCATACATAGTAAAAAGGGGTAATAAAAGGTAAGATAATAGGAAAACCAATTATCTATAAACAAATTGAGATTTTACAGTTAAGTGGATGAGTTCGCCGAAAAAAAGCCTCTTCACTATACTCTTTATTCACAATTCTACGACTATATGGTATTTTCAGCGTGTAATAATGGGAGTTGTCCTTAACTTGAAGTAGCCAATCAGAATTCAGACAGTTTTAAGTAAAATTAAAAGAAAAGTATAAGAATGCTTAAAGTGTACTTCTAAACCCTTTATCTCTCTGTGTCTATATGACAAATGATAAATGAGTAGAAGAACAGATGTTCATCGATGACACTGGATGAGAATAAAACCATTTAGTTCAAATAATCTCCTCCAACCGTGTAAATTGTGAATTAATTTGCACAATTGTGAACTAATTTGTAACCAGAACATCGGATGGTTTGAACTGATTCAAATGTCTGAGGTGAGTCCAGCAGCGTACACCGCTGATAAGGTCGATTCCAAACGGCGGTCCAAAGTTTAGATATGGCTAGGAAACACTACTGATTGACGTCAGTGGTATACACCTACTCATCTTAACTAACCAGTAGTATTCAGTTTGGTGCATTTACGCATGGTTTCTTGATCACCATTTATGGTGTCAAGCAGATCACATGTTGTCATCTGAATAATCTCGGTTTCCATAGGAAACTCTGGTGAAATAATCACCTTGATCTGTGTAAATTGCCAATATGATTAATAGTTCCGATTGACATAAAATCAGATGCTGTAAAATTTCTGCCTAACGACTAAGTGAATGCTAATGCGCTCGTTTTGTAACCAAACGGTTTAAGGATCGAGTCTTACTACTACTTTGTAGACTACTGAAGTGTAAACTAGGATGAAGCAACCGTCTAGCGAATCTTGATTGCTAAAGGGTACACTTGCTTATGTTAGTTAGTTATGTATTTTGTCTTGTAATTTAACGAGTAGCGTAAAATGTAACAATTGAAATCGCTTCTGCTTTAATCCTTTAGATTGAACAAGTATCTTGTCATTCCCAAAACGGCATAGCAGTAATCATACTGGGATAAAGGACATTCCATTCAAGAAAACCAATTCTTCTAGAATTATGACATGATACTGTTAGGTTGCTTAAATTTGATGTATTATTTCACTGACAGACTGGAGCTTGAACCACTTAGTATATAAAGTCAATTTGGGATTATGGTATGCACAGTTCATGATTAACATAAAAATATCCAAATGGTGACGGAGAAGTCCAAATGTCTTAAATCCTACCCCACACAGATTAAGTGTCAAGCATGCAACATACCACAAAGTTATAAGGTGAACAGTAGCAATAGACTAGAAGTGTCTCTCTTTCCATAACTTTACCGTATCTATGATCAGCAAGTGTATACACATACATATATCATATGCTAAAAGGACAAAGTGTAATATCCAAGTTTAATTCAACGTATGAAAATGTATCAGAATTCAGCTGCCCGGAACAGACTACTCATGCGCTAGACTACTGGCCGCACTTACTGTGCGAGGATTGACCAGTTGACCACTCTGAATTAGGCGGAGTGAGATGCGAATATAGGACTCCTTGACAAAGAGTTAACAAATTGCTTAAACCCAAAGAACTTAGTCACACTCCTACAGTGTAGTTCTTCAACAAAAGAACAAGATCAATCAAAACACTCCATTGATTTTTCCAACCAACGCCTCGTAGCCATCATCAAACTTTAACTTTTTATGCTAATTTAAACCATAGATTATATTATATCTTGGATGCAAACACTATCGAAAACCAGAAAATGAGATAAAAGACATAATAAACAGATCAGTCGAGTATAGAAGTCTACCTAAATCTAATAAATCAATAAAATATCAGGCATTGTAAACGCCTAGATAAAATGTGACAGAACAAACACCTAGCCAACCAAATAAAGAACATAAACTGACATTTAGTATCATGAAAACAAGAAGGTGGTGACCTTGCCTGGAATAAAATGCATATATAAACTACTTTCAAGATGGAAGATAAAATGAAAATAAACACTTTAGAACAATGAGTGGTGATTTCATGAGAAATATTAATGCCATTTTAAATTGATGTGAAAAAATAGCAGAGATTGAATGAAGTATGAACCTGGTAGGGTAGAAATTTTCTCAGGTTGTTATTTCGACAGCCAATATGGAGCGGATTTCTTATTTACTTTCAGAGTTGTAATAACAGGATGAAGTGCTTACGCGCTTTGATCACTATTTGTGTCTATAGGCAAGTTGTCAGTGTTCATAAAAAAGAAATTATTCTGTCCATTAGGATAATAGAGTAGATAGAGTGCCAGTGGCTTCAAGTAATTTACTCTCCCAATTTATCTTATACTACAGAGAAAAGGAAGAATCCTAGTGTCTGAAGATGTTTTTACTATAAAATCGATAAATAGTGTGCTCTACTCTAGTTGTTTAAAACACTGTAACCCACAAAGTGTGAAATGCTTGGAGTTCTATTAGACATCAATACTCGACTTATCGTTCGCCGGTGGCATAGCGGTTAGGACGCTCGCCAACCATGAACATCGTCCGGGGCTCAATTCCCGGCCGACGAAGCACTCCTTTACCTCTCTAAGCCAGAAATAATGCTGGTAAAAAGAAAAGGTTGGACATGAGGCTAGCAACCCATCCTGTAAAATAAACACTGCTACAGAACTTCAAGCCACTAGCTTGAAGCCCTATAATCCACTGGGAACGTGAAGGAAAAAAACTCGACTTATCAATCGGTATAACACGCAAACGCAAATCTCGTTTAGAATTCATAGAAATTGCAATACCGAGACAAACTGAGGTAAATAGAATGTTTTCAGACGAATACAACTGAAGTAAAGTAAAAAAAACTCAGAAAAAAAAGTTATCAGAGCAACTAAGGGAAACATTTCTGCTGATTGCCAGTTAGAAGTCAGTCACACGTACCAAACAGACCGAATAATCAGCTAAGTAACCGGTACGAGGTTAACTGTTTGAAATACCGCCTTTGATCTGTCCAAATATTAAGAAACTTAGACATTCCGGCTAAATTCACGGTTTCGTTTGACATTTTATCTTTATTTGAAAAGATCCCCTTGGAGAAGACTATGAAGTTAGTTATATGTTCACATTCTGACCTTCCTTTACCAATGCACGAATTGAAACAGCTTTCACTAAAGTGTATTAGAAATATACAACCCCAGTTCACATCATCATCGAATTGATGAAATCAATACATTCAGTTATTTGCCTTATACGAACAAAGGCCATATATTGGAAGGCGGGAAAAAAGGCTTTTTTTCGTTCTTTTCAACATAAACTGAAAAATCTAAGAAAAGACTGTTGACGAGCAATAAGCAATGAGATAATATTTCAGCGAAGGTTCACTGGACGTAATACGGACAAACGCAAATTGCTCAAATCAATCAACAAACAGAAGTATAATCTATTGAGTTCTGTTAAAGCAACTGCCATCAAAAGGTTTAAGCCGAACACGCATACTCAAATATGGATACCTGTCAACTTCATACTAGGCCTTTGAGTTTTATTACTTCTCTTAGTCTTTCATATATATTTTATCACGTTTTAGGGCCTTATTTTGATCTGAACGTTGCTCATCTTAATACTCGATAGGCTCTTGAGATTTCAGTAAAATATTTTGCAGTTATATTAAACTGTCTAACTAAGAATATTCGCTAAATTGTCTTCTAAATAGTTAAGTCAACCAACAATTTCGTCTGGTTTAGCTATCAGCATTATGCCTGGTGCGACGTATCTTTCCAACTTGGTAAAACTACACGGTATTCTTTGTACTGTGTACATACTGGTATGGTTTAGGTTGTAAACAGTTTTTTCCTTCACGTTCCCAGTGGAACATAGGGCTTCAAGCTAGTGGCTTGAAGTTTCTGTAGCAGTGTTTATTTTACAGGATGGGGTTGCTAGCCTCATGTCCAACCTTTTCTCTTTACCAGCATTATTTCTGGCTTAGCGAGGTTTGGTAGTGTGTCAGTCGGGGATCGAACCCCGGACGATGTCCATGGTTGGCGAGCGTCCTAACCGCTGTGCCACCGACTCACAAAGACAACTGTTTCGTCCTAGTTTGGACCTCTTCATCAGTATGTACTCACCGGGGTTCGAACCAAGGACCTTCTGGTTGCAAGGCGAGCTCGTATACCATTAACCCACTGGGACCCCGTAAACAGTTACGAGAAAATTACTACAAAATAAAATAAAGATCAGCACAGATTATCCTGTCGTATTCAAAAAGTAAATTAGTCATGAATCAAAAATACATCAGCATTCAGGAAGAAATAGGAGGTTTATTTAGCCAAAATTGGAAATTCTCCATTACAAACACAACAATATGAAGTGTACAGTTGAATGCTTAAAATATTCGTCATTTGTCCTTATTGATAACAAGAAAGAATATTCGTAAATAATCAGGAGTAAATGTAGATTTAAGAAAACCATGCATTCCGGACACTCGAATCCGTCTTGTTTGAACCTTAGAAATTCAAACCATCCAAGTGTAAAATATGAAAATTAATGACTAATCAGAAATGGTTGTGGTCGATTAGCACATTTTTCTGGTTAGGTCAGAGTGGTATATCAATGCTAAATATGACTGTTTCTCTTGTTTTATGCCCACCTTATCCAGAGGCAGATATAGTTCAACTGAATAGCTTTTATTTTATGATTTATTTAAACACAAAAACTTGGTACAATATAGCACCAAGAAAATGAGTCACACAATAATAATAAAACAACATAGATCAAAAGTAAAAAATATAAGTAGAGAACGGATAAAGAACTTCATGTAGAAGGAAAACAGTCATATTTAACAAGTTCAAACATCATTCGTCAATTATCGTTGGGAAGGGAAGAAAGAAGAAAATTACAGCGCGTTCGCCATTGATTACAATTCTTGGCCATATCCGATAACGTTTCGAGCCACCGATTCGAGCTATCTCTCAGAATCCAACCAGGGAGACGTAACGCACCAACCAATGCTAACCTAACACAAATATCCTTCATCCCACGACGCCACATCATGGGCTGGTCACCTCTCCGCTTTTACTATCCCGTCCCAGGGCTAGCAAACAGAGACCTATACGGAAGCCCTGGGGTGACATTCGCAGCACATGTCTAGGCCACCGAAGCCACTGTTTCCAGATGACGACATTCAAAGAATGATCTCCAATGTGTCCAAATACACGCCGCCGGACCTCAGAATTACTCACGCGACGATGCCATCGGACGCAAGCAACCCTGAGAGAGAGTGACGATCGAATACGCAGAGTCGCCGCACATCCTCAGCTTGGAGAGGCTAGGTTTCATAGGCGCAGAGCAAGACGGCCCGTACCGAAGCATTGCATGCTACCTTTGACAGCCAGGCTAACGTTGCGACGACGCCATAGATGGCCTGGCCTCTATGTGAGTGAGGTGAACGCATAAGAAACAGTACATCAGTAATAAGATTGCCTTCAAGTGAGCTAAATAGTTATGATCACTCTAGTTTGGTGAAAATCGAAATCGAAGCAGATATCTTCTAAATACTTCTAAAATTCCGTGATACACTTTGTCAAAAATCTATGTCGAAGATAAACCTCTCTGAACTGATATCAAGTAGTGGAATGTTTGCAAATGAGTGAACTAAATACAACGACCACAAACTAACAACCAACAAAAAATACTAACCTTTTTAATCCAACCGGTCCAATCATGCATAATCTCTTCTAATTGGTTTATTTGACACTGATAGACTTCCTCCATATTGATTTTTGATGAAAATGCATGACAATGTTGAAGAAAGTATACTATCCAGCGACTGGAGTTTCCACTATCAACCTTTGCTTCATTTGTAAACTCTAGAAAACCATCCCATGCAGTGTTCCAATTGACTTGATCCATTTTACGACATAATTGACTCAGTTCAATAGCTTGTTTTGTTCTAGCTATTACTAAACAATTCAGATCATCATCAGGTATCTCAGATCTATTAGTAGTTTTCAGTCTATCATCATTTAATATGCTATGATACAAGCTTTTCAGTGATTCCAATAGATGTTGAAATTTTGTCTTATGATCGATTAATTTTGAAGTGGTATCATATTCGTGCAGTTTAACTGAAGTCGACTTCATTTGAAGTCGTATAGTCTCTAAACCGAATTGCACTGCTTCAATAAAGGCTTGTTTCTGTTTCAACATTTGAATCTGCCACGAAGATGATGGCGATGAATTAAGATAGACGACAAATGGAAAACAATAGAAGGTAAGTTAAAATCAATGCTATCTAATTAAATAATCAAATCAATAACCATTACCTTAATAATGAGAATTTCAGTATCACAGTGAGAACAGTAACATGGATGTATATACATAAAATGTGACGACTCTCAGGAGACAACAAATCACTCGCTATGAAATCCACTGCTAACTCCTCATTAAATACTAGGCTGATCGAATCTTCACTTCTCATTACATTTCCGTACATGGACATAACTACATTTGTCATATTTTCACACCACTAGGTAGCATTCGATTCTATCAATCAAGAGATGTTGCGATGTCTAGCACCTAAAGAAGTACCAAAACGTTATTATGGCATGCTAATCAACATACGTCATTCAAACTAATGCGTCTATCTATGAGATTATGAACAGTTGCTCTCCTAAGTGACGGTAACCTGGAATATATATATATATGCGCTGAGGCCGTCGAATAGCATCGCTCACAATGCAGGCTATCTCTAGAGTGGAATCCAAATGGGAAGCGATGAATGGGTCATCGGTGAGAGGGTAACATGGAGGAGATCAAGCGAAGAAAAGATGAGAGATTATGGGCAATCGTTGACCCAGCTGAAGAGGACAGCAGAGAATAGAACAAAGTGGAGATGTGTTGTTGAAGCCCTACGTTCTACTCAGAACCCAAGTGGATAATGACAATAGGGTTTCAGGATTTGAAGTTTAATTTATGCGGTAGAGTTATCAACCTCACACCCAACCTTCTCACTTCTCTGGGCTTACTATTGGCTAGTAAATTAGGCGAAGTTTACAAGTCTATCGGCCAGGAATCGAATGCTGACCTCCAGTATGGTTGGAGAGCATTCTACCAGTGAACATTTCAATCTAGCCAATACCTAAGCTTCTATCAAGTTCATTAATTATTACAGTGTTTTTTAATCAAACCCATTTCAAGCGCAGCTTACCTATTCTGTATTTAGGAGTAAGAAAATAATAACAATAAAGAATACAACAACAACAACAACTTACTGATTCTGAACGTAATTCACTGGTATTTAGTGTTCTTAGTGGATATCTTTCCGATTCAACAACTTCACCGGCTCGAATAACACGTTCTAATGACTGACGTAAAATAGAATAACCATAATTCCAGGTATTCAATAACTGAAGCATATTCTTAACAGCAAATAATTCATGTTGTTCTAAGCTAGATAGGCTTAATTTATGCAGAAGGCTTAAAGACTGCTTACACAGCATACAATTACGTTCACATAAATTCCGTAATTGCCGTAACTCTTGTAGGATTACGCGTAATTGATCCGATTGATGTGTAACACTTCCAGTATCGTTGGTTACCTCTAACCAAAACACACGATAATGCACAGGAAGACTGTGTAGACTATACTCCAACTGTTGTATTAGATATGAGAGAGAGTTATGACTGGTATCAAACGATTTTGACTGTGGAATGACATTTGATAATGACGGGGATGACGACGGTGATGATGACGTGGTTAGATTTTTTATATACACATCTAAATGCTTTTTCAACTTCTGTAGAGTTTTTGAGAAGTACACACCTTTTGAGGGTAGTTTTTCTAACTGAACACTACACTTCTCTTGAATCATTTCAGCATCGCACAATAAAGACCAAAGAAGAGAAAAATGAATTTCTTTCTTTGAAGGCTTGTTGTCAAGTTTTTGTTGTCGCTGTGATTGTGATTCTTGTGAAGTTTGATGACTGGGGAGAAAAGCGTTGACAGGAGGAAAGTCATTTCGACGCCTAACAAGAGAAAATAAAAATCCAGTCAGTTTTATAATAATAAATTTGAGAAATTATAACATTTTAATTGCATCTCATAAATTTCTCCAATAAAAACATGAACGTCAAATGACAGATTCGGACAGAAGAGTGGGTGGATAATTCGATTCTTCTGACTGAAAAAAATAAGTTTCAGCAAAATAGCAGGATGGTGTATACTAATGAGTAGATGGAAACCACTCGTGTCAAAGTAGCTCTTATGATGCCAAAATCATTATAAATGCACTCGGTTTGACTCAACTCAGAATGCCAAACCACCTGAAAGGATTTCAGGGCAAACTGGTATTACAAAGAAACAAATTCTTCATATTCAACTGTTGGTTTATAGGGATTTGATCGAATTCAGGCTTAATCACAAGTGAACTTAGTTAGAGAACCACTGTGAACCAGGGAGTACTGGAAAGCTGTTTTATCCTCCCTTGAGAATCTTCAAAGGTATGCACCCAGAGCTCTACAGGGAATCGGACCCATGATTTTTTTAGGCGGCTTAGTTGACCACTTAGCTGCTGGCACGAAATCTAACAGCTGACCAATGAATTCTAACTTGTGCATATTCGCGATATGTAGCGCGACTGCCAGTCAATGAAACAGGTGAGTAACTGTTTCCTTACCCAACTTGGTGGACCCTACTGGTCACGACATCCCATTAGAACTTCAAACAACTTCATCCTATAATCGGTCACTAATGAATTCTAGTTTAGTTTTCAAGTGTTGGTTGGCAGAGATTTGATTGGTTTAGGTGAGGTTATGGCTATGCGCTGATGAGGAATAAGAAACAAGGACGAAGCAGTTATTCAGTACGTTCCCAGTTTTTAACGGTTCTCTGACTGAACTCAGCCTGTGATCAAACTTACAATTCCACGTTCGCAAATTTTTGGTTATATTTTCAAAGAAAACTGTAGTGAATTCGTAGCCGCGAACAATGTAATCCTCAAGTGGCGAGTTCATTTGTACGAAGTTCCAAATTTGAATATATTCTCATCGTCTTGCTTGCGCTTATATTCTTGTCCCGTATTCACACATGTAGCAATCAACACCGATTCCAATTCTGCTTGATGCGTATTTCAAAATACTATACGAAATTCGATGAAATTGCTAAATAAAATTCACCAAACCTGCTAAATTGCAAACGTTGAACATGTATTTAAAGTGTGTGCAGCACTTGTGCTCTTTCTATCAATCCTACACCAAAGCTTAAAACGTCTGTCTTACTTTATAACTTCTCCTTTCCTGAGCTCTAGCATACACTTTCATATCAGACTGTTCCGAAAACTGTGCATATATATATATATATATATATATATATTTGATTCTTTGGAGGATTTCATTATGAGCTGACATCAGTTAGAGAACCATTGGAAAACCACCAGGTAGTACTGGAACAGCTATTTCGTCGGCCCAGTTTAGGACTCTTCATCAGTACGCATCCACCGGAGTTCGAGCCCAGGACCTCCTGGTTAAAAGGCGAGCTCGTAGACTGTTAAGCCACTGGGGCCCGATTCTATGGCCCATGAATTATCACTTCTGCCAATTCATATATATATATATATATATATATATATATATATATATATGTATATTTGTTGTCTTGTTAATATTTTGAAACGTATCATGAAATTAATCTCAGAAAGTCATCCATTGAAGAGTCCTATTTATTTTGCAACAGCTAACTAAGGGTCTGTGAGACATTCTTCAAGCATTCACATCTCAATAAGTAATTGTATTCCCTTTAAAGACTCGAATAAGTGACCATTTGTTTCAAATGATGACGTATCACTTAGGAGGGTAATAAACCCCAAGGACCAAGTCTTGCTAAACAGATATCACTTTAGAAAATTAAAACAAATAGTTCCTTTAATATCTTTGAATAAGGCATTTTAGAAGACAAATTTCGTGAGATGACATCATTTCGTGGTTTCGCTGCAATCGCTTTACAACTAACATGGTTCACAATAATAAAGTGAAATGAAGTGCATGACAAATTAGTTATATAAAATCAAAAGTATATACTAATGATCAATCATATTTAAATAGGTCATGTAGTCCATGGTAGGCGAAGATTGAAGTCTATTGTTTTTTTTTGTACACATTGTTTAGGATGTATGTGATCAATCTAAAGTGCTTCCATCACTAAAAAGTTTGAGCATTGTGGATTAGATCAAATAAAGTATAATTATATTTCAATAGTATACACACGATGATAAGTTTTGTTATTGGTAATATTTCGAGCAAAATTACCAATAACAAAACTTATCATTGTGTGTAAACTATGAAATATAATTATACTTTATTTGCTTCCATCACCTTTAATAACCTTGAATTCGAGTTATGTGAAATAATTGTGAAGCAGTTATTAATATTGATTTTGTGCCCTGACATTAATAAGTGCTTTGCAGTGGATGATGGTGGATTTCTATTCAGATTAATTGTATTGGGATTCTCTGTGTCTTAATATGATTAATCATTAGCAAGTACTTTTGTTTTATATGACTGAGTAATTATCATACCTTTCATTTTATTTTACTATTAGGAACCATGGTAGTTGTAAAGCGATTGTAGAGGAAATACGAAATGATATCATCTCGCAAAATTTGTCTAATAAGCGCCTTACTTATTCAAAGATATCCTTTTCCTAATTATTTATAACAACCATGGTTTTCCATTGAACCATTGAACCGAAGTGTTTAATCTTGAACAGAACTAAATGCTTTTCTCTCAGATTTCATTGCTGACCACTGCCGAAGTCAAATTAAAGGCATCACTTAAGGCAGATAGTATGTTAAAAGAGAACAACCAAACTATTCCAAAGAAAGAATTTCAAGTACACACACTAATGAAGTGATGTGAAGGTACAATAAAAAGACTGTTAAAAGGGGATAACTTTCATCACCACGACTATTTACTGATTTATTCTGGCTTTTTTATAATCAAACGTAAACATTTTATTAATTGAAAAATTGGGAACTCCATCTGTTCTGACGATTGATAGTAGTTACACTTGATGTTAGGAGGCGGAATCATGAACTCATCTAATAAGGAGCTACTCTGCCAAAGTTGTGAGTATTTTCCGCATAAATGACGTAGCTAACAAAACCTCCTAATTTAATCTAATTTGATATTTTCCCGTCGATTGATTAGACCGAAGGGTTCGGTCTGAGAAATGCAGGTACATCCAGATGACGAGTCCCAAACAGGACGAAATGCACATCCTGGATTCCACTGCTAGTTACCATCCACCAATTAAATAAAAACCTCCTAATGTCAATTCGGCTTTATTGGCCACAATGTCTGTTAGAAAATACTCATCTATCACATCTAGAGTACACAGAGCATACAAAGTTTCTCAAACAAGCAGAATGGTTAACACATTGACTTCAATTACTAATCAAGTGAGGCTGAAACATCTACCCTGGGAATTAAAACAGAAGACCATCTGATCAATACCGTCATATTCTTAAAATTTCCGAGTTTTTTTATCAGGCTATGAGATGGTTTGTAGGTGTGTAATGCATTCACAAATCTCAACAGAGAACAAAATCTAACAAAAACTACTGCTATACAACCATATATAAAATAAAGTTCAATCTAGACAAACTGTAGGTAAGGTAGAAAATATCACAGATATGTCGACAGTTAAATAATTTTCCACTCAAATATGAGGATTAAAATTTAACCCCTCAAGTTTTATTTTAAACACTGTAATTCACTGAGAATTTACTTAATCCACTGAACTATGAATCATGAATAATAAAATCAATAGAAAATAAACTAAACAATCATAGACACAACATGACTTTATAGGGAGAATAAATAAACTGTCCGAAATCATTACCTATTAGTCGATAGCATAAAATGATATGTGGATCGATAGATAAGTGGACTAGTCACTTAGATATCTAGACATAACAAGGTCAAATAATATCGAATATCTTTACGTGTGGAGAGACTGAATTTTCTGACTTAAAAAGTGTTGTCTGGGCTATGGAAATCATTTGACTACGAACATTTCAACATCTTATCTATCGAATGATGTGTGAATGCCGATTGATAAAGTCACATTGACATAGTGCTGAAGAGTCTTTTTCAAGAATAAAACTTATAGAACACTAAATAATTGTTATTCTTAGTCTGATATACAAATCTCTATTGTGAAATCAAATAAATAAACTCGTGTTCATATGATGACATGAATCTACTCGGGAATGCGTAAGCAATCTTGATTTCGCTAGCAGGTACTGATGTCTGATATGAGTGGGTTCCTGCTACTTAAATCAGCCAGTAGTATAATATACCAATAGAAATCTCTCTTCTATACCTTCACAGAGTTATGGTACTTAACTTCTGAATTAATAATCTTCCACAAAAAATGTTAATATAACTGACACACATAAGATCTATTTCAACTGGAATATCCGATGCTACCATAAGCAGTCCGACAGACAGAATTGCCACGAGAATACTCGGTTGGGTATGTAATGTGACAATCTCAAACGGTCACTTATTCACACGATAGCTGAGAAAACCCTGGTGCATACAGTAAGGTTATCAACTGAGCCTCATATCTGTAGGCCAGTAAATTGTCAGGTAAGTAATACAGAGGAAATTGATTCGAGTCCTACGATGACGCAAGTTCTCATTTCACGGGTGATTTTAAATCGATAATCAATCCACTTCTCACTACTGGAGAAACAGTATTGATCACCAACAGTAAACTAATATCAAGTGAACTGAACAGTTTCACACATATGCTCAAATATTAGAGGCATTTGCATCTTTTATTTTAAAATTTGAAATGTACGCGAATGAAATACCCTTCCTGCTATTACCAGACTACCATTATTTATGTTTCGACCTTTCCTATGAAGCTATGATAAGGCTTTTCATTCAGAAATCCAAACTGTCATTTCCTCCGGCCTACGCTAAAACTCTACACTTATAGAGCGTTGGTAGCTCAAGGATACGATGCTTCCCGGCTAAACACGTTCTCCAAGTTCGATGCTTGGACGACATACACCTACCTAAACTACAATTTACAACCCAATAGTAGGCCTATATAAGTGGGGGGATTAGGCGTAAGGCTACCAACCACCAGCCTCCGCGCGCAGAAACAACAACATCAGCAAAACTTCAAAGCTTTAGCCACCCTATGTCCCGCTTAGAAAGAGAAGGAATAAGAAAATAGAGTTAAATGAATGTATAAATGTACTACTACAGTTACATCAATAAGGTCTTATTGACGGTTACAAACTTAATTTCTAGTGGTAAACACTGTGATTCACTTTTCACAATTATCTTTTTACTTTCAAGATTATTATTAGTCTTATTATTATAATTACAGCAAATAAGAGCTGATTAAAATTGAGAAATCCATATACGTCACCATCGATGTATGTAACTGAAACAATTATCGATATTGACTTATAAAACTCTGTAATGTGTGACAAAAAACACACACACACACCAAAAAAGCCCATAGAAACTCAACACAACCTTTGTACTACTCATCTCAATCAGTAGTACATACCACTATGTGTTAAACCGCCACCACCCAACAGAAGATTAATTCATCTTCACAAATATCATCGTCATGAATAAACTGTCAGAGTGTATCATGCTTTTACTGACAGGTCACGTTAATAACCCACCCACCCCCAATCGATAACTCCATATATATATACATATATATACTGATGGAGGAGAAATGTACAGATTTCTGATATGTTTTAAACTAGGCTATTCTCTGCTATAATATTTCCTGCTAAAGATACTAATTAGAAGATAACGATAAGAAGGAAAAAAAGAATATTTTTTCAGGATAGGGAGGGGGGATGTAAAAAAAACAAACAGAAACCAATTCTCTAATCACTTACATTTCAGATAATTCAGATTCATCAATACAATCTGTGACATAATCACACCACTGATTGATAATGAGAATATGTAAATTGTCTTGAAATTGATTCATTTTATCCTGCCATAGATTGACTATTAATCGATAGACTTCTTGTACACGATATATCCATGCCTCTAACCAATTCTTTACACCGATATATTCAGTTTTATCAAAGTGCTCACTATTCAACTCATTGATAGTAGCCAATTCAATCCATATTTGATGGCATAAATGACGAATTGTAAGTTCATAATAGTACAGTTCTAATTCACTCCAGATATGAGATTGTGAAGTATTTAAGAATCGATTAAGTAATTCTAAAATAAAAGAATTAAAACAAATAACCGACTGAATAAACATTTCTACAAATTAAACTATGATATTTTACAAGGTAACATCGGTAAAAATCACGAGAATCATACGCCACTGCATTCTTACTCAATCAGTAGTAGGCATGAAAACTGTTACGCCTAAATGCAATAATTCTCTTGAGGTAGTTCATCTCGACTACTAACCAGTGTACATAGGTAAGAGCAAACCATTGTTCAGTGGTCTTCGATTTGCGATCGCTTTACGGATGACGTCACTTTATGTCAATTCAAATTGCTAATTAGGATTTCTAATATATTAATTATTCTAAGTGACCAAACACTGTAAAATACAATATCAAAGGTAGAATTTATGAAATCAGTTTTGTTAAAAAGAAAGTCTGCGAGTCAGATATCATGTTTCTTGTTGTCCATAGGCGAGTCACAGTCTTACACCTTAAGATAAGGGATTACCGAGAGTAAGTACAACCTCTCTAAATACTGACTGTCGGTACTACAACCACTACAAAAGGACACTCAAAATATTGTAAGAAATTCATGTGATTCCAAATCCCAAATAGAACACCGAGAAATTGATACAGAAGACCTTATGGTAAGCTATGATATTATATACTCGCATCCCTATTACCAAAAGTCTTGATATCATTTGCAGTCTACTAGAATCAGATGCAACGCTATCACAAAGATGTCCACTGGACACTAGTGAAATAATTAAGAGCCTGATGATGAATTTATCGAAAAGAGTACTCTTTGTTCAGTATGCATTCTTTTGAAAATAATTAAGAGCTTAAAATTCTGTCTAGAAAGTAATTATTTTACATTTAAAGGGAGTTTATATAGACAGACAAATGGTGTTGCTATGGGTTCACCAGTCTCCCCAATAGTCGCCGATCTTTACATGAATAAATTCGAAAATAATATCTTTTCAAGCATACTCACTCCTAAAATATGGTTAAGATATGTGGATGATACTTTTGTAGTACTAAAACGAGATCTACACAATTCATTCCTGGAGAAAATAAACTGTGTATCTCCCAAAATCCAGTTCACTTCGGAAGCAGAATCAGACATCGGTGAACTTCCATTTCTAGACTGCCTAGTTAAGAGAAAGGAAAACGGACATTTTAGTATATCCATTTTCAGGAAGAAAACCCACTCCAACAAATATTTAGACTTCAAATCATCACACCCCATCAGCGCAAAGATTTCAGTTGTTTCAAGTCTTCTTAGACGAGCACACTCCCTGATAACAGATGAGCAAGAAAAAGAAGAAGAAATTTCAAACATCACTCTCAAGCAAAACAACTACCCAACGAACTTCATCAACAAAATCAACACAGACATTAAGTATGGCCGAAAATGCATTCCGAAAACATGGACTTCAACAGTCGTCATTCCATATAGAGCAGAGACGTCAGACGATATCAGAAGAGTACTCAATCAGCTCGACATTAGAGTTTTCTTCAAAACATCGGACACACTTCAAAACAACCTTGTGCATATAAAAGACCAAATCCCGAAAGATTCTATATCTAATTGTGTTTATAAAATAAAATGCTCGGAATGTGATGCGATCTACATCGGACAAACATCTCGAGAAATCAAAATCAGAAGAAATGAACACCGTAGAGCATCTCTTCGACCACCGAGAAATCCAGTTGAACTAGAAGAACTTCAAAAATCATCAGCCAGAGGTGGTCTACACGCTATAGAATCAGGCCACAAAATTGATTTTGACAATATTGAAATAATCAGAAAACTTCAGAATCACAAAGAACGTCTAATATGAGAAGCACTTCATATTAAGTGGAATCCCAATTGACTGAATAGGAATGATGGACTAAAACAGAATCTGACGTGGTCGCAACAACACCCTCCCCCATGAAGTGACAAAATCAACACGAATGTGATAAGCAAGTTCACTATGTAAACACACACTACTTTTATAATTTTACACACTGATCAAATCCAACAATCTACATTTGATTTTGTTAACTTTACCAATTGACCAACTTGACAGCGAAAAACGACCCCAGATAGACGAACGATGATCAAGCTAGTAGACTTTATTTTGATATCATGACAGACGTACTATTACCATTGTTATTTGGTTTAGTGATCTTCATCGCTATTTTTACTTTCAATATGTCCCTTTAACTTGATCTAAGTCTATTTTCTCACCTCTTAACTCTTTGTTATATATATGCTGAGATTTTGTAAATTCCGGTTTAATAATACTTAGCATCACTAAATAGCAAAACGTCAGTAAAAACAATATCGTTTTGTTTTTCATTTATTGGGAAATACAAAAACCTTTATTATAGGAGGCTTTATTTTGATTGGTGGTGATAAAATACACAAAGGACTTTAGTCAGTGGGAATCACAGAAATGACTCTGAAAATCGAGTATAACAATGGACCATTTGTACAATGGATTTTGTATTACATGTTTTCCTATGTCTCATAATTCAGTAATGCTAATTCTATTTGAAATGTAATACGATACATACAATCTAAAATTTTAAAAAAGTATGAATCGAACTATTCAGATTGCCACTTATATAAATAACCAGACGTCTTCTGATGACGACAGTGAGGATATTAATGAGGAGCATAAATATCTCCAATCTCCTTTTAGGAGGCTATCCCCCTATCGAATATCCCCATTACTAGAGAACATCAGTTATCAGTTTCCCGAAAAGTTAAGCTAGAAGTACAGCAAACGTTAATCTGATGTAAATCAGTCATTGTGGGTACAGACTCACATTTCTAAACATTTGTTTTAAAGAATAAGTTATTACATAACTTTTAACACCCATTAAGAAAGTACAAATTTATGATAATTATTTGACTGTGATTAGGTGATAAATTCCATTAGCAGAGAGAAATATTTCTCAAACGAGAGTTGGTTTGAGTCATTCAAGAGACTGACCACATCTCTGGTCATCTCATGCTATAAAAATATTCGTGTGAGATATTTGCATAGCTCATTAGTTTCTAAAGTTTTCACAGAGGATGCTGTCCAAAATGACAAGAGGATGAAAGGAGCAATAAAGAGATGCTTCCTTGCAGCCAAGCTGGTGACACTATGCAGCACTACATGCTCTATAAGCCAATCAAAACTGGATAAGTACCCTGCTGATGTCACCTCCAACTGCATTTATACATTTACGTGCACCTGTGGTAGCAAGTACATTGAAAGGACAAACAGAAGCGCTTCTATCCGGTTTTCAGAGTATATTTCAAGAAAATTATGCTTAAAAGGAAGCAGATACTTACAACGCGCAATTAACAGACACCCACTCTGTAGATACGGGTCATTTTGTCGAAAATCTTAAACATACAAAGGACAGTGAATATATTACGATTTGCTGAAGCAATTGCAATCAAACGTCTCAGACCGAACATATGCACACAGAAAGAGAGTGTAGTCAATCTCTCACTCCCTTGGAAGCCGTATTAATTTCATTACAATGACTAGTCATACACACTAGTGAGCTCAGCTCATTGAGCAAGTTTTCAATTTGATGAACTTTAACCTTCTTGAGTTGCTATGTTGACGTACAAGCTAATACTGTTAATTAGATTTCTCTGTTTTCTGTCTACCCTCATCCACTCCTTTTCTTCATAGTTTGATAGCATTTAAATTAATGATAACTTAAACTAAAAATTGCAATGCTTATATTCCGGATGCGTTCATCTTATAATGTTTTCACTATTACTTTTCAAACATCAAAGTATGAAATGTTATTATTTATAATCATTGTAATTTCAGGTAGTTTGCAGCTGATGAGAACCTGTGAAACAGAATGATGATATCACTTTATATTGCAAATCTGGTCTTTCTTTCTCTATCGAAACATACTATTCTCATTACGAACTGTCCTATTCATAACCAACCAGTTAATCAAAATTCCCTCGATCCGAAATAGGTGAGTGTATTCCACATACACACACATTTTTTGATTACAGCTTGATTCTACACTGTATTTTTGATACAAGTATGGAATTTTCAGTATGTGATATCGGTTGCCCAAATTTTGCAGGCCGACCATAGATAACAGGTGTGCGTCGGCAGGGGATCGAAGCTCGGACCATGTGTATGGTCGGCGAGAGTCCTAAACGCTGTGCCACCGACGCACATCCGCCTTAATACTTACAGTCTTCTATATCCACTGTTTCAAATACCTGAGTATCACCAACTAAGCTGCTGAGCTATAAAAGCCTCTCCTCACGTATCAGTTGCCACATCTGTTGTTCTTTTGTATATGTATGACTTCATTATGTTTTCTAGGCGTGAACAGTAGAATCAGGACTAAATGCAGTACTGATAGTAAATTACCAAATCAACAAAGAAAGAAAATTTACTAGAGATTTTAACTAACTACTAAAACAAAACGCATTCACATTAAATATCATATGCAGAGAAACTAACCTGTCAAAAAATTAGACAAATCATACAATCCACCGGGTCGTCGAATAATCTGTTTTAAAAATCCCAGACAGGTGTATTGTTCAAATGCACGAGATGCTGTTAACCTCATTTGATTGATTAACTCTTGCCATAGTTTTTGTTGTTTGATATCTTTTATCACGGGATTTGACTAGATGATGATGGAGGTAAAGACGAAGCAGGGAATGATGACGATGTCGATGATGATGATGAGGAGGATGATGAGAACAGAACGTGTAGGAAATCAGCTAGTACGCTTATTTCATTAAAATTAGCCTGTTTTAAATTTAAAACAAAAGAAAGTATTCATAGTCCCATTTAATATGAAAGGAATTTTATTAAAAAAACATTATGCCTTATTTAATTTGTGGATGGTGACTAGCAGTGGAATCCGGGATAATGCGCATTTCGTCCTATTTGGGACTCGTCATCTGGATGACCTGCATTTCCCAGTGAGTGATAATGTTCCCACCGATGCTCGAACCCAGTGCCGAGACCGAGTACTTTGGTCCAATCAGTCGACGGGAAAATCTAAAATTCAATTAAATTATGGCTTATTACCAATTTAGCGACCTATGAACATCCTTAGGTATATTCCATAAAGTCTGACGACAAAAACGAAGGTGAATGATACGTTATCGAGCTAAAATATGAATATAGCAGTACTTAGAAACACATGAAAGTAAAGTATATTGGACTAGTCAAAGATCTTTTTTGTTTAACATAGAGCTGTATTACAAGTTTCTGGTCAACAAATGTTGGTTCACCATTTCGAATCCCGATATACACTTAACCTAACCCCAGTAATTCAAAAGGTGTCATAAAATAGACATGTTGGTACCGATTCCGTATACGTACACGTACAGAGCTGTAATGTGGTATTGTAGCATGATGTTCACCGATAGGAAGCGGACAAAAGTGAAATCAACATTTCAAGTCAATGACTGAAGAGGGAGAAGTATCTCTTCTAAAAATCTGGATTTTGTTCACGTCGCGAACATGAAAAAAATTTCATTGAACACCTTGTTTAACCTTGGACCAATCACCAGTCAATTAGAACAGTTTAGTGTTCCCTGACCTAGCCAAACTTTAATGTGTCTAAGTGTATAAAAATGATGTATTTTTTCCCAATAAAAATCCCTTTCACAGTTTCTTATCTGCTGCCATTACAGCATTATTAAATCAACTAGAAGTAATTCGCTGAAATTATGTCAAGCGAAAACCAGCAGTCAACTATGAATTTATAACGGTAAGCTCATGTAGCTCCATTTAATGAGAAAATGCAGTCTATTAACATCGACGATTCAGCGAAGATACTTAGATTTCAAAGAAGGACAAAGCGAAACCACCACGAATAGTTTTACCAGTAGAATCTTTGAGTCAATTACTTACCATCCACTATTACTCCTAGGAAGTGTTACCAAATTTTAATCCCTATAAACAAGAAATTCATCTGAATGGGTAGAGGTGTAACAGGAGCCAGTGATATGTGTAATCAGTTCAATTAAACCAAGAAGATGACAGGTCTATCTCACAGGGTAACTTAAAACTACTCATATCAGTAGTATTCTTCCAAATAACAATAAATACTTAAAAGTCTGGTAAGTATAACACAGTTGGATAATCCTGTTTACTGATCACTCACATATTTCAAGTGATCATAAGTAAAAAAATCTATGATGCATAACTAACATTTTTTATTTTCAATACGTCAGTAGACAAAAAATTCAAATGAGTGGAATATGATACATCTGTGTGTCTGTGTTTGTGTGAAGGATGAATATGAGAATGCCGTTCATATTTTAGGCCGTAACTCAGTGTAGATTATACATGTACCCTGTTCTATGCGACTCTATTATTAATTATTTTTCCTTCACGTTCCCCAGTGGAACATAGGGCCTCAAGCTAGTGGCTTGAAGTTTCTGTAGCAGTGCTTAATTTTATAGGATCGGGTTGCTAGCTCCATGCCCAACCTTTCATCTTTACCAGCATTATTTCTTGCTTAGCGAGGTAAAGGAGTGCGTCTGTGGCCGAGGATCGAATCCCGGACCATGTGCATGGTTGGCGAGCGTCCTAACCGCTGTGCCACCGACGCTACACTAGATTTCATTTAATTTCAGGTATTCTCATTTAGAATTTTTCGGTGGGAAACCGTTCTAGTTACGGAATTATGAGATAATAAATGAGATGATAAATGTTAGCATAATCCTCCTGTGTGGTCGAACGAAAAGCCAACATCGGAAAAACATTAGGACAATGATGCAAGGGACAAAACTTGGGCATTCCGATAGAATACTAATCCGATACATCTGATGGAGTTTTTTAATCTGATTGGCTGTCTGAAACAGTAATTTTCCCCCATCAGCTTCTAACATTTATTTAATTCTCTAAAATTGAAAATTGCAGTCCACATGATTCTTAATGTCCGTTTAATTCAGTTGTTTCATTTGAGTGGTTTGTTTTAACTATATGCTACCTACAGAGAGATTAAGATTATTTTAGAGCATCAGTGATGCTTTATTGTCACGTCTTTTTAATTCCTTTGCCTTCCAAGTCGAACATAAGGCTTCAAGCTTCAAAGTTTCAGTAGTGGTGTTGATTTTACGAGGTTGGTTTGCTAGCCTCAAGCCTAGCCTTCTTTATTTTCCGGGGTTAATAACTGTTGGAAAACCAGGAGACGTTTAGGAGTGCGTCAGCCAGGAATCGAATGCGGACCTCCAATGTGGTTGGCAACGCACTCCATTTTATTCTATTCGTTATATCTAAAACAGTTCCAGAGACAGCAATATTTACTAATTTTTATTCGCATGAAAGCAGTCACGTGATAATTTCGTCAAAATTAGGTCAGATTCTTGTCCAAGATGATGAACGCTTACATTCTAGAGTGATGTATTTATGAAGATACTGTGAATTGAAATATTCAGATCACAATCAGTGATTTCTTTTACAATGTCAATTGTGTCACCATTGCAGACAGGAAAACTGAGCGATGCAATCAACTACTGATAGGCATCTGTGTGGATGATCGGATCAATTAGTTCAAGTAGTCGAAATAAGGTGGTTTGACTGACCACAACTTACTTACTGTATTTTCGTTTGACAAATTTAATGTATATATATATATATATATATATATATATATATATATATAAACACAAAATAACCATATATATTTGAGATTGTACAGCTATGAAAATGAATTCGCCGAAAAGAGACTCTTCGCTGAACTACTTGTCTTCTGTCTACTAGTCTTTAGATTGGAACAATTCAAGTACATAAGCCGTAAGTTCGCCTTCAAATAAACGAAGTTGTTTCAATCACTTCTATTTAGATATAAGTATACAACACCCAGCACCAATCACCATCAATGGGAGGGATTTGAAAGAGGTTACTTCATTCACTTATCTAGGGAGCATTGTCTCAACTACAGGAGGAACAGACGACGATGTCGAATCGAGCGAGAATCGGGAAGGCAAGGAACACATTCATCAACCTGAAACCAATCTGGAAATCTTCGTCACTCAGCCAGCATCAACAACAAAATTCGGTCGGATCTTCAATACAAACGTCAAGCCACTTCTTCTATACAGATCGGATCAGAAACTTGGCGGGCGGGTCACAAAGAATATTTCCAGCAGGCTGGCTATTGCAGACCTTTATCAACAACTGTCTTCACTCTATACTACTCAAGATCAGATGGCCGGGCCAGAAACAATCACCAACAAGAAACTATGGGAACAAACAAAACAAGAACCAATCGCCAACCAACAAATATGCAGGAGAAAGTGGATGGAGATGGAGGAGACCGCTGGGTGACATCGCGCGTCAAGCCATTGCTCGAGTGGAACCCGAAAGGAGACGGCGAGTAGGATGTCCAAGAGCGACATGGAGGAGATCGTGTGAACAGTTGAAAGAGTATGGACTAACATGGATGCAGGTGAGAAGTACATCAGGACAGAAGCAAGTGGAGACGTGCAGTTGAAGCCCTATGTTCCACTAGGAACCCAAGGGAACAATAATAATAATAATACAACTTGGGCACTGTGGTAGAGTATAACTCCATTAAAGATAAGATTTTATTTTGGTAAATCACACAGTGTTATACAGTAATATTAATTGATGACGTTTCGAGCACATACTATTACTCATAATCATATTAAGCAATAGTCATCAGTTAATACTGCCGTATGTGTGTGTGTGATTTATCAGAATAAAATCTTATCTGTAGTAGAGTTATATTAATATCAGTAAAAAGTTTGAGCATTGTGGATTAGATCAAATAAAGTATAATTATATTTTAATAGTTTACACACAATGATAAGTTTTGTTATTGGTAATATTTCGAGCAAAATTACTGCCCGTGTTCACACCACTGTTGGAATTGTTTTATTCACACATTTATGATTTGTACTCATATAAATAGTTCATTATTATTATTTTTTGTTTATTCATGTTTTGTGTGTGCATATGTGTGTTCAGAATTATACTCTACATTCATTCATGTGTTTGTATTTAGAATTATATTCCAAGTTGTTGATACTTGTACTGAGTCACCCTTGTTACATGTATCCGGTGTGACTTTAATGAATATCGATTCTGTTATGAGTCTTTCTTTCCATTTGTTCATGTTTGTTTTTAGAATACACACATTGTCCCAATCGATATTGTGGTTTTTGTCCCATGCATGTGCAGCTATCGATGAATTTTTTTCAAGATTTTTGTAAGCTTGTGTCCCTGTTGGTTGACCTTTAGTTAGGCGTTTATGTTCATTCACTCTTATTTTGAGTGATCTGGACGTTTGCCCCACATATTTAGTTGGACAGTCAGCACAAGATATTTTATAAATCAAATTGTTTTTATCCATCATTTTTATGGGATCTTTCAGTTGATTTATTTTATTTTTGATTAGATTTGTAGGTTCAAAGGTTGTTCGATGTAGAGTTATACTTCTATTTAGCTTGCATGTACTGATGACCTGAAAACAACCACAGCTTTAATAGAGATGTTTTGCGGATTTCTGATGCCTTCCTGATCTTTCATTTTATCTAAACTGGGTGACCAGACATACGGTGAATAACTGAATTGTATTCTGCACTATCTGTTTTACCTTACTATGACCTACCATTCTACCTCGTACTCTAGTGAATTAGTTGACTTGACTGTCACGCAGTCAACAAAGTCACATCTTATATGACAACAACCAAACACCAGATCATGCTTTAATATGTGATTACTAGACTAACTATCACTTAAAAAACAAACTAAATGTCCACTAATAGTTACTGATTTCTATCAGATATCATCATATACGGAGCTATGTGGATTGTAGCTATCAATCTCACTTTTCATTATGCTATATATACTACTTAATTCAATTAACAGCTACTCATCACAAGCTATAAATAAACTAATGTACATGATTCCTTCTGCCTAGGTTTGGAATCCGTCAAATATAAATTAGGGGAGCTAAGTGTTTCAGACCATTTTAACCTTGACAACTGGCGTGAATGTGTCGCCGAGATTTCCGTTGTACAAGAAGAAGCACTGGACAGCTGAATTGTCACAAACTAGGATGAAGTACCCACCCGGTGACCCTAGGATTTCAATCCCTATCTAACTGATGTCAATTCTTAACAAAATCTACCCTGAAATCAAGGGAATTCCTCCTACACACCGCATTCATGAAAATTAACAATTCTTAGATGATCGAGACTATTTCACCTTCTATACAGAATGTTTATGACTACAACAGTGATAAGATTAGCGATTAACCAAAGGAAATACAATTGGAATACAGGAATTTGATACCGGTCGATTAGAAGTGATAACGAAAGGGGACTTCGTTAATTCGGTTTGACAGTTTAATGTCTGAACGGCGATACCCAGTGATTAAGTTTTAATAAGTTGACTTGAAACTTATCTGGAATGAAAACTGAAAACTCCCCCGAAAGATAAAGAAAAATGCAGAGACGAGATTTCACATTACTAATGAAGTTTTCTTCCTGTCTGAGTAAGCATTACAAACAGTTTCATCATTCTTTATTCGTAATGTGAAAGATACAAAAACTCTATACAACTAGCAATGAATGAAACGAAAAACAGACACATATGTGAACTAACCTGTAAAATTTCACGTTCTTTGTCAATATGAATCAATTGATTTTGCTGCCAATTATTATCCAACAAATTTATTTCACTTGACTCCAATAAATGCACAGTAGGATAATCAAAAGATTGACTAGTTTTGGCACAAGTATTATCGTTTGTTACTGCTGCTGCTGCTGCTGACGACGACGACGACGACGCCAACAAGGATGACGCATTTGCCTCGGTGTGAATAGTGACAATACACTTCACCTCATTTAAATATGTGATTAGGCATTCCATATAGGCTTTATTAAACTCATAAAATTCCTCCCAAATATGATCATCAATTGAGTTGGATGAAGATTTCCATGCTAAATCTGACTTCTCATGATCCTCTTTACCGACTGAATCACTGACAATACATACCTGTGTGGATACGATCCGATGTGTTATTGTTGTAGATAGTCAGAGAAGTAAAAAGAAATATAGAGAGAAAACATTAAGTAATATAATGCTTTATGGTTTCAAATTATTAGATTTCGCCTTCTTTTAGATAGTGGGACCAGAAGGTGAGATTACCTACTTTGTTCCCGTTAGCACCCAGATGCCTAGATCAGATCTTTCAACTACAAGTGTATGAGCCGCACTCATCATGTGAAGGCTGATAGTACCACCCGATTGCCGAGGCTGAAACAGGTGGAGCGGAGTACGAAACTGGGACGTACTGACTGAAGGCCCAGTGTTTACGATAATCATTAACATCTCCCCCACTGCAGGATTTTTAGTATATGAAATCAGTAAGCATACTGAACACTGAATTTGATTTTTTTGATTTAATCAATTCCAGTGATAAGCATCTTCGTTTGATGACCAAGACGCTTATGTGTCATTACCAGGCGGAAGGCTTGTCATTCAGTACATCAAAGGATTGTATGACTGTCATGTGAATTAAAAGAACAAATGTGGTCATAAGTGATAAATCACTGTATTAATAAGATACAAGCCCATATACTTAAGTAAGACAGTATGTGTGTATATGTGCCTGTAAACTGGTCACCAAAAGATAACCATGATACCTATATACTTTTAAATACTGACGTAGGATGCAGTGTGATAATGATATGGCGATCGATGTCCAGTCTAGAAATTAACCAATCAGAATTGATCTATGCAAAATAATGCCCACTATTTTACTGATCATGATTATTATAGACTAATTAACACAACTTTGGTAATTTTGTAGACCATTTGTTACTGTGTGAATATATTCCCTCCAGCAATCTCGGTGTATTCTCACTTACGTGGCAGTGAAGATTTTAACCAGTAGACTCAGAAAGTGCGTTTGGCTTAAACTGACTGTTGTGGATTTCACTGGCTGATGAAGCCATGTTTTGGTTTGACCACCACTAGCTCTTTTCCAACCTAACCCTATGTCAGCTAACATTGCCTATTGTTGAGGAAGGCGATGACTAAGCTAGGCATACGTAACAAACATGTGTCGACGGCGCACTGGTAATAATCATGATTACAGTGACAATGCCAGCCAGTGTGCTTTCCTCATCCAACAACTAATCGAGGAACTAGGTTTCGTGCTAGTTGGCACTCATCAGAAAGGCGTATCTGCAACCTTAAAGGAACTCATGTCCCTTCTGAGATTCGAACCCACGTCACTCAGTGGCGCCTGAAGTCAGAGACGTTGCCACTGAGCTAGCTATTCGGTCTCACGAACTAATGGAGGAAATACACCAAATCGGTAACTGGTAACTTATAAAAATGTGCCAGTCACGCTGGAAGAAATTGGTGGAGCAGTAGCTTAAGATGAGTTGCTAGTTGGTTTGAGCATATCATCCCCGGCCAATGATAATGACAGCAGCAATATATCAGACAGATAGACTAGATAAAGTCTTTATTTCACGATGTAGTAACAGCTAAGACCCTACATAAATCAACAGTTGATCAGACTAAGCTTACTTCATTTTCTTCATTCTGTATAATACCATCTACCATCTGCATAATTATTAATCGTAATCATACACTTATCAGATTGATGAATTTACAATATAACACAAAGAGTAGAATAAACATGCTACACATTAAACATTTAACACATACATACTTAAATCTACACACACACACATAGAGAGAGAGAGAGAGCGAGAAAGAGAGAGATTTCGCAACCACACTTCAACATCCATCTATACGCATGCTTATTTAGATGCCCTTTGATAACCTACTTTAAAATTCACACAAAATCAATATATCTTTTCGAAAGATAACACAAATAATACGATTATACTATACAAATTGGGACATTGTGCATTCTACTCAGCCTACTTAAATGGCAATTTGAACATAGTGGAAGAACAATGCGATAGAATATCGTAGTATATCATCCAATTTCTTTGTTCAAAAAAAGATGGATCACATGCATGTGTATACACCAAAATTCGTTAGCTAATATTAAGGCTTTGGTTGGAGTTGTGATGTGGACATAGACTTAGATCAATAATTTGTTGTTCAGATTGTTCAAATTTCTACCAAAAAGGAAACAACAAACACAACATGTGATTTTATCATGTTTGTTTCTCTGTTGTTGTTTTTTTTACCTGTGGTAAATTATACATTCCGTTTGTATAAATGAAATGAAACCTAATCACTTTAAAAATAAAAAACACAAATTCATTATGTTAGTTTGTTTATCTTTTAAGGCATAATTAACATCTATGTGCATTTATCAATTCAACTGAATCTGTGGTGACAGTTATGTTGGGCATACTACTACTAGACAGCCTAGCCAACCACCGTGTTAGTGAACATCTCCCATTGTGGTGGTTTGGCAAAGGATAGACAAAAACAATCCGTAGCTCAATTTTTTCACATTTAACTGAGGCGGTCAACAAAAACTTGGTACCAGTCAATGAAATCTACAACAGTTAGTCTAAGCCACGTAGGAAGGTGTAGACTTCCTGACTGGTTGGGGTCCTCGGGACGGTAAAAACCAATGAAGGTTGGAAACAATTGATGACATGGCTCAAAATCGTTCTCAGTGGCGCAGATGCATCCACTCCTTTTGACTTATGGTTTCCAATGGAACTGTTTTGTTCTTCGTTATTACTCCTCCTTTGTCTCGCACCTCTGCTCACTGTCTCTATTATGCTTTTCTTGTACTTTCTTCTCTTGCTTTGTGTACTACATGGAGTGTGGTGACTTGAACTTCCGCACATTGTGCAAAGTTCTATGTCGAAAACAGACAGATAGACACAGCTGAGGCGATAGACATTCGAAATATCAACAGCCATTATCCCTCCTTTGGCCTATTAAGATATAACCAACTGATGACTTCCACACCACCCGTTGTTTATATTTTCAACCCTTTCTTATCATCCCTTAATCTTACTTAACACATCTTCATTATAAACGTGTTTCATTTACTTGCCTTACAATCTAACATTACTTAATCGGTTCATTTGTTTTTACTAGACTTTATCGATTACTATGTCCACCTGAACATTTGTTTGTTTAATCATACTGTTTTTCATCAGTATTCGTGTTATCACAGATTGCGTCACTTTTCCATCCCTATTATTGATAAGACCATTATTACTATTATTAATATTATCATTACTACTATTATGACTAATTGCACAATTTATATTCACCATTGTATTATCCTACAGACAAAACACCATGATTGGTTTATATTTGAATTTTTATTTGTAAACTTATATATATATATATATATATATATATATATATTAGAGTTAAGCCTGATGAGATCTAATTGATAATATATGTGTAAAACTTGGGCACTGTGGTAGTAAATAATTCCATATTAGTTTGTTTATTAGATGTATCACACAGTGAAACAGTATTATATACTGGATGACGTTTCGAACACAATTTATTGTTCATAATCATATCAATTTTTGTTATCTAATTGAAAACAATATTGTTCGCTTGAATGTCTTGTTCTAATTAACAAAAGTCAAAAATCAAAGAAGCTAGAAAAATATTTGTAAACTAGTCCTAAGGAGGATAAATCATCTGAAGACAAGATTAAGACAAGGCTGTCCACCATAAGTGATGATTATCCTGATTTTGATGGATTGGATCATGAGTGAGACCTTAAAGAGAGAGAGAGAGAGAGGAGACAAGAATACACTGGGTTTAAAAGAAGAAGATTTGGACTTCGTGGATGATTTATGTCTAATGTCACACAAACCCGGAGATTTATATAAGCGAACACCAACAAGTTGGCATAACAGAGAAGCAATGAAGATGGGACTTAAATTGAACATAGGGAAGACAGAGGTGATGAAAATGCCCACCGAACAACAACAGCAACCAGCAATCAAGAAAGGAAGTCTTTTCTTTCACTAATTTAGGGAGCATTATTTCAGCTATGAGTGGGATGGAAGGTGATGTCAAAGCCAACGGGGATAGGAAAGGCAAAAGGAACATTCATTCATCCAAAGTCAGTGTGGCATGCTACTGCACTTAGGCATGAAGAACAAGATTCAGATTTTCAGAACCATTTTCAATTCAGTCAGTGATTTTTTATATGGTTCAGAGACTCATTGTGTCACCATAAGCATTTCGAGCAGTTTGCTGAAGACTTTTATCCACAAATGCCTTCGCTATCTCGATAGTGAAGATCTGATGACCCGAAAGAACTAGCAACAAGAAACTCTGAGAACGAACCAATCAAGAACCCGTAGCTCGGGAGATATGCCGAAGAAAATGGAGATAGATCGCACACACGCTGGGGAGACCACCAGGTGACATCGCGCGCCATCGCTTAAGTAGAACTTTAATGGGGAACGAAAAGTTCGGTGTCCCAGCCTAACATACATAGAGGAGATCGTGTTAGGAGAGTATAACAACGTATGGGAAATTGTGGAGGCAGCTAAAGAGGACCACAGGAGAAAGGATGAAGTGGAGATGTGCCTTCGAAGTTCTATGCTCTACTATGAACCTAAGAGAATGATAGTAAGTGTAAAACATATTGAAAAACACATTTAAGTGATATCTTCATGTAAGGCAAATGCAGACTGCGCAGGTGAAATGAAATAGAAAGGATTCAGTTTGACAGACATATTCTCAGTACCTAAAATACTTACTACTCCGGTGAATAAATAGAAGAAGAATATGTCATTGTATTCAAAGGGGACAGATATTTCACAACACCAGTTCTCTTAGCTTCATTTAAACTAATACATCGTTGAATATGTTACTGAATGAACCAACATTTCTTTGCGTACATGCATCATTGAAAGTTTTGAACATGAATATGTTTTAAAAGAATGTCAATCTGTAAATTATTTATCGAATGGTAGCAAATGCACTTCTTGAAGTGCTAGTCAAGTTTAATATGTGGTTTGCTAATATATATAACATTAAAAAGGGGTACAGTCTACGTGTGTACTGCCAACTTTTCACTTTATTGGTTTCCAAAAAGATTGTGTATCTGAGGGAAAAGTTACATCAAGGCATGATATTTTCCCACTGACAGGAAAGTTTCTAGTAGAAGTAACTTTATGTCTTGAGTAATTGCTACCGAAGGGAAAAGAGAGAATCTTGATACACAAAGCGACATCAACTACAGAGCCAATGAAAGCGAAAGAATACTGGACAGTTGTTTCACTCTAATTTAACACTTTTTAGCAATACATACCCATGACTTTAAAAGAGATGGAACTTAGGACAATCAAGTTAGGAGGGAAGCACAACTCATCACTAAGCTATTCGTTCAATCGCCGTAATAATTTTGATTATTGTCGGTATATACAAATGAAATTTGAATTAAGTACATACTTTACACTGAGTTGTGTTAATGAACACATTTCATTTAATTGGTTGGGGGATTTCATCATCAGCTGACATCAGTTATAGAACCACTGGAAAACCTGCAGGAAGTACTGGACAGCTGTTTCGTCCTAGTTTGGACTCTTCATCAGTACGCAACCACCGAGCTACAAGCCCTCTTTGTAACCAGCAGGTCGTGCGTTCGAACCCCTGTGGGTGCGTACTGTTGAAGAGTCAGTTTTCAAACTGGGACGAAACAGCTGTCCAGTACTCCCTTCAGGTTTTCCAATGGTTCTCTAAGTTATGTCAGCTCATGATGAAATCCTCCAACCAATCAAAATCAAATTCCTACAAAACTAATTACTTGAGAATAATTCATTTAGCCTAGAGAAAACAAACACCGGTTAATACACGCAGAAGAAACAATGAAACAATCAAATTTTCCAGTCTCACATTCATTCTCATCATATAAACCTTTCGCCTGTTCAACTCCACTATACATTTATAACCATTTAAAATATATACTTTTTAAAAGTTGTCATTGATTACTTAAAAACACTAGAAAATTAATCATTGAATCATCAACGCATCATTTGAAGAGGAAAAAAATACAACAGTGTTTTGCCAAATAAACACAATATACGCATAAAGCAGGGTGGGTGGGTATGCTGGAAAGAAAAACCCACATCTTTTCATCTCCGTCTTTTTCTCTTATGCCATAAATTCTTGCGTTTTTTAAAGGGTAAATAACATATACGATTTCAATGTAAAAGAAAACAAAATAACACAATAATAAACCACATAGATCACAGCCTAGTTGAAATCTCTCTCTCTCTCTCTCTCTCTATATATATATATATATATATATATATATATGCATGCTTGCTTGCTTGCTTTTACACTAATCAAGGATATATGAGTAATGAGTTAGAAATTTCTTCTAATGAAACAAATAATTGACCGAATCAGCTGTGTTGTAAGTCTGCTTATCTATAGCACTGTTTGTAAACCTGTTGTTGTTGTTGCTGTCAGCCAAAAATTCTGATTGGATAAAAGAAATGGTGCGAAAAGAAAACACACAAACAACTTTCTCCAAATGTGATTTGATTGGTTGCACAGGTTTGATTGCTAGCTGCCACTATTTAAAGAACCACTATTTCACCCTCTTTGAGAACTCTTCAACAGTACTCAGCCACCAAGGCCTTTCCGGTTAGTAGGCGAGCTTGGGACCCAATTCGATGGCCCGTGAATACCGGGGTCTGCCAGTTCACAATATACAAAGAACAACCACTGATAACATTGGTGATTAACTGTCCTCTTACCTAACTTGATGGACCACTTGCTGGTCGCAACTTCTCACTAGAACTTCAGGTAAATTCCTGTGTAGAGGCAGTTGCTAGTAAGCATCAGATTGATTTTTCAAGTGTTAGTTCACAATGATATGACGGAACAGCTGTCCAGTACTCTTCAGTTTTCCACTGGTTCCCTAACTGACTTCAGCTCATGACCAAATTAGTAACACAAATAACTTGGTCCAATGTATTTGGGATATTTATTTATTACAAGCGGTAGCACAGAGTTGTCAAACATTTTCCCTTCCCTGTGCTATCATCTTATTTACTGATTTTATATTCTTTTTAATGATTGATAAACGAAATGAAATCCACTTCCAACTTTAATATGGATTGTATACGTAGTAAGTGTTATGTGATGGATGAATCTTGGCAAACTCTCTGCATTCCTATTATTTTATATAAGTGTGTGAGTATGTGTGTATGTGTGTGAGGGAGGGGTGGGTGGGTATTTACGTTATAAGCTCTACTATATATGTAGAAATAGTGATAGTAAATTATGTCTGCCTGACTATATAGGTGGGTAGGTGAGTGACTGAGTAAGAGTAAGTGAGTATGCAGTACACATCTGATTATATAATTAATTAATTACCTACTCATATAACCTACCGAGTTCTGTTAAACCTACACAACTAGTATCGCATTAAAGAATAAAATTAATTCACACTGTGAATCCTAAATAGTTGTGTACAGCATACAGACACACACACATGTAAATATGCATGCATTTGCGTATATGCCCTGTGTTTACGTATTTGGCATAATTCATGAAAATCTAATTACGGTATAAATGAAAGAAAATAGAAATACACAAGTATATTCGAAAAAGACGCTCTTTAAAAGAAAATACAACTTTTAACTGTCCGGGATTAAGATTAACAATTCGTGGATTTGAAATCCAGTGGTTTGATTGACAAACCTGCTCGAAACATAAAGTGAAAGTCCTGGCTAGGATCCTGGATGTGTGTGCCTGAAGAGTCTCAAACAGGAGGAATTTCACAAATGTTTAGATCTTATATTCGTGAACAAAACTTGTAGCAAAATAAAGATATCCTTTCCTGAAACTTCTTATACTATGCGATGAAACAGTACTTTCATTTTATTCCTTTATATTCCCAGTGGAACATAGAGCTTCAAGCTGGAGTTGGCATTTGTTTTTACAGGATAGGGTTGCTAGCCCCATGCCCAACCTTCCCTCTTTGCCAGTCTTAACACTGGCTTAGCTAGGCGAAGGAGTGCATTTGCCAGGAGTCGAACCACGAACCACTTGCGTAGTTGACGACCATTCTAACGCTGTATAGTTGAGTCAAACGTTGGGAAGTTACAATAAATAACACAATCTAGTGAAATACGTAGTTGTAAACAATCTACAGTAAACAATGAGTTGCAAAAGTTGGGTGATGTGAAAAAATCTGGAATAATTAACTACTACTTCAGGATTTCATCATGAACTGACATCGGTTAGTGGACCATTGGAAAACCTCAGAACACTAGACGTCATCTCCTTCCTAGTTTGGTGCTTTTCGTTAGTACGCACACACCGCCAGGCTTCGAACCCAAGACCCTCCAGTTACAAGGTGAGCTTGTAGACCATTAAGTGATTGGGACCCAATCCAATGGACAAACCATGAATTCCAATCTCTTTTAATTTACGATATACAGCGACTAGCACTAGTCTATGTCATCGGTGCTGAGTATTTGTCCTCACACCTGACTTGCTGTAACCCAATGGTCATGACTTCCCACTAGAACTCAAGTAACTACCTACCTGAATAGGGCTAGTCGCTAGTAAGCGTTAGATTGACATCCAAATGTTGGTCTTCAGGGATTTGATTGGTTCCAGGATTTCATCATAAAGTGACATCAGTTAGAGAACCATTAGAAAACTTGGGAGTACTTGACAGGTACTGGACTACTACTTCATTCGTTTAGTCAAGTACATAAGCATAATATGAATCTGTGATCGGCTAACTAAAATTAAAACTACGGTTAAAAATCTGCAGAAAGGTTGACAAACTATCTATCAACCACACACGCGCAGTTTTCCACAATGAATAACATATCCCTTAGTTGAAGACGCTAACGGGTAGGTTCTATTAAAAAGTCTTCGAACAAACCACGTTACATTATCCTTTCAATTACGCAAAAGTTAGAATAAACTACAGACAAATAATATTATTCCCCTTGGGTCCCAACTGGTACACTGGGCTTCAACGGCACATCTACATTTCATCCTGTCCTCTGAAATCCTTTTTAGTAGTCTCTTACTATTGCCTGTAGGCCTTCATCTACTCCTGATACGATCTCCTCCATATCACCCTAGAACATACGCTCAACTCATTGTTTCCCATTCGGGTTCCACTCAAAGGGTGGCGTGAGGCGTAAAGTTGCTCAACGGTTTCCTCAGCGTGTATCGATTCCACCCCCATCTCCTTCGGTATATTTGTTAGTTCATAGATTCTTAGCTGGTTCGTTCCCAGAGTTGCTTGTTGTTAATCCTCTCTGACCATCTGATCAATCTTCAGCATCGAGATAGATAAGACAGTTGTTGATAAAAGTTTCCAAGCTATCGGAAATGCCTTTAGTTTATTAGCAAGTCATAAGCTCAGGACAAAGAGGGAAGGTATGGCGTGGGGCTAGTGACGCTACCCAGTGAAATCAATCCAATCGCTACAGAAATTTCAAACCACAGAAAAAAAATATGAAAAATAAACTCATTCTGTGCTGAAATCGATGAGACCAATTGATATGGACTAGTGAAGGTCTTCGGGGAACTAGCAAGAATCATATCACGTACAAAAAGGACAGTCAACCCACAATAAAATCTACATACATATATAACTACAAATGCAAACACAAATATACATATACGCTAAATAATGATAATAAACCTAACAGTATTACCTTTCTCCTTTTCTTCCATAGATGAGCGATTGGGAGAGGAAGATGATCCCACTGTTGACGAATAGTTTTACACAGATCATTGGGATCATATACTGCCGACTGAAAAGAAGGCGAATCAAACATAGAAACAAAATAAATGAGAGAACATAATTTTTTACGATATAATAACAAATGTTTACTATAATATGATAAGACTTCTAAACAGATTTTTGAAAGTGATTCCCAATAAACATCGATATTAGTCAAACACTCTCATCCAACAGCTGTACGACAATGCCGCATGCCAAGTAATCCACAACGGGAAACTTAAGGAATCCTTCGAATTGCAGACGGGAGTATGACAACCTGGCTGCCTACTATCGCCAATGATTTTCCTGATTGCGATAGACTGGATAATGTGACAGAGAGGGGGCAGCGAGGAATCAGGCATAAAATGGACTCACATAAAAAATTTAGAGGATCTGGACTTCGCCGATGATATATGTCTGATTTCCCACAAACTGGAAGATATGCAAGTCAAAAGCAACAAGCTGGCAGAAGAAGCATCCAGAGAAGATAGGACTTCAAGTGAACATAGAGAAGATAGAGTTAGGTGATGAAGATTCCTGGCCAAAACCAAAAGCAGTGATATGTACCCATATAATGTGTGTTTGTTTGACAGTCTGATATATTTTGCTATGTATATATGGATCGATATTCCATCATAATTAGCCAATCATGTTAAGACTGTCTACTGATTTGTTCATTTTGAATATTCGCTCACACTTGTGTTCACACACTTGTTCGGACATTCTTTTATATTTTCGCTCTCACACTCTTGTGTGACATTTTGATTCTCTTTGTGTTTGGAAAATAGAAGTATCATCGCAAACCTAGTGGTCTTCTGATATCCATCTTTTCTTGCGTCAGGACTATTAAATTCTCGACCAGTACATAACAATAATTTGGCGACGGGGAAAACTATGGATCCTTCTAAATTGGAATTACTATTTGAACGACAAATGAAATTAATGGAAATGTTCGTCAACCAACAGACTGGTCCAACTTCACCTTCAAGCAATCCGAATCATACCATGCTACCATCTGTCGACGGAATTGTGAGCAGTATTTCACAGTTCAATTATGACCCAGAGGCTAATGTCACTTTTGACACATGGTATCAACGATATGAGGATTTATTCACTGTTGATCTCGCCTCACAAGACGATGATTGGAAGGTGCGAGTGTTATAACGTAAATTGGGTCCCGCAGAATATGAGAGGTACTGCAACCTAATTTTACCCCAGAAACCGCGTGACAAGTGTTTCGACACACACCTGGTCGAATCAACACCTTCGAGAAGCTCTGATATTCATGCATTACGAAAGAGCAAAAATTCTCATCATCATCAGGACTGGATGATGAGAGATTAAGCAGTCGAGTTCGGATATCTGTGAAACGAGGAGATTGAAGACTGCATATGAGAATCAAGGCTTTGAATTGATCATCTGTTAAGGACCTGAGTCGAAATCTCTCGCATTCTCGGTTGACTGTGCCAACGTGAGTAAGAAAATCATCATTTTCATTCATTGCCAGCTTGAGTCAACAATAACGTATGCTGAATAATGAGGAGTGGTCTCCAAAATGTTCACACAGCAGCTTTATTGTATCATCGAAACACTTGTCACGTGGTTTCTGGGGTAAAATTAGGTTGCAGTACCTCTCATATTCTGCGGGACCCAATTTACGTTATAACACTCGCACCTTCCAATCATCGTCTTGTGAGGCGAGATCAACAGTGAATAAATCCTCATATCGTTGATACCATGTGTCAAAAGTGACATTAGCCTCTGGGTCATAATTGAACTGTGAAATACTGCTCACAATTCCGTCGACAGATGGTAGCATGGTATGATTCGGATTGCTTGAAGGTGAAGTTGGACCAGTCTGTTGGTTGACGAACATTTCCATTAATTTCATTTGTCGTTCAAATAGTAATTCCAATTTAGAAGGATCCATAGTTTTCCCCGTCGCCAAATTATTGTTATGTACTGGTCGAGAATTTAATAGTCCTGACGCAAGAAAAGATGGATATCAGAAGACCACTAGGTTTGCGATGATACTTCTATTTTCCAAACACAAAGAGAATCAAAATGTCACACAAGAGTGTGAGAGCGAAAATATAAAAGAATGTCCGAACAAGTGTGTGAACACAAGTGTGAGCGAATATTCAAAATGAACAAATCAGTAGACAGTCTTAACATGATTGGCTAATTATGATGGAATATCGATCCATATATACATAGCAAAATATATCAGACTGTCAAACAAACACACATTATATGGGTACATATGAAGCAGCAACAACAACAACAGACAACAATCAGCCAGCATAAATGGGTGGAACCTGAAAGAAACAACCTCCTTGACCTACCTGGGAAACATCGTTTCAACTACAGGCGGAACAGACGAGGATATCAAAGCCAGAATCGGAAAAGCAAGACAGGCTTTCATTACTCTTAAGTCTGTGTGGAGGTCAACAGCGCTCACCATCAAAAATAACATCCGGATTTTCAACTCCAATGTGAAGCCAGTCAGTGCTACTATACGGATCAGAGACTTGAACTGCGCGTCATAAAGAGCATCTCAAACAAACCACAGACCTTAATCAACAGCTGTCTTCGCTCAATACTTCGTTCAAGATCAGATGGCCGGCCAGAAAAGATCAGAAACAGGGATCTCTGGCAATGAGCGAACCAACACAGCAGGAACCGATTGTGAAACAAATAGGCAGGAAGAAATGGAGATGGATTGGCTGGCCATACTCTGAGAAAACACGCATCAAGCGACATCACTAGACAAGCCATTGCTCGAGTGGAACCCGAAAGGGAATCGGCGAGTTGGTCGTCAGTGCAAGGGTGACTTGGAGTAGGTGATGTGAAGAGGAGATGAAAGCGTGTGGGCAGACTTTGAGCCAGGTGAAAAATCTAGCAGAGAACCGAACGCAATGGAGACACGCTTGGGTGAAGCCCTATGTTCCTCTAGGATTTAAAGGAAATAATAATAGTAATAATAATTAGTCAAACATGCGCTGGAAACCAAGGAGTGCTGAGTTGTTTATTTACCTTCATTTCAGGTCATTTTTACTACACTAATCATTATAAACTTAAGATGAGCACTGAAACGTCTAAAACAGAACTTTGTGTGTGTACTAATTGGCCACTCGCAACCCAACTTCATCCAAACAACCACAGCTGATCATAAACGAAAGTAGGTAGTTTCTTCATTGAAAATCTTGGTAAGTGAATCGGAAACAAAGAAATGTATATGATACGTTCACTTATCCATATACTAACAAAGCTTTATGCAGAAAAATAACTTATTGATGTCGCCATCTAAACTTATAAAATGTGAAGACTGACGCTTGTAACTTTTTTATGTAAAGCAATAAATGAATACCGAAGCATAGCAATAATAGTCAAGAGAGAAGAATCAGGTTAAAAGAAAAGAGCAGCGTCTGAGAACAAATGAATAAAGTTGAAATCTTAAAAAGACAAAGTCAAGATGTACGGTTAAATAGTCAGAAAATATGTGCTCAAAAACTCAAAGATGAGATGAGTCTAAAAATAAACGAAAGCTACACAGCCTTATAGTGAACAAAATCAAACTTCTCTTAAGGCTTAAAAGAATTTTCACCTTTGCGATACTGAAGCTTGAATGTTTTTCTGCGAAAACAAAGCAGTTTCTTTCTTAATAATAAAGTAGTCTAAGTTGAAAGCCCAATGGACGAGAATGAACTTCAAGCCTTCTCCGTGCCTTAAACTGAAATAATAGTAAATATAGTAAATTCTACCTTGAGCGATGGTAAACGAAGTATTGTCAAGATTAAAATAATGCAACAAGTTCAAAAGTAGTGGGACTTCTGTGGACGACATTTAGAAGTTGCATTATGGAGGATTTGGTTGATCTCAAGGGATGACCTCTTCATGAGCTAATTATCAGTAAAAGGACCACTGAACAGTCTAACTGATGCCGCTTCAGGAAAAAATCTATCTTGAAATTACGATGTTATAACACTAGGCATTCTCGACCAACTAAACTCATCATGAGGTCTTAAATGATCATATCATCTACGCAATGAAATATTTCAGCCAATGAATATTATTATCGTAAACCGGAATATTCGCATAGGTGGCACAGCGGTTAGGACGCTCACCGATCATGCACATGGTCCAGGGTTCGATCCCCGGCCACAGACACACTCCTTTACCTCGCTAAGCCAGAAATAATGCTGGTAAAGAGGAAATGTTGGGCATGAGGCTAGCAACCGCATCCTGTAAAAATAAACGCTGCTACAGAAACTTGAAGCCTCTAGCTCGAAGCCCTATTTTCCACTGGGGACGTGAAGGAAAAAAAACAGAATATTAAAGATGATGTTGAAAACTATGAGATTCAACATGATTTCCCCGATCTCCTCTATCCTTGTGATTCAACCAAACATTGAATAATGCAAAAATCTAAGAACTAAGACACTATGTTGCATCTACTTCTTTTGCAATCAGGATAAACACGGACAATCATATCCAGTACTTTTTCACATAAAATTAGTTGTTTTATCTTAATTGATTTTTTGTTCTCAGTCTCATTTCAAGTATTAATCAAGAAATACCATTCTACACAGTAAGATTCTCAAGCATTTACTATTATTTATTATTTTTATACTTGGTTTCCTTTTTTTTTAAATAAGTGCGCCATTTCATCATTCAATATTCAATCATTAAGTATTGATTAATTTTGTACACGAAATTTAAATATGACTACTTGGTTTTTTTCTCTCGAAATAATAATGAATGCTGCGAATGATATAATATAAAATATTTATCAGTTCACTATTAATTCCTGAATTGTGAGTATAATACAAACAATCCTTTTAAAAGCATGTAAAATAAACGCCTATGAAACTGTGTTATGAGACGTTAGGAGTCAGATGGTAGGAAGACCTAATTTCAATGAAAATACTTCCTTGCCAGTAATCATCATCAAACGAAGTGCACCACCTATGAGTCTGAAGCAGAAAACATTTCTTTTCTAAGACACTTCAACCTATCTCATCATCCACTGCTAAAGTCAAAGAGTTCATCATTTAAGTTGAAAGATTTATGTAATAACAATGCTTAACATCCTGCACTAAATAGAATGCAAAAAGTGTTGTGTAAGTCAACCCGTTGTGCAAACCTTCGGTATTTAATCAACAGACTAAAACCAGCACTCACATATAAATATTTACAGCTTATCCAGAAAGGAAAAGACGACTACTTTATATTTTCTATAGTTGGTTTGTAAGGATTAGCTTTGTTTTTAAGAGTTGATCACGGATTGACATCAGTTGGAGAACCATTGAAAACCAGGGAGTACTCGACAGCTGCTGTTTCATCCTAATTTGGGAATCATCGGGTGTCCAGTACTCTTAGGTTTTCTAGCTGATATCAATCCGTGATCAACTCGTAAAACATAACTAACCCTTACAAACCAAAACTATAGAAAATTAATCTGATGCTCGCTAGTGACTTGCTACAGGATGGATTTTCCTGGAGTTCTAGTGGGAAGTCGTGACCAGTGAGGTCCAATTAGATGTCATGTGTGTGGATGGATGTCCCACCAACGACAATCGTTAGGGCCGCGCTAAATCACGAATTGGTAGAAGTTAGAATTCATGGGCTGGCCAATGGACTGGGTCCCAGTGGCTGAATGGTATACGAGCTTGACTTGTAACCGGAAGGTCCTGGGTTGGAACCCTGATGATGGGTGTGTACTGCCGGTGATTCTAAAACTAGGATGAAACAGCTACCCAGTATTCCCTGATTTTCAATGGTTCTCTAACTGATATCAATCCGTGATCAACTAGTTTATATAATAATTAGCCACCATAAACCTTCCAGTTGATGATGGCGACGAAAATAGCGGCTAATCGGAAATATTGTCGAGTAAAGCTCTATTCAGGTTTATTTGACAGCTCAATCACAGATCTCCCTCCTCCCAGGCAAATTGTGGACTGTTGCTCCGAAATCTAACTATTACAAGGGAAATTATTCTTTCAACCTCAATCATTATTGATTTAGCATAACTATTAGTCTGACAATCAAAGGCTATGTTGGCTGCTTGATTTCATTTCATTTCAACTCTGAAAATGTATTTGGCGTGAAACTACAATCTTCTTCATATCAGATGCATTACAACACATTAGGTGGTCTCTGACAGATTAATTTTACATGCTTAAACTTAATCATATTGAAGGTTAAAACTTTTCAAATGACAAAACGATTTAGTAATGTTTATGAAGCGCACAACATTTAAAGCAGCATATGACGTTCGATAGTAATAAATATTACATACTAAAATGTACTGAAACTATCAAAGCTCATTGTAAATGTTAGAATAAAAAACACAACTATACTACATTGCGTAATCGATTTTCTGTTTAGTTATCATAATAAATCAATAATATTTGAGTAATTGTTGTAAAGCAATAATGCAGTTGTATCTTAACTTGGAATTCTTCAGAGCAGTAATAATCTTTTTAACCAAATAAATGCGACTTTATGTATGCCCCTAAAACAATCACAGTAGGTCGGGCTTTCAATGGTTAGTCAATTGCATGGACGAAACCATATCGATCTAATTCACTTTGACTAATGTCACACATACTTGAAGAACTACAGGCAGAAATTAACAAGTAAGCAGAAGAGGCTGGTAGTGAGGATAGGACTTCAGGTGGACAAAGAGAAGATGGAGATGATGAAGATACCTAACCAACGACAACAAGAACCAATCACTATCAGAGGGTGAAATTTGAAAGAAGCAGCTTCATTCACTTATCTCACCAGACAGCATCATTTCAACTAGAGACGGTAGGCACAAATGAGGATGTCAAAGACAGGATCGGTAAGGTAAGACAAACCTTCATTATTTTGAAATCAGGGCGGAAACCTACTGCACTCACCATAAAGAACGAGATTAGGATTTTCAACATTAATGTGGAATGAGTGCTTCGATATCGTCCACAGACTTGATGAGTTATCAGAAACATTTCCAACAGCCTTCTGCAGGCTCTCATCAACAGCTACTTTAGCTGGCTCCATACTGAAGATAAAATGGACGGCTAGAAAGGATTAACAAAAAAGAACTCTAAGAACCTGTTGCCAAAAAAATACGCTGAGGAAAATAGAAATGCATCGGACACGCCTTGAGGAGATCGTTGGGCGACATCACGCACCAGGTAACCCCTCGAGTGGAATCTGGGTGGGAAACAAAGAGTTGATTGTCTGAGGAAGACATGGAGGAGATATCAGTTTACTAGCGACCATGGAGCCAGCTAGAGAGGACTGCAGAGAACAGGATGAAATGGAGACGTGGTGTTGAAGCTCTATGTTCCACTCGAAACCGAAGGGTGTAATAATAATAACAATAATATAACAATAATTAACACTACTGTTACATGTTGAGAATAATAAGATGTAAGTTATCGCGAACGATCTTGTGAAAGTTTGACTATGTTTTACACACTATCTTCATTCATACAGCCTGTTCATGAATACAAAGCAAACTATTTTATCTGTTAACTACTTCGGAAATTTCATGTGTAATTATGGGGTAAATGTGGCTTAAATTCCAGAATACTTGAAAATAAGTCAGCTTGTCATTTGCCAACTTACATTATCTCTTGCTTCAATATATGATGAGTCAGCGAGGTAGAATTAGAATGCTCACCAGTAACGCAGGTGGTCCAGAGTTCAATCCCCAGTTGGCTCACTCCCGAACCTTGGTTAGTCGCTAAAAAGGGCGGCGAAGAGAGTAGGTTAGGCGTGAGACTAACAATCCCATCCCATTAAAATGAAATCACTGCCGCTGAAAATTCAAGCCTCAAGCTTGAAGCCCTATGTTCCACTAGGGACGCAAAGGGGAATAAAATAATCAGTATCTGATTCCCTACAGGAAGATCAAATGTAATGACGAAGAAGATCAGCAGCTTGCGTTAAGGAATTTAAAGAATTCAATCCAGATATTCTGGTGTATTTTCGCTCAAAAAAGTCGTGACCAGTAGGGTGCAGCAGGTCGGGTGTGAGGACAAATACTCGCCGAAGACATTGGCTAGCGGTTGCGCTATATCGTGAATTGACAGAAGTTGGAATTCATGGGCTGGCCATTGGATCGGGACACAGTGGCTTAATGGTCTACAAGCTCGCCTTGTAACCAGGTCTTGGGTTCGAACCCCGATGGGTGCGAACTGCTGAAGAGTCCCAAACTCAGACGAAACAGCTGTCCAGTACTCCCAGGATTTCCAATAGTTCTCCAACCAATGTCAGCTCATGATGAAATCCTGTGACCAAAAAATTTTCAGTGGACTGTAAATCTTCAATGTCTTTTATAAACTTGACTATATCGTCTATGTATTCTAAATCAAATAAAGTATTTGTTAAAAAGAGACCAATCCCTATCAAGTGAAATGTGAAAATATGGACCTTTATAATCGTATGCTTTATAAAAGTGGATATCAGTTGTGACAGACAACACATTGACAACAAACACTAGTCGATATAGACACCTCAGTGAATAGGTCAATGTTAGCTGTGTATATATAGATTTCAGTGATAACGTGAGACTGCCAACAATCACACTAAAACAGAATAGGACTTAGCATAACAACACATAGGCTGGAAACTATTCAGACAACGTCAACTACAAAGAAAGTAAAACAATAAACTAAACAAGAATAGATAGGGAATAAGACTAAAAGAATGGCTGGCTTTTTAAACTGTAAACATCTGTCACTATACGCATACACATAATAACAATCGCCACACCACAAGAAAGTCAAAGGGTACTCTCTTCTGCGATTTGATTTTGATTTGGGATTGAGATGTGATTTCTATCAAAAACCATTGATCAGCTGATAGTCTGTTAATATCAGTAAAAAGTTTGAGCATTGTGGATTAGATCAAATAAAGTATAATTATATTTTAATAGTTTACACACAATGATAAGTTTTGTTATCGGTAATATTTCGAGCAAAATTACTGCCCGTGTTCACTCCACTGTTGGAACTGTTAAACAAGGGATCAGATTACATCGAAATCAAACTTCAGATGACTCGGTAACATTCATTGTCAACTCTTGAAGTTATAACAAATTAATTTTTCAGCGTTATCGCTTTTCTTATGTTAGTGCTAGCTAACTCATCGTGTAAGTCATCAAGGGAACGATGGTAATCTATTTTTTTGGATGGGGAGTAACGGTGGAATCCAGGATGTGCATTTTGGTCCTATTTGAGACTCGTCGGCTGAATGTGCCTGCAATCTCCAATGAGCGATCTCGTCCCATTGATACTCGAATCCAGCACTCAGCGTTTCAAACGTCCAACCAATCAACAGGAAAAATAAAATTAAATGGAAAATAGTGATAATCCTTATCTTCAGATCTCTAATAAAGTAAGATTATAGTTATATATTAATTACCATTGACAAAAATGTACAGGTTTTCATACAAATTATGATGATTTTCTGAACACACAGGCGTCACAGTCACTGGATCTGAGCAATTAATTTGAGAAATATGCTCATCAACCTTAAAATGAATCTTCATAAAGTATACGGAACAACAGTTGTAAGGACGTGAAAACGAAGAAAAGCACTTACTTGAAATAATTGTTTATGTAACTCGAACTCTTCGGTGAGTGAAGTGTCGACAACAAGCTTGATTTAAAAAGACAGAAGAAAGAAATACAAAGGTAAATTAATAAGTTCATAGAAGATAATATATATATATATATATATATATATATATATATATATATATACATTAGATGGATGGAGGCAATCGGTAGGAAGCCTTGAACCTTGGTTTAGTACTAGTTGGCACTCACCACTCAGTAAGGCGTATCTGCAACCTTGAAAGAACCTCATGTCCCCTCTGAGGTTTGAACCCGCATCACCCGGTGCTGAAGTCAGAGATGTTACCACTGAGCTATTCGGGCTCGCGATTGACCTCCTGTAGGACTGTATTGGATATATTTTGATTGGACACGCATAAAGCTTTGTATTGCCGTTTGTGGCCATATTGTAAACGTGACTGATAGAATTCAGTCTGCACCAAAGATAGGACTGGACAAATTACACTAGTTAATGACTCGTATTACTGTATACTGTGTTATTCTACTGTGGCGTCTCGTTTGAATGTTGAACAGTTTAGAGAAAGATAGTGGTAATAATAGTAATAATAACAGTTTTCTTTAAAAGGCATTTAAATTAATCATGTAGTTTTTAGCTTCCAGTAAGACAAACAGCCTCGTTTTAAATAGAAATACTTGAAATAATAATCTTAATAGTAATATTTCCTTTATAAAGTACATTCACTAACTCCTTCACTTGAATTTTAGTACTTTATTTGTCCTAATCTCGATACAAAATACAAACGTTTTTCATATCAACAGTTGCCTACATTTTACCTAAGATTATTAATGGACAGGAAGTTGTCGGGTCGCACATCTCGTCCTAACTAGGAGTAGTGTGTTTAGCTAAACAAAGTAACAGGAAAATACAAGTATCATTAAAATAATCATAAAACAATATGAAGTATGTGTAACCAAGTTATCTATCTATCTATCCAACTAATTTTGAATAATGCATAAACCTCAAATATGGACAAAGCAGAAATAGCAAAACAAAATGAAAATTCAACCTTGAATCATCACATGATAATATGCATTGTTGGCAAAATCAATAGTTTCAAGGATAGACGGACAAATTGTTCGCGTGACTGAAATCTGATATCCAATCAACTAAAGCTATTCATTCCTTGCTTCATTGATTATCTCCACATTTCGTCCTTCGCTTCCGACAAACAAAATAAAATCTCTTATTAGAATAGTGGATAGAGATGGATTGTTCCTATGGCTAATGTGAAAATCAGTCCCTGAGACAGATGTATTCTGTGAAATTTCATATTCAGAAATAAGGTAATTTCAGATAGCGAAGTATGCTACATACGACAATATGAATTAGTGACGACATCTTAAATATGTTTTGATTTAGTTGTGTTCCCTGAGTTGGATGGTTTATTTGTGAAGCTTTCATCTTTAGCGCATACTTCAATTTGTTGAAGTAAGCTTTTAGACTTATTTCTCCACGAGTTTATCAGTCATCTCTCCTGGTGGGTGACCCTGAAAGTGATTGGTTGTTTTTGTGTGTTTTCACATTATCTAGGCTACTTGTGGTATTGGTACTGATTGTTTCCTTGACCTGAAGTTTGACCCTTTGTGTATGAAATTTCCTTCTTATTGATTGGTAAGTTTTGTCTTTGTCATTGTGTCTGTTAATTAACGATTCACTGGAATAACAGGCTTGTAAAAATTCTCTGGCATTCTTAGTGTTTCCTCTGTCTCATATCAGAACACAGAGAATACAACCACGTGAAAATCATCCACCTGAGCTATAAATCCTCTCCATTATATATCTTTAATATGTCTCTTGAATACTGGTCAACATTAATGTAGTTTGCATGGAGGATTTCATCATGAGCTGACATTAGTTAGAGAACCGTTGGAAAACCTGGGAGTACTGGATAGCTGTTTCGTCCTAGTTCGGGACTCTTCATCAGTACGCATCCACCGGAGTTCGAGCCCAGGACCTTCTGGTTACAAGGCCAGCGAGCTCGTAAACCGTTGAGCCACTGGGACCCGATGTTCAATGGTCTACGAGCTCGCTGGCTTTGCAACCAGAAGGTCCTGGGCTCGAACTCCGGTGGATGCGTACTGATGAAGAGTCCCGAACTAGGACGAAACAGCTATCTAGTACTACCAGGTTTTCCGATGGTTCTCTAACTAATGTCAGCTCATGATGAAACCCTCCAACCAATCAGACAGAAAAATCCTTACAAAACTAATACTTGAAAATTAGTGTAGTATGTTGAATGAAGTGCTTAACATAAATCAGGCCACCAGGAGAACTGCAAAATATTCAATCGTTAACCCATTTCATCGTATAAGTAAAGCAAGGTTAATTTCTAAGATGTCAGATATATATATCTGAAAATTCGGAGATTTATAATATGGATGGAGGATATGTCACTCTAATATATTCATTACAAACAAAACCTAGTTTGTGAGCGTGAAATCACAGTGAGTAATCAGCATGCCACACCATGATACACCCATTGACTGGGTATTGGTTTTCAGGACTTCGATCAGTAAATTTTGCTTACAGCTTAATATCTGTTAAGTTGCTTGAGAAAACAATAGTCAACAATGTAGAATCAAGTGGTCACATCATTTAAAGTCACTATCATTGGTAACCCTGAAAAAGGGATTTCCATAGGTTACTTGAAGTGTAGTACAACACAAGAAAACAGCTAACTCCGATCTCTGAGATGGGTACATTAGCACCAACCTAGCTTACTTCGAATTTGTGTCCCATGATGATTTTCCAACAACGATGTTTATATTAGGTGACAAAAATGAAAAATTAATGATTGTCAAGGCTATCTATCATAACTGTCATATCATCAGTTATAGTAAGGCGAAGACAAACACGGTGGTCCAGTGGTAGAATTGTCGCCAACCACCCACGTGGTCCAGATTTCGACTCCCGGTTAACGTATTCTTGAAATTCACTTAGCTGGCAATAAGTTCAGTATAAAGAGAAGGCTGGGCGTAAGGTACGCAATCCCGAATCCTAAAAACATCATTGCTACTGGAACTTCAACGCTTCAAGACTGAAGCCCTATGTTCCACTCAGAACTCATAGGAATGAAGAAACACGTGCTAGTAGACAAAAAGTGATTACTTCAAAGACAAAAATGAAAAAAGACGATTAGTAGTCTTGATTCGACTAAACAGGAAGATGAAAGTCTTCACTGTAAAGGGTTCCTACCACAGAAGTTTTCCAAAGATTATCGTAAAACACAGGGTATTGCAAATTCTTCAGAAACAGAAGACGCCCTAATAAATACTGTCATCACAATACAATAAGAAAAAACTAAAGTAATTCAATTATTAGAGTACCTGGAATAATCAATCACATCTTTCTCGATGGTGGTAGCAGCAAATAACAATATTTTCAGACACCTTCGCTAGACGCCAAAGGTTGAACCAAAGAACCAGCCAAATACTTTCTCAAAAAGAGGTTTACATATACTTATGGAAGGTGTTTAACACTGTGAACAACACTAGTCTGCAGTTATGTCATAAGCTGGTTCAGTGATCATCAATTTCACCAGATTATTATTCTTCACGAATAAATGAGTTAACTAAATGGCGTTTTAGGTAGGTGGAGCTAACCTAACACATGTACAGTGTTGTCCTGTAAACCCTCGCAACATTCAGACGATAGCATCGCATCCCAATGTGTTTATCTATTTACATGTATGCATGGCCACAGGTACACGGGGAGGAACTACCGGTCTCTGGAGATCAGGGCTACTAAACACATTCCTAAGCGGTAGCAAGAATAAACAAAGTAGCCTGATTTCACTAATCTCCGAAACAGACGTCCAGTGTCATCTATCCCAAAGCATATGATTGAGACACGTCATGAACCTGCTTTCAATATCGCTTCTGAATTCATACATAATACAGGTGTGCAACAAATACTTACACTCCTTGAAGCCATTAGCCGTAAAAAGGCTGAAACCTGTTTTTTATGTTCAAAAAGTATTTCTCATTATTTTGGACCTACCCTATTAATCCAATTTTAGAAACAAGGTTTATCTCACTTAATAATATTTTCACCCCTCTTTCTTCTCACTCAATTTTCCTAGCCCTTATTTGCGATGATGATACCTGTAAACAATTTGACCTAGATGGATAAAAATTTCGATTATTTACGCTTTACTGCCTTTTATACAAATATGTGTAGGATTAGAATGTCCGAAATGTGTTGCGCAAATTGATATGTATCCATTTATATATATATATATGTTGGTCTCTCTTTCTGTTTGCTCGCTTAGTCTGTGACCATTTCACTTGTATGAACCTGTCTCCTTTAACAATGTATATTCCCCTTATATTATATATAATATGAGTGTTTGTTGACAGTCCGTTGCTTGGTGACATATATCCATATATGGTGGTTGTTGACATGTCTGCTATATTTTGCTATGTATATATGGATTATTCTAAATTGGAATTATTGTTTGAACAACAAATGAAATTAATGGAAATGTTCGTCAACCAACAGACTGGTCCAGCTTCACCTTCAAGCAATCCCAATCATACCATGCTACCATCTGTCGACGGAATTGTGAATAGTATTTCACAGTTCAATTATAATCCAGATGCTAATGTCACTTTTGACACATGGTATCAACGTTATGAGGATTTATTCACTGTTGATCTCGCCTCACAAGACGATGCTTGGAAGGTGCGAGTGTTATTACGTAAATTGGGTCCCGCAGAATATGAACGGTACTGCAACCTAATTTTACCCCAAAAACCACGTGACAAGTGTTTCGATGATACAATAAAGCTGCTGCGTGAACATTTTGGAGACCACTCCTCATTATTCAGCATACGTTATCGTTGCCTCAAGCTGACAATGAATGAAAATGATGATTTTCTTACTCACGTTGGCACAGTCAACCGAGAATGTGAGAGATTTCGACTCAGGTCCTTAACAGATGATCAATTCAAAGCCTTGATTCTCATATGCAGTCTTCAATCTCCTCGTTTCACAGATATCCGAACTCGACTGCTCAATCAGCTAGAACAAAATCCTAAGTTAACATTACATGACATAGCTGATGAATATCAACGGCTGATTAATTTGCAGAAAGACACACACCTGGTCGAATCAACACCTTCGAGAAGCTCTGATATTCATGCATTACGAAAGAGCAAAAATCTCTCATCATCCACTCCTGACCCACCTTCTCTAATGTTCCGCGGAAATCTATACATACTCGTCCAACTTCACAAAATACTGCAAAGAAGACCCCACCATCACCATGCTGGCATTGTGGCGCGTGGCACTTTGTAAAGTCTTGTCCGTACAAAAATCATCGTTGCAGCAAGTGCAAAATCATCGGTCATAAAAATGGTTTTTGTCAGCCACGGCAAACCAGATATCATAATCCAGCGAAAACTCGACAAACTGTTGGTCCTAAATCTCCAAGGAGATCATTGAGTCTACGCGCAACCTGTCAAGTCACAACACCAGCTATGCGGAAATATATTGACCTTCAGATGAATGGTCATGATGCACGTCTGCAGCTAGATACCGCCTCTGATATTACTGTTATATCAGAGAAACTTTGGAATAATATTGGCAGACCACCAATCGAAATACTTCCCAGACTCTTCTCAGCGCCTGTGGTGGGCGGCTCAAACTAATTGGTGAACTCAAATGTTCTGTTTCCTTCCGCAATACCAAATTCACAGGAATTCGTTACGTCACCAAGAGTGATTTAAATCTTTTGGGACTTGATTGGTTCGATCGTTTGCATCTGGCTGATGTCCCACTAAATTCGCTATGCAATGCAGTCAAGAAGCATAAAATGTCAGACAATTCCGGACGAAGCCGAAGCCGCAAACCCAACAGGCAGACGAAACGACAGACGTCAACAACAACCTCAAAGGTTCCAGATAAACCCCCAGGTAAACATCCTACTAATCATCATCTTCTCAAAAGGGGAGGTGATATGTATCCACATATATATATGTATGTGTGTGTGTATGTTGGTCTCTCTTTCTGTTTGCTCGCTTAGTCTGTGACCATTTCACTTGTATGAACTTGTCTCCTTTAACAATGTATATTCTCCTTATATTATATTATATATAATATGAGTGTTTGTTGACAGTCCGTTGCTTGGTGACATATATCCATATTATATGTGTGGTTGTTGACATGTCTGCTATATTTTGCTATGTATATATGGATCGACACTCCATTATAATTAGCCATTCATGTTAAGACTGTCTATTGATTTGTTCACACACTTGTCTGGACATTCATATATATTTCGCTCACACAATCTTGTGTGACTACTTCTTTGGTGTGATACCACTTATTGTGTCTCCTTGTGTTTGGAAAATAGAAGTATCATCGCAAACCTAGTGGTCTTCTGATTTCCGCCTTCTTGCGTCAGGACTATTAAATTCTCGACCAGTACATAGCAATAATTTGGCGACGGGGAAAACTACTATTAACCACTCAGCAGCAGCAACATAACACAAATACATAATAGTTTCCAGGCAACTTGCGTCTCCTTACTGTTTTATCGAAGTCTGACGAATATAATGAGTTCTAAAAAGATTGGTCGTACATTAATAACTAATGTCAGGAATCTTATCACAGGGGAACAATAACCTGTAAGCAGAGGAGTGAATACAGCTGAGTACTATTGGATATTTGGATACAATCGACAGGAAGCATTGGACCTAGGTTTCGTGCTTACTGACACTCACCAGCACAGCGTGTCTGCAATCTCGTAGGAAATCATGTTCCTCCTGGGATTCGAACTCCTGACACCTAGTGCTGCAGTCAGAGATGTTAATACTGAGCTGTTCGGGTTTGCGACTGACCTCCTGTAGCACTCTATTGGATACTTTGATTGGATAACAGTTAGTACATGGTATCATGCATCTAGTCCTTCTGTCTGGTACAGACTGAATTCTGTCAGCCAAGTTTGCAGTGTGGCTACTACACAGTTATGCCTTAATAACAAGTGTCGACAAGCACGAGACCTAGGTCTGAGGCTTCCTGGCGACTGCCTCCAACCATCTAACAATAACAACAACAATTCAAAGGGACCTTGATGGTGAGCCGTGTAGCATGGTGACCACACTACAAACTTGACTGACAGGATTCAGTATGTACCGAACAAGAGGACTAGACACATAATACCAAGTCCTAACTACTGTTTATTAGAAACACAACTGAGTGTAATTAACTGTCAATGGCGATAACTGACATTCGTTTAACTTGTCAGCGATTCGCTTGACTTCAAGGTGTAACTGATCCCGTGTAGTTATTAGCTAGAGAAGAATAAAAAGACATAGAGCATTGATTAACTATTCCTGCATAGTCTGAGACACGTTAACAGTGAGCTCGCCTGAATAGACTAACAACCAAGCTCGGGGCGCCAGGTTCGATTAAAAGCTAGAAGGTTCCCAGTCAACCATTGGATCAGAAGCTAATAGTTCATATTTTTCAACTTATACTATTTTGCGATAAAGCGAAACTATCATTTCCGAATAATGGGCAAATAAATTTCCATCCACCTCTCATAGCTGTCCAGCTTCAGGATGGAATTCCAAAAGCTCTGATAAAAATTCACACGATTAGCATCGTTACAGTATCAGCTGTTAAAAAATGAATGTTGCTTACTTTATAAGCAAGAATGAAGAGCATTCTAATCACCGGAATCTAGACAACTAATTTGAAGCATTCTTTTAAAAACACAGTCACGTGATGATACCATATGACTTTGTATAGCTCTTCAGTAAATATCGGTTTGTGAGATAAACTTGATAAGACGGTTCATAAAAATGACTCTTATATAAGGGGCTACCATTTATTAGTTTGTTTATTAGATGTATCACGCAGTGAAACAGTATTATTCAGTGGATGACACAGTTTTGAACAAAAATTTTTGTTCATAATCATATCAATTGTAATCACACGACTTTGAAACTTGAGTTTTATAGTTTTCTTTGTCTTCCCCTATTTGTCGTCGTTGGGGTAGTAGAATTTTCCGGATATCTGGGTGGACAGGTGATGAATCATTCCTATTACATGTATTCGCAGTTGATTCGATAAAAAAAGCTTCTGTTATCGCTCTCTCCCTCCATCCTGTGACATTAGATTTAAAAACTGTCATCCTATCCCATCCTATTGTATAGTTGTGTGTAATTGCATGTGGCGAGTGCTATAGCTGAACTATTCTCTAGATTTCTTATTACTTACTACCACAGTGCTCAAGTTTTACACATATATTAACAGGGCTACCATTTATCCTCACAAACTATCAAGAAATAACAGACGAACTCGGCTCTTCAACCAGCTTAATGACTTCCATTAATAGCAATGTTTATCAGATCTATAAGAGTATGATTTCATTTTGACTCTGTAGTTTAAAATAAGTAAAAATTCAAATATGGAGGTGGTAGCAAAAAATAACAATCAATTCAGACTAAGTTAAATCGATCGACTTGAATAAAAATCAACCTAAATTGGTTGCTTAATTTACAGATAATCCTCAAAAACATGAACTAAACGTCTTATTTCTGAAAGTTATACATGTAAAAACAAAATTAAACGGATTTAGGTAACAAAGTGAAGAAAACCGTCCATCAACATCAAAGAAAAACCAGCTGTCATACAAGATATGCGGCAACTTTTTTTAGAAGTATCAATAAAATACGGGTTTAATGATTGATCTCCCACATTTTCTAAGATTAATTATGCCCGATTCAAGTTGTGGAGACTACTACTGATAAGGTCTATCAGTAGTATATAAGATGTTCATTGGAGGAAAAACAGTAAATAGCAGGGAGATACATTTGATTTCAGAGAAGGCGAATGATACAGTGTTGTGGAGATACATGGGAGACGTGAAACGAACACAAAGAAACACAACATGAAGTCCAGAAGTACCACAACTGGGGATCTGTGCAAATGATGCGTTGAAGATAAGGTACTCATAATTTGGCTATATCGAGATAACAATTTCCAAATGAACATTCCTAGTTTGGAACTCGTACTGCTGAAAAGTCTCGAACTAGGACAAAACAGATGTCCAGTACCCCCAGGTTTCCCGATGGTTCTCTATCTGATGTCAGGTCATGATGAAATCATCCAACCAATCATATATTCCTTTACCAAGTCTTTCCCGGCCGACAACTGCTACCTTGCCATGGTGGTCGGGCTTGAATACCGCAGTGACCCAGGAAGTTAAACTGGCTGGGACTCGTGTCCCTGCAGGTCCTACCATGTCAGGAAGGTTGTTTGGATAGCAGTTAGACTAAAAGCAGTTACCATGGGGTACATGGACTCCAGATTCCAATCAAATCAAATGGCGTATGAACCCGTATGGGTCACCAGCAACCATGGGAATACAGCTCCGCTGCCTTGTGGATTAAACTCCAAGTCAAAGGCTCGGGGGGCGGTCCCTTAAGAAAACCACCTGCTTCGGTCTGGGGGCCCGAACAGTATCTCAGTCCTCACACAACTTGTGTGGCGCATCTTTCCTGGTGTCATATTGTACCACGTTTTTTCTGCATTTAAATAAAATAAAATAAATAAAATTACCAAGTCTTCGTCTTCTACCGTCTCAAACGTACATGCCAATATTCAAATAGACGTAGATTTGAAATCTGGAAGGTGAAGCCGACTTACCAAACTCCGAGCCTGATTTTTAGCTAAACAAAGATTCTGAAGTCCATCTCAGCCAAGTCACTTTCAGAAAATGAATTCCTAACACATTTTCCATGAACATTTTTACGCTGAATAGTAATCCAACGTGTGATTTATTTTTCCCCTACTGATTGGTCAGTTGTTGAAGATATGTTTTCTTTAAAACTTTGTGATTTCCACCACTTACACTTGATTCATTCATGCTATTCAGAAAATTCTTTGTTATACTACGATTGAATTTGAGATGTTGCTATTTCAACTTTAGGGTTAATATTCCCTTGATCTCAATTTTTGATATTCATTCTTATCCTGACCTACCTTTTTATAACTGGCTTTACACGATAAGTTTTATTTGAATATTTGGTCAACTTTTGACGTTTTTACTGCTGCTGATAGCTAGATCTTGCCATCAAAACTATGTAACTACTGTAATGTACGCAACTGCTGAATTTATTTTTGAAGGCTTTTAGTGATACATATTAGTGACTTGTTTTTAGATGGTGTTTTGTCTGTTCTATTGACAAAGCCTTACATGTGTGTTCTACCGAACAATAATAGTAATACTAGTTATAATAATAATCATAATAATAATAATAATAGAAAAAAAGTGGAATATAAATATCGTAAATGGCTCATAAAGTTGAAGGACATTTTGGTGGCATGTACCTAGGTGAGAGCATTTAGATGAATTTGGACAGGGTGATTAGGAGACAGTGTTTATCTGAGTCGGAGACAGTATGTCTCAATAATGTGGTCAATTTATGTCAAGCCAACTTGAACAGGTCAGTATTTAAATTCTCACGGTTTCTGTCCTCTACAATACATGAGGGGCTTGATTAAGTGCTTATTCAAAAGGATTCAGCGTATCTGACGATGATGCTTTAGTTGATATAGTTGAAATGGCGATAGATTCGCCTGACAAGAATGGATATCCATAGAAGTTTTTGAACTACTGTAGAGAGATACCAATTGGTTAAAAAGGCAACAGTTTATTCAGTCCCCCCTCCCCCCAAAAAAGTTGTTCCCATCAAATTATCTTGTAATGGGGGAAATAAAAATAGTAGAATTTTAAGACAGTGACTAAATTCCGTTATGCGGAAGTTGTGTAGTCGTGGAAACGTTCGCTTATTTTCAGTAGAGTTTCAGTTAAAACTGGAAGCTCGTTTGATAAACTTCTGTTTGGTTAGTTCATAAATGGTGCTCACACCCCCCAACGAGTTCACCGACAGCTTTTCCATATACATAAAAGGCTTTAGAAACTTTTCCCCTGTTCCTCTTCCCGTAACTTGTGTTTCCTCTGATTTAAGAGTATTAGGATAAATGATCACATGTAACGACATTCAACGGCTACCTGATACCTGTAAATGTAAATGAATGATACAAAGAGGGACCATCGCTCGGTTATCATTCACAGTAATGGTAGCAAAGATGGATCATAATACTTGAAAGTTTATACATAATCTTCCAGTTACAAGGTAAGCTCCTACATGAATTAGCCACTGGGACCTGACTCAGTGGCACATGATATCCAGCTTCTGTTGATTTGTGATTTTGGTGCGACCACCAGACAATTTCATTGGCTAGTGTTCGTCTTCACACCCAACCTGGTGGACTCTATTGGCCTGTTACTGGCGAGCATCAAATATATTTTCAAGAGTTAGTTTGTACGGATTCGTTTGAACCCGGGTGGATGTGTACCACTGAAGAGTGCCAGACTAGGATGAAACAGCTGCCCAGTACTCCTTGGTTCTCTATCTAATATCAGTCGGTGGCCAAACTTGAAACAAATCAAATCGTTACAAACTGGCTAGTGAAAGCTATAAATAATCGAATATTTTTATTTTATAAATAGCAGAACGACGCTTTCTAATCTCTGCATTATATGAATTTCACAACTGGATGGAAGATAAACAATCCCACTAGTATTCATTGTGTTAGTCTAATGAACAATATTTTGGCAATTATGTAAATTTCCAAAAGGAGAGCGATAAATATCATAGACTGAATGACAAAATAAAGTGAGTCAATGCATTATCAAAGAAGCGAAAACAAATACATTACAGATAGAAGACTATATTTCCGGAAAACAATGTCAATTTTTCACCAAACCAGTTCTTAGTGGTCAGAAATGTATGTCGTGAAATTCATAGAATGACTTTTCCTCCTGATTTGAAGAATATCTCACAGGGGTTGTATTTGAACAATCCCAATAGTTCAAAGTGGTAATAATTTAACTTTAGCGTTTGTTTTAAATTCCAAGTGACAATATAGGTAAGTGGTCTATCCTCAAATCAACTTGTAGGCCATTAAATCACCTGAAATTGCAAACATAGGGTTGATCGCCACTAGAACACTGAGGCTCATTACCTCCTCTTTACCTTCGTATTCATAAGCATAACCAGAAGTCAAGAGACATAATTTTGATGATGGATTACAGTTGAATTTATGTAGTAAGACAATGAATCCATGTACTGTATGAACTTCTATTCAGCTCTTGAATACATTAAGCTCATCAGTACTCAAAGAAAGTATCAAAGTAGAATATTTATTAATCACACTCGAATAAGACATTTAATGCTTACCTTACACAGATTTTCAAAGTTTTCAACTGAGCTTTCTTCCACAAAAAGATCAGTAGACTTTTCTTGTAATGAGTTTAAATCATTTGAAATTAAATTTCGCATATCACATCTTTGCTTGTTTAAAGCTGATTGAATACGAGTTAAATATAGCTTAGCTGTTTCATATATTTCTACAGTAGGGTTCATGCTGCCATGAAAAGATTTACTGACGCCTGTTGTATCTAACATTTCAATTATAACTGGTGCAGCAATCCATGCATCTTGTAAACGAATTAGTGTATGCATAGCGTTCTCGCAAGTTCTGTAACATGATAAATTAGTAGCATCGGCTTCACCGCCTTCATTATTATTATCACTATTATTGTCATAGTTGTTTTTATCATCATTGTCGTCAATATCTAAAAGACGTAAGACACCTGCAGACATATCCATCAAAGTGGATATATCTTCTTGATTATCTTCAGAACACTGAAAAAAGAAAGAGCAAAACAAATAACAAGAACGAAATTGTGATAAACATGATTTAGGAAGGATACAATCACAAATATGTTTTTCCCTTCACGTTCCCCAGTGGAGCATAAGGCTTCAACCTAGTGGCTTGAAGTTTCTGCGTCAGGGTTTATTTTTACAGGATGGGGTTGCTAGCCTCATGCCCAACCCTTCCTCTTTACCAGGATTATTTCTGGCTTAGCGAGGTAAAGGAGTGAGTCGACCGGGGATCGAACCCGGGACCATGTGCATGGTTGGCAAGCGTCCAAACCGCTATGCCACCGACGCACGCTTTTTCTTTAGCGTTCCAGAGGCTCAATGGTATACGAGCTCGCTTGTAACCAGAAGGTCCTGGGTTCGAACCCCGTGGTGTGGGTGCGTACTGGTGAAGAGTCCCGAACATATGTTAAGATATGTATTATTATTGTTCCCAGTGAGTCCTTTATTCTCTCCAGGATGATGCGACTCAGGATTTTGCTTGGCGTCAACAGGAGCAGTGCATGATTCCTCGCCAGTTCTTGCAGAGTGAGGCGTTAGTCGCCCTTCTTTGGTAGTTTCACGAGGTAACGTTTCCTCCAGTCAGTAGGAACCTTTCCTCCTTCCAAACCTTTTGCAATAATGGAGTCAGCATATCTGCTGTCGTCTCTGGGTCCGCTTTCAGTGCTTCAGGGCGGGGGGTATTCCATCTGGTCCGGCTGTTTTTCCAGCTTTCAGAAGTTTGATTGCGTTCAAGACTTCAGCTCTCGTTGGAGGATTGGTGTCAACTTGCAGTTGTGTGCGCGCTGTTGTTGGTATTTCTGGACGGGTTGCAGGTGATGGTCGGTTCAAGAGTCCTTTGAAGTGATCCGCCCATTGTTTAATCTGTTTTTCTTCCTTGGTAATTGGGTTCCCTTGGCTGTCTTTTATAGGTTTCGCTTGTGTTGGTCTCTTCTCGGATAGAGATTTGGTTATCTGATATAATGTCCTCAGGTCCCTTTTGCCTGCTGCCTTTTCAGCTTCTGTAGCTAGATTGTCGTAGAATCGTCTCTTGTCCTTCCTAGCACTCTTCTTCACTTCTTTCTCCACTGCTGTGTAAGTTGAGCTCAGCGTCTCCTTCTCTTGTACGTCCTTGCATTGAATCATTTTCTCTTTCACCATTCTCCTCTCTTCTATTAATTTCCAAGTGTCCGTTGAGAGCCATTCCTTGTCTTGTCTCTTCTTTCTTCCTAGAACCGTTGAACACGTTTCGTTGAGAATCGTCTTCAGAGACTTCCAATCGTCTTCCATGCATGATTATTAAGTGATGCTTTGCTCTGATAGTTGCAGTGAAAGTGTTCTTTGTGGTTGTGTCCTTCAGTAATTGAGTGTTGAACTTGCATTGTGGACTATCCCCAGCTATCCTCGAGGCTTTTAGTTTCACTTTGAAAGTCCCTTGTACTAGATAGTGGTCTGAACTCACATCTGCTCCTCTCCTCGATCTTGTGTCGAGGAGGCTCCGTCTCCACTTTCTTGAAATTGAGATGAAGTTTATTTGGTTCTTGGTGTTTCCATCTGGTGAAATCCATGTCGTCTTGTGTATATCCTTGTGTCTGAATACACTGCCACCAATCAAATCATTGAAGGCATAGAAGTCTGAGAAGAGTTCACCATTGTCGTTCATTTCGCGGAGGGCCTCTCGGCCCATGGTGAGTTCTCTTCCTGTGTTGTCTCCTCCCAGCTTCGCATTCATATCACTCATCAGGATTTTGATATCGCCATTCGGGACGTTGTCCATTATTGTTTGTAGTTGTCTGTAGAAAGCCTCCTTCTCTTGTTCTCAGACGTTTGTAGGCGCATAGCATTGAATGACTGTAACTTTCCTTCCTTTTGAGTTGAATCTGGCTGTCATTATCCTGGAGGAGATTGGTTCCCACTGCATGAGAGCTTTGGTTGCTGTTGGTGACATCATGATGGCCACTCCCTCGGTGTGGCCAGTTACAGACTGAATCCTAATCCAAAAACACGATATTATCTCCAAATTCGCTACATAAGTTGTAGCTAATGTCGCAAATGGATAACTTTTATGGTACCACACACATTACAATTCCTGTCCCAAGCCTCAGAAAACCCACCTCGAATAAAGTTAGTATCAGGGGATAAGTATATCTAAGTTTAAGTCCTGAGTTTTCAGTTATCCTTTTTTCGGATTTTAGTGTATAATCCAAGAAACTACAGACCACTGGATAACGATCCAGTGTCTCACCTTCACCAAGTTTGAAAATCTAGGGTTCTACAGTTTGCAAGCTAACGGATCCCGGAATTTAAAGAAAGAAACGAGCATCTTCCTGATGATAACATTTCACATTTCACCTTGATACGAATAAGATTCACAAAACCCAATAACTGAGTAACACTGTTAACTGATTTAAATTCCACTTTGATGGTCATACTTATGCTTATAAAGAGAACATGAAGATGGCTCTTAGTCTTACGAGATTTTCTTAGAGATATAAAGTTATTAAAAATGTATTGAATTAAAAACTCTAGTACATATCCAATAAGCAAATAAACAGAAAAGATTTGAAGAAGGTTAGAAAAAGCTTAGTATAACAACACAAACAATTTTCTGTAATTCCAGAGCCAAGTTCCGTTTCACACTTCATCCTACAATAACATAAGAATAAAAGTCATCTTAGGGATGGGTTTATTCTTTTTTCAAATGGTTTTAGTCCCTCACTCATTCGGAATATTCGTTTTAACTTGTACTAATCTAACTTAACCCATTTAAATTAACATGCATGGAATAAAAGTTGTCTTTTCTAATATAAACCCATATCGACATTATCATTTATTTACCTTTGAATTAAACATATCACAATATAAAGTTAGTTACACTATTATCGAAAAGAATATAAATCACAGTATACATATATAGAGATGGTCAGTGCCAAATGAACTTTGGCTGGAATGCTTATTTATCAACTTTTCCAATAGTACTACTCCTAAATGATAGATAGAATTCTAATATCAGCTGTTTTCTGAAAATAGATACACTTTAGCTATGATTCATTGTTATATAAATAGTGTTGATCACAAAAGGTTTTCTCACCATTTATATATTTTTTTTTAAATTAACTCAAGGAATGTAGTGAAATAATGGCAAGTGTTATATGTGTATATTCATGAATACGTCATCAATAAATAATTAGACAAGGTCAAAAATTACAATTTATTGAACATACAACTTAGAACAGACGGTATACTTTCAAAGGTTCATTATTCACCAGATGATGAATATGTGAATGGGGATTTCAATGAAAATTGCAATAGCATTTTATTCTGTCCTGTCACCTACATTCCAGTACTAGTGGAAACATATTACTTCATACAAACAATATGAATTGTTAAGGAGATAAATTAGAGGAGTTGAAGGTTCTAGAGAAGTTTACGTGCTATTTACAAACATTCATCAGCAAATAGAAGTAGACTGAATGCTAAAGATTGACGGAAATTTCAATTGATATAAAAATTTGTGACGCGGGTTCGATACTCAGAAGGGACATCAATTCCTTTAAGGTTGCAGATACGCCTTGATGCTGAGTGCCAACTAGCACGAAACCTAGATCCAAGGCTTCCTGCCGATTGAATCCAACTATCTAATATCATCCAGTCAATGTGCACTGTGATGGCGAGCTACCTAGAATGGTGGCCACATTGCAAATCTGACTGACAGAATTCACTCTGCACCAAAGAAAGGACTAGACGCATAACACTAGTTACTGGTGTTCAATCAAAGTATTTACTTATTCTCCTCAAGTATACAGCCGATATAATACTGAGGAGACAGTCAAAAAACATAGTGGAAACTGAACAAGTCAGAACATTTCTTGCAACCATGATGATTCTTTTGTATAAAAAAGTGTCTTCACTAGTCTAGACAATAACCGACAAGAATTCATCCTAAGTTATCTTCGATTTTGTTCCTCCAGTTATCTGTAGCTGAATAATTTACGTACTTTAGAAGGACAAGAAATGTAGATCTAACTTGAATCGTCTCACCATATCTCGGAAAGTATTAGGCTAAATGCAAATAACGTTTTGAAAATCAAACTTTTTCAACATCTTACTGACACTGGGCATTGTGAATACTTTCAGGATAGTGAACAGAACAAAAGTTCTTGATTCTGCCAAAATTTGCTGAGGACATATACTGACTCGTTTCAACATAGAACTTTGCACAGATGTGCAGCAGTTCGAGTTGCTACACTCCCTCAATGTAGCACACAGAGCAAGAGAAGAGAGTATGAAATGATTCAAAAGACAGATAATACACAGAAGTGTGAGGCGAAAACAATAGTAATACGGAAGAAGAGCAGATTTTTATTGGATATGATAAATCACAAAGAGTGAGTACATCCGCGCCAGCTATTGAGAACGATTTTAAACCATATCACCAATTATCTTATTGGACTTTACCATCCCAGCCAAGAAGTCTACATCTCCCTACGTGGCTGGCTGGCTTAAATTAACTGTTATGGATTTCATGGACTGATAGATGCCATGTTTTGGTTTGACCACCACTGGCTAACTCTTTTCCAACTTGATCCATCCTATTTCAGCTAACATTGTCCATTGTCGAGGAAGACGATGGCTAGGCTAGGAAGAAGTAACACATATCCTAACCATCTCAATCGGTGTAACTTCACAACTTTGTCGATTGATTTCCCCTCCTTATCTAGCACCCGACGTCTAAGGATATAGAAGTTATTCTCAATCATTTCTTGCTTTGGAACCTTGTGTAATTGAATTCATCGTCACATCAATGAATCGTTTCCTATCAAGTCTAATGATTGGTAAGGTCACTTTTATTTGGATGCGTTATATTTTTATGAAACTATGTGTCTATGTAGATTGACTTCAAATAACTGAGTTTACTTATTAGTATATTTCAGACACCTAATTGTTCACCTTTAACAGACTTAATTATATAGGATTATATCTTAAATCCAGGATCATATTTCATCGCTACCTTCTGTTACCAACAAGAGTGAAATTTCCTTTTACACGAAACTGACATTTTTATCATATTTCCTATCCTAACTTTTATCAGAGTTTAGTGTTATGAATTCCGATCAAGGCTTTAAAAGAAAACTTGTAAACAGTTGATCAGACACCGATGAAGTAAAATTAGCTCGTTTTATCCCTTACCCTACCCCATCTCATCAGATTGCTGTTTTTGATATGTTCACACGTACAAAGAGAAATATGTGTCTGAAATAAAGTTTTTCCTATGGCAATCTAATCATTCATCACTTACAACAAATCTAGATATATATTTATTCACACATTCATTTGTAGTTGAATGAGTAGTGAAGGGATGATGTAAAGACTTTAATATGAGCCAGACATCAACATCTACAACTTATCAGACTGCCTTATATTAATTAAAATCTCAACAAGCAGGTTAGCTAACTTGAGAAAAATGAACATTTGACAAAAAAATATACAATTTTACATTGGATTAATTTACTACAGAAATGATATACATAGAGAAAAACAGTTTGCATAAAGCTACATTAGTCAGAGACCATAGGCGCGTCTGTGGCACAGCGGTTAGGACGCTCACCGATCATGCACATGGTCTGGGGTTCGATCCCCGGTCGACGTACTCCTTTGCCTCGCTAAGCCATTAATAAAAGCTGATAAAGAGGAAAGTTTGGGCATGAGGATAGCAACGCCATCCTGTAAAAATAATCACCACTGCTACAGAAACTTCAAGCCTCTAACTTGAAGCCCTATGTACCACTGGGAACGTGAAGGAATAAAAAAAAATAGGCGTGTTCAAGCAATCAGCACAAAGCAGGGAATTTTGACTTTCACAGAGAAATAGGTTGTTTAAAGATATGGCTGAATAAATCAATGAAGTCACAGCTTCATATAACAAAATACCTAACATGAAATAATACTTTCTTTATTTCTAATTACCAGTAGAGTCCATAGAAATATCGAATGAGGTTTAAATAGACACCTCCGTATGCTTTCCCCATATTGGTTACTGTAATATGTGTGGTACATCTGAAACACGAAGTGATGTCCAGAATTCAGTAGGGCGATCGAATTAACCCTAATGACTGATATGAGGAATTAACTAACTCGTAGTGCCTGGTGATAAATTCATCTCTGGATGATTGTCTTCTTCCTTTGCGTTCCAAATGGAACACAAGGCTTAAAGCCTTAAGCTTTGAAGTTTCAGTAGTTGTGGTGTTGTTCTTAAGGGTCCGGTTGCTAGGTTGCATACTCAACCTTCCCTCTTCACTGGGCTTTCTATCAGTTAGGTGAGACTTAGGAGTACACTGGCCGGGAATCGAACCCAGACCACATGAGTAGCTGGTAGGTATTCTGAAACTGAATCACCGACACACTCTATATCTGACTGGTATGCGCTTTTATAATTACTTGCACTGATTAGTTTTATTTGTTACATGGTTATCGAAGAATAGGAAAACAAAAGAACACTGATTTCAGTTGCTACAATACACAGTGTGACACGCGAAGAGGTTCGTAGTAGAACCAAATAATTAGCTAAAACTTTTTATTCAAGTATTGTTTTGTAGGGATTTGGTTGGTTACAGGATTTCAGCATGAGTTGACATTGGTTAGAGAACCATTGGAAAACCTGGGAGTACTGGACATCTGTTTTGTCCTAGTTTGGGACTCTTCACAGTACGCACACACCGTGGTTCGAACCCGGGACCGAAGTCATTGGCTAGTGGTTGCACTATATCGTGAACTGGCAGAAGTTAGAATTCATGGGCCATTGGATCGGGTCCCACTGGTTGAATGGTCTATGAGTCCCAAACTAGGACGAAACAGCTGTCCAGTACTCCTAGGTTTTCCAATGGTTCCCTAACCAATGTCAGCTCATGATGAAATCCTTCAACCAATATAACTTTTTATATAGAAGTTAAGCAATATTCTCTCGCTTTTACATATCTAAACCTTTTAAAACGATTTAACTGTGATGATGAACAATGACGAATGAAGTGTTTCGAAACTTTATCTAAACGGACTCAAAAGGTTATCACAGTGAGCTAGCCTATCATCATTAGCTTTGTTATTGTCATGACTATCCCTATTATTCTTATCATTGGATTCTCTTAACAACGTCATTGAAAGCACAGTCGTGCGCAGTTCATGGTTAACGATATTTCATCTCACAAAAACAAGATTGATTAAGAAAAAGTCTCTCTGAAGTAAATTAATTTTATCTAGGTTAAATATACTATTTTGTTTACAAAGAATTCCAAACAAACGAAACTGATTTTACTTAGAGTTTTCATAAACATTCTATTTTACGAAAGCAACCAATCCTAACAACACGTTTACATTTCACAAGGTAAGCTACATATCTTGTCGAATATATTCTCATGGATGCAACTGAATACTCCTCCACCTTCTTCAATTTTCACAACTATGTTGTGGTGGTAAATTCAATGAATTGAGTTTAAGCTGGTCAGTGATTTCTAATTGACTAAATCAATCACAGTGAATCATATTCATTCACAAATAGCAAGATCATAGGCTTTGCAAATCAATTGGAAGAGAGTTTATGGCGAGTTGTCATCTGAACTGATGTCAACCAGTGGTGTCCTTCAGGGATACCAATGGTCCCACATCTCTAAAAATTTCATCATAGATGTACTAATGGACCCCAATCGACTTTAGAGACTAGGTACTACAGTAGAGTCTCGTCGACTTAAAGTACGCAGGTGATATCGTCCTCCTAGGTAAAGATGCTGATAAAAAGCAGTCTTCTGACCACCTTGAGCAGAAGTGTGAGTGTCTTCGGCATTCAATTTACTGCTGGAAAATGTAAGATGATGCTGCAGGACTGGTCTGCGCTGACTTCCAGTGAAATGGTTGACCGTGTTGACCACTTTACCACTTATTCAGTCCTAATGAACTGACTACTCACAAAATCCCATCACGGATACAAAAGGCTTGTATGGCTATTTGCCAACTTACGCATCTACGGCGTAAACGTGATTTCCGACTGGAGATCAAATGACGTGTGTATTGCACACCACACTCCACTCTTCCCTTCTTTATGGCTGTGAAACATTACCATTGGAAGTGAAAAATATGCAAAGGCTAGCCGTCTTTCACCACAGATGTTTGTGTTCTATCTCCTGTCTTAAGTGAGGGTAGTATGGTGGATAATATTGAGGTCAAGCTTAGAGTGCTTGGTAAGGAGGGAGAATCAGTCGATGTGGTTGTGAAAGTGAAACGATTGTGACCACTCGGACACATGTTACGCATACCGAGTCACCACTTTCCTCATCAAACGACGTATACACTTTTTTCTTCTCCATCTTTGTGTGCTAAACAGAGTGTAGCAACTTGAAATGCCGCATTTCTGCGCATAAGTCTGCTTTCAGATTCAATCGGTCAGTCAGTTTTCGAAGAAATTTGATTGGCAGATTTTTTGTTTGAAAAACTGTGGCTTATACAGTGAAGCTCTCGAAAAAACTCTTTACTTGACTTAGTAAACATCCTAAGGTTATAGAAAATAGTTAAACAATCCTATGCCCTGTTGAAAAATCCAAAACTATAGTAAAATGACTGACCTGTAGTGTATGATCTTAAATGGCGTGCTGACTGCTACTAATCTGTAGTGACAAATATCCTCGGACTAGGCTTTTAGTCGTAATTCAGAAAGAAACGTATATATATATATATATATATATATATATATATATATATATATATATATATATATAGTAATTCTTAATGAAAGAAATTTTTCGGAAAAGATTCCAAAGATAATTTAAACATTAAAATGACGAAACTAAATGACTACCAATTCCTTAGAAGACTCATCTTTGAATGATATAACAAAAAGGATTCAATAGTCACATACTCTGTGAGGTTTTAAATTGGTAATGAAACTACAACAGTCTGAATAGAGTAAGTGTAGAACTTAGGCACTGTGGTAGAATATAATTCCATACTAGATAAGTTTATTTTAATAATCACACACACTGGTGGAGTATTAACAATTGGATGGTGTTTCGAGCATAAACTATTGCTCATAATCATAGAGATTAGAAAATCAAGTTGACACTGATTTCAAGTAGGAAGCAAAAAATGAACAGAGGTAAAAAGGCGTAAATCGTTAGTGGAGGGGAAGATTCAATGTACGACATAAATCTCAGCCACAACCCCTTTCAAAATTCGACAGGCGAATTCTCAGAAGAACGAAGTGCAAAGTAGGAAAGTGCAAAAGCTGATTAAGTCCTAAACATAGAGGTGAATATATGGGCGATTTGTGTACCACAATGAGTAGTAACACTAAATATACAAACTAACTTTGAGATACAAATATCCATGAGTTGACAGACAAAACCGAAAAGACTGGATTTAGAATAGTGTTATCCATTAAGTGACGTGTATATACATATATACTACTGATAGTGACAGTAGTCAAGTGATTTGCAACCAAAAACTCAGAGGAGCCTTCGAAATGAAGACAAGAGTAAGACGAAGATGCCTACTGTCACCGATGATATTCCTGATTATGGTAGACTGGATCATACAACACATGGTGCGTGGGAAACGATAAAACAGAAATACGTTGGACCGATAAGAGGACTCTGGAAGATTTCGACTTCATGGACGATTTACGTCTAATTTACGTGATACAAACTCGAAGACCTACAGTCGAAAACCAACATATTGACAGAAGCAGCAAGGACAAGACTTCAAGTGAACATAGAAGAGACAAAAGTGATGAAGATACGCACCCACCAACAGTGACAACTGCTGATTCCCCTAACCGAGAGGAATTTGAAGTAAATAACTTCTTTCACTTATCTAGGTAGCATCGTCTCGACAAGAGGTGTGGCATGGATGGGAATATCAAAGGCAGGTTCAGAAAGTCACGACAGACCCTGACTAATTTGAATTAGTGTGAAAATCCACTGAACTAAGCATAGACAACAATATTCGGATTTCCAAAAATCAATAATATCAAGTCAGTTATTGATTTTGTATGATTCAGAGAATTGGTGTGTCACGGAAATCATTTTCAACAGGCTTCAGACTTCTATCAATCAACAGGTGCCTTAGGTGGCTTCACACTGACTATCAGATGGCTAGAAAGAATTAGCAACAACGAACTCTGCGAATGAAACAATCAACAACAACAAATTGTCCAAAAACAAAATAAGCAGAAGAAAATGGAGATAGATCGAACATACACGCTGATGAGACCATTGAGAGAGATCCCGTAAACTAGGTAAGCCATCGAGTGAAATCCGAGTGGGAAACTGATATGTATCCATATATATATATATATATATATATATGTGTATGGTGGTCTCTCTTTCTGTTTGCTCGCTTAGTCTGTGACCATTTCACCTTGATGAACCTGTCTCCTTTAACAATGTATATTCTCCTTATATTACATATAATATGAGTGTTTGTTGACAGTCCGTTGCTTGGTGACATATATCCATATTATATGTGTGGTTGTTGACATGTCTGCTATATTTTGCTATGTATGTAGGGATCGATACTTCATTATAATTAGCCATTCATGTTAAGACTGTCCATTGATTTGTTCACACACTTGTCTGGACATTCATATATATTTCGCTCACACAATCTTGTGTGACTACTTATTTTTGGTGTGATACCACTTATTGTGTCTCCTTGTGTTTGGAAAATAGAAGTATCATCGCAAACCTAGTGGTCTTCTGATTTCCACCTTCTTGCGTCAGGACTATTAAATTCTCGACCAGTACATAGCAATAATTTGGCGACGAGTACATATTAATTTGGCGACGGGGAAAACTACTATTAACCACTCAGCAGCAGCAACATAACAGAAACGACAAGTTGGTCGTGGTTGCGAGGATGACATGATGATTACGCAGCCAGGTGAAGAGAACAACAGAAAACTGGATGAAATAGAGATGTGCTGTTGGATCCTTGTGTTCCACTCAGAAAAACCAAGAGAATCACAATAATAGTGGTAGTAACAGTCTCCTCTTACCAACTCAACAATTGATTTGATTTTATTTTTCATCACTTATCTGCATTCAGCTTTTTTATTACAATTTAACACATGGGAATAACACTGACTAGATTTGATAATGAGCTAAGATAGCCCCGTATTGTGTTATGTCATACATTTTAGTTGTGTGTTTCTTCTTCTTCTTTTTCTTTCACGATCTCCACTATTTAATCATTACTAGACAAAAGTGCCATCTATGAAAGCAATCATCAAAGAGACAGAGTCAGAGAGAGAGAAAAAAGAAAGAAAGAAAGACGGAAAGAGAGAAAAAAGACTAGAGAACAAAGCACAAGCAACACATAGTGTTTTATTACGTTCAGAAAGCGTAACTTATCATCATCATCACCAACATCATCATCTGATCTTATCGATTTACATTCGAATGGAGTGAGGCTAAGTTAAAGCTTGTGAAATTGAGAGTGAAAAAAAAGAAAGATGAAATTCAACAATAAATAACAGAAAATCTATAACCAAGTCATTTCAATCATTTATTCATTGAAAGACATACTCAGAGAGAGAGAGAGAGAGTATGAACAAAGATAAAACAACAATAAACACAGTATGAGCAAAAGAAAAGTAGTAAAGGCGTAGGTTTAGACTAAAGATGTTAGAGAATAGCAAAACGTGAATGAGCAAGAAAGAAGAAAATACACAATAATAATACTAATACTACTACTAATAATAATAGCGCGTTCAAACAAGCATTGATCAATTCACAAAATGAAATAGACAAAATAGCCAATTAAAAAGTTATGACAATGGATCATGACAGTGAGAACGACCTATATATCAAACATTTTTTTTTTAAAAAAAAAAAGGCATTTTCCCTAAATATTTATCTGTAAATCAGTCTCATTTTTAAATCAATCTTGAAGGATATCATCAATCTATTGATAGAAAGTATTTGCTACACTTAAAGTATGTACACCTCAGCGTTATAACTTTCAGTAACCCGTTGTATGTTAGTTAATGCGCTAACATCAATAAGGCGTATTCTTTGTATTTGAGAGGCTAGTTGTACTGGCCAACTTTCTTAATCACAAAGGGTGTGTATAAGGGTGTTCGAAACCCTGAATCATTGATTCAGAGTGGAATATCAAGATCATTGAAGTTATAACTCCATAGAATATCATTAGTTAACGATAGAGATAAAAGAATATTTTACCAATCGGATCTTGAAAATTATTTAGCATTTCTTTAGTTTTAATATATATATGATTGTGGATCTTTCATCACAAGGTACCTTTAGAATTTCAAGTTTGTCAGTCAGTTGATAATGAAAAACTGCAAAGTATTTCAAAATAAACTGAAAAAGGCTTAGTAATTCTTAATATAATTGACATTAATGAAGGTCATGTGAAGACTGCATCGACTCGTCAAATCTATTCACCTAGAGGAATAACAATGAAAACTGTAAGGAAGAGAATACGAAGGAAGCTGGAATACAATGAGGATAAATACGTTTCAGTCAGCATGGCTTTACAGGGATGCAGATTGATAAAAATAGTAAATTATCAAAATACAATCAAGTGTCAACGTCTATAGTGACAACAGAGGTAGATACAAAATGTATAGAAATAGATTTTTAGTCTACATTATTGATCTACTCTAATATTTTCCATACGCTTACTCGTTATCAACTCGTTATATCATGGTTATTGTCTTTAGTGTAACGAAAGGTAATACATACGATGATATTCTTATACATTAATACCATACCTGACAGAAATGGATTTGAGTAGTCTAATCACTTCTAAATGTGTCATATAAAGTCAATAATAAGGCATAAATGATTGTCGCGATTTTCATTAAGTTTACATTATCATTCTATTGTCACATACGTATATATATATATGCTTACATTCCATTCACAATCGAGTGTTTCTACATTCTGACAGTTCATTTTATCAGAATGCCACTTGTGACATAATCACTCGCATAGTTGACTGTCAGCCTATATCTACAAGAATCTGACAAGCGTTGAAATGATGTGGCATATAGTTTCATAGAAAATCAAGTATATATACACGGAATAGTGTATAACACGAGGAGAACAACATAGATATAAGCCAGGGCGGGGCAGGGAAATACGAAAACTAACATTTCAACAAACTGTGGAAGTAACACAACAACGTTCTATAAGCAAATATATGGAACAGAAATAGTAGTAACAATAATGGTGAATACATAAGACATTATGGCATAATAAGGCATCTTAGTTACAGTAATATGTAGAATAGATTATCCTAAGTTTGTACGATCGATATTCACCTGTACTATTCAATGTCTAATAACCAATATTAGTAAACCTGAATACGTCAACCAGGAATACCGAAGTTATATTGTGCTGGTGTGATACAGTCAATGTGCTCCAACAGACTATTAATCTCACATATTCCCACGGTTCAATACAGCGTCAGTAACAAAATACGACATATCTTTTTGAACATTCTGTTTGTTGCTAGAGGTAGAATATTATTCCCACATTTCAATACTACTCTAGCAAGAGAATACCTTGGCTTCCGTGTTTTGCCTTTTATTGTTACATTTGGTGTCGCTGTCTGCCGACAAATGGAAAGCGTATACCCTGAAGTTTTTGATGGAGATATATGGATCTTTTGGCAGGAATTCGAGGCTGTTGCGCAGTTGAGTGGCGTGCAACATCCATCAGCGAGCAATGAGGCTGTTACTTAGATCGCTGCTGGGAGGTCAGGCGAAGGCAGAACATGATATTATGAGGCGAAACACTAGCGAATGAGCGTCAGGGTCACGTAAACTGCTTTCAAAATGGGAAGGACCATACATGGTCACCGTGAGAAGGGATCATGTATATACGATAAGAAATGAGAACAAAGAGAAGCAGGTGAACTTCGGCGAGCTCCAGAACTCAATACAATAAGACAAACAAAGAGAGCCACCAGGGACAAGAAAATCGAACCGAATAATGCCCACATCTCAATACTGCATTAGTATGAGTGCGTCGGTGGCACAGCGGTTAGGACGCTCGCCGACCGTGCATACGACCGGGGTTCGATACTCGAGCGACGCACTCCTTTACCTCGCTAAGCCAGAAATAATGCTGGTAAAGAGGAAAGGTTGGGTATGAGGCTAGCAACCCCATCCTGTAAAAATAAACACACCACTGCTACAGAAACTTCAAGCCAGTGGCTTGAAGCCCTATGTTCCTCTGGGAACGTGAAGGTTTTTTTTTATGAGAATACCTTGACTTCCGTACCTTGTCTTTTGTTGTTTCAATATTATTAAGATTTTAACTAACCTTTTGACAATTTCGTCGAAAAACCGTAGGAATACTTTCATTTTTCTCAGCAAAAATAAACTAAAGACACGTAATCTAGCTAACTTATTCGATAGACAAAGAAAACAATCGTTTCTAGTCCCTTCAGTCTACTGCGAATCACATACAGCCTTACGAAATACACTCATATTTTTGAAACAATATCAAAATAACTTAAATTATTATAACACTGAGGAAAAAAGAAAGATAGTCTCACCTTATTTTCATGATCTTTCAATTCCATTAGCTCTGATAAAATCTCAAAATAGAATACCAATAGGCGTATTGGAGACTTGACACGACAAACTGTCGGTAGTGGGACACATATCTCTGATACATCGTTTCGTTTCCCAGTAGTAACCACTGTATTATTCATAGAAGAAGCCTATTAAGTAATACAATACCAAAATGGGAATTAACAATAAATAGTATAGTTTAAGGCAATAACTGTAAATACGTTGTCACAAGATATTTATGAACAGAAAAATGATTATACTATTAAAATATTTTTACAACCCATTTTTTATGCATCTATAAGAGAAAAAGCGTTCAGTGAAGAGTTACCAATTTCAGCGATATCATTCTTAAGATGTTTTTTTTTATTTTCCTTTGCGTTCCCCAGTGGGCGTCAAGCTAGTGGCTTGAAGTTTCTGTAGAAGTGTTTATCTTACAGGATGGGGTTGCTAGCCTCATGCCCAACCTTTCCTCTTTACCAGCATTATTTCTGGCTTAGCGAGGTAAAGGAGTGCGTCGCTCGAGTATCGAACCCCGGTCGTATGCACGGTCGGCGAGCGTCCTAACCGACCGGGGATCGGACCCCGGACGATGTGCATGGTTGGCGAGCGTCCTAATCGCTGTGCCACCAACGCACGTCTTAAGATGTACGATCGCATATATATATATATATATATACAATAAATTATCTTAGCAACAAAGGGAGTATTTTCAAAGATGTGTCATAGGAATGGTAAACCTTAGATAACAAATTACGCAATATAAAAATGTTAATCGGGTAGAGACTAAGATCAAATTAAATAAATTTTGAAGTAATGTAACTGACGGGAGTGAGTAGAATTTGAACGAGAGTCAAGTTTACCAGCAGTGGTAATAAGGGGTAAAAATTTAATAGGAGGTGAGGGAGGAGAAATAATACAATTAGAAAAGAACAAGAACAAAAATTACGTATCCGGTGATAATTAAGATGGATCAGGTCTATTGTAGATTTAGTGACTAAACAAGCTTCTTCTGTATGCGTCGGTGGCACAGTGGTTAGAACTCTCGCCGACCATGCACATGGTCCGAGGTTCGATCCCTTGCCGACGCACACATGATATCTATGGTCGGCCTGCAAAATTTGGGCTACCGATATCCATGCTGAAAATTCCATACTTGTACCAAAAATACAGTGTGGAATCAAGCTGTAATCAAAATAAATGGAGAGTTCAGGATTCAACATGTGAATCGCCATTGCTTCTGCAGTTTGATTGGTACTGTCACCTAGCATGATTACGGGCGGTCTGCTTAAATCTTGGGCTACCAAAATTTCCATCCTACATATTGCATCTATTTCCTCGAATTTATTTTATTTTAATCACTCAATTATGTGTCCTAATCGTATTGTTTACTCTCGCAGTTATTTAAAACGTTTCCAACCGGCTGATTTACTAGTTTCCAATAAGCTTTAGAAAAAGCTTCATGGTGGATGGCAACGAGCTTTAAAGCGTACTCCAATGCAATTGATAACTGTTCCTGTGATTATGAGCACAAATTGCAGATCTCTACCGAACAAGATTAATTACTTGCATTCTCTGTTAGACTCAAATGTATATTGTAATACTGGTGTAATTACTCTTTAAGAAACTTGGCTCCACGATTTATATGACGATAATTTAGTCTCCTTAAGTGGTTTCACAATGTACAGACAAGAGCGATGCAGCTCAAAGGAGAAGAGAGGTGGTGGTGTTGCCACATTGATTAATTCTCAATGGTCTACTGCCAACAACGTCTGCTTCAAATTCTCAAATGACAATATTGATTGTATAACTGTCAATATTGTGATTAATGCTGAAAATTCCATTCTGTATCATAAGTACTCTTTTTGGAATAAAGTAAATCATTATTATTATTCCCGCGTATTCTGTAGATGACTTTGAAGTTGGCTTGTGGGTTGGCTTTATGTGGTCAGGTGTTCCAGGATAGACCTGAGAGGAGCATATTTTCCTTCTTTTTTCAAAACCATGAGGTTAAGCGTTTCCGAATACGTTTGGAATTTCTTACCCAAGAAGATATAATGCATATTGAATGACTAGAAGAATAAATTCTCACTAATCCTTAAACTGAATTTCCTCAGGACTTAAATCACCTTGAGAGAAATTAATTAGTCAGTGGTAGCCTAAAAATAGAATCTTTCCTCAAAAAAATGTACAACAATTTAGTCTTTTCTATACTGAACTGTACACAACTACACACTTAGTTCATCAAGTACAAATGAGTCTTTCAAACAAAGTATGAATATGTGACCTTCATGTCCCGCATTTGGTACATATTTATGCTTTGTTTAAAAATACTACAACTTGTTACCTGAATAAGCGGTCTCCAGAGCTAAGCGTATAAGTAAACCCTTCTATATAACTGTAGGAACTCGCCACACAAAGTAGATTTTATTATCACACTGTTTCGTATGGACAGTAATTTCGGGACTGATGAGGAACACTCGAGCAGAATAACGCCGATTCATTCTAGTCCAACGGTTCTCTTCTACGAACTACGACGTATAATACGTATTACATCACATCCTATTCAGAAACGTTTACCACACTTCACTTCATCGAATAAAAATCAATAATGGCATAGTGAATACAAAACATCATTCTATGTAAAGTCCAGTTAACAAGTAATATTATTTTATCAAAAACATATTTCTAATTTTTATTTTCAATGTGAAATGATCGTTTTTATCAGATGAACAGAAGTCTGATAAACATTGGATTATAATAAGTAATTTAGTAATAGATACTATAGGTGTACGCGCATCAGTGGTTCAAAAGTAGGACGCTCGCCAACCACTGATATGGTCCGGGGTTCGATTTCCGATCGACACACTCCTTAAACTCGCTTAGGTGGTAGGCTCGGTAAACAGGGAGGGTTAGTAACCTTACCCCGTAGTCCCACTGTTACTACAACTCCAAAGCTCAAATTCGAATCCATATCTTCCGCATAGAACGCTAAGGAATTAAAATAAAACTGTTGCCGGACTGGGAGAATGATTAACTCAGTATTGACATCCACCAAAATCCCATAATACCTGTTATACATTACAGTAACACTTAAGTTTGGATTCCTCGAAATCTAAAGCTACCAGAATGTTATCAAAGAAATCAAAGCTTTAGCTTTCTCAGTGTCGATAATATTTAATTGCATTTGGGTTGTGTATCAAAGTGTGACAAGTATGATGACATAACAAATCCTGGGAATTCATCCTTTTTAGATTTCCCTTCAAAAACAATCATCAAGGTCTAGTGAATTTTCACAACCTTTCCAGTGCTTTTTTTATAAGCGAAAAGTTCATAAGACAAGTTTGGGAGCTACTTGTGTTTACACACGAAATATACCTTCATAAGGGGAGAAAAGAGTACAGAATTACTGTGCTCATTGCTCATTTACACGAAGAACCGAACAGTCTAAGGATGAAACAATCAATACACTTTTATCTTACTAAATCCGGAGACGTTACACTATAGCATCAATGTAAGTGTAGAAGCTGTGCACTGTGATAGAATGTAATGCCATATTCCAAGTTAATTTTAAATATCACACAGGGAAACAGTGTTAATAACTGGATGACGTTTAAGCACAAAGTATTGCTCATAATCATATAAATTTAGTCACAATGTTTCACGGCTTGTCTTTTACATTTTTCCTCTTTTTCTATCTCTCTACAACTTGCCCTTGTTGTTTGTTGCCACTTTCCATATCTCCGATATAGGTGTTGGGACATTCCGATCGCTAGCTAAATTTTTGTGTTCCAATAATCTAGTTGACCCAGATCCAAAACTTGTTTGACTTCACAGTCACTACATGGTGTTTGGTAAATTATATTATTTTTCAGAATTTCATCATGAGCTGACATTAGTTAGAGAACCATTGGAAAACCTGGGAGTACTGGACAGCTGTTTCGTCCTAGTTTGGGACTCTTCATCAATACGCACCCATGGGATTCGAACCCAGGACCTTCTGGCTACAAGGCGAGCTACAAACCAACACTTGAATACCAATGAGATTCTCACTGAAGACTGGCCCTATTCAGGTAGGTAGTTACCTCGGTTCCAGTGGGAAGTCGTGACCAGTAGGGTGCAGCAGGTTGGGTGTGAGGACAAATACTCGCCGAAGACATTGGCTAGCGGTCGCGCTATGTCGTGAATTGGCAGAAGTTAGAATTCAAGGACCATTGGATCGGGTCCCAGTGGCTTAATGGTATACGAGCTCGCCTTGTTACCGGAAGGTCCTGGGTTCGAATCCCGGTGGATGCGTACTGCTGAAGAGTCCCAAACTCGGACGAAACAGCTGTCCAGTACTCCCAGGTTTTCCAGTGGTTCTCTAACTAATGTCAGCTCATGATGAAATCCTGAAACCAATCAAATCCCTACAAACCAACACTTGAGTATATTATTTTTCATAATTGGATCTATTGGGTCCTAAAGCCGGCAAAGTTTATCTTTGAAACAGTTGTTTGATTTAAATGCTACCTTAATTCCAGCCTCATTGAGAATTCTCCGTAAGGTCTACGACGTCTCTTTATACGGCGACGCTACAGAGGCTTTGAATTCCATATTGTTTTCGTTATTTTCGTCACTTTTATAGCTAGTCTTAGTTCCTCTATGGTTCTTCATATATTTCTGAATAAAATCTGGTGCGTAATAGTTGTCCATTAGTAATACTTTATTTGCTTGATTTCATTACTTAGATCTTTTGACTTACTAGTTAGGCTGTTGGCCTGATTATACAGACATTTAACTATACCTATCTTTACAGATTCTGGACGGGATGAATTGAAGTCTATTTTTAATTTATTAGTGTGTCGGTTTCCCATATATGCTGGCAGTATCTAACAGAAGCAAGATTTTACAGTGATATTTAAAATAAACTTGGAATATGGAATTGCACCATGGCAGTCGCCTCGGTGCATGACCTTCGAAATCCAATTAGATTTATGTGTTTAATCAAATTAAATTATTGCTTGTGTTCTGGATTTGCTAAAGTAGCTATATGAGGGTTGAGCGTTTGTATGTTGTGTGAATAGTGGATTGGAGTTTATAAAACATGGGCAAAGTTAGACTACAGCGTCCAAAGGGGTGCGAACAAACGAGTGACCTTGAGCTGACCAACCATAAAAATAAGTGATTTCTACATTAAAAATGACGTTTACTCACAGGAAAATGCATGAAAACACATAAACAGGTATCTTTCCCTGACATGATTCAAAAATACATCCCAGTTATAATGAGGAGTACCAGTTTTTTTAAGTTAGACCAGTTTCTGTACATATTCACCGAGGTGACTTAGGTGAGCTTTTTTGTGACTCGTTTATCGCTTTCATTCTGTTTTGGTCTTCCCCAAAACCCTTCGTTTGAATTGCTGTTTTCCAGTAAGAGGATCGAAGACTACTTAGCAGGAAAACGGGTAATAAAACAAATTCAATAAATAAATAATACCAACTCTAAAACTATCCCTAATCGTAACCCTAGCCTTAATCTGAGCCCTAATTATGACCCTTATCCTAACCATAATCATAACCCTAATCCTAATTATAACCTTGATCCTAACCCTAACGAGTTATTAGTACATTGTCCAAATAGTACTTAGAAACTTGCTCTGGGTTAAATTTGATCCTTAGCTGGTAAATAGTGTTCATATATTCGCGCTATAATAATGGCAAGCGTCCTTAGCCAACGACTAGCATGTGTTCAAGATCACTGGAGCGTTTGCATCCCTTGGGAAGCTATAGTTTGACTTCGCCAAAACATGCACATAATGTGGGAGCTATTCTTCTGGTGGAGTGGACTTAGGAGTAGATTACAGGACAGGATTCAAAGTACTAACGGATATGAGAACACTATAATCAATAGTTGTGGTTTTAACAATTTTGTTATCTTTATTGTTCCTTAATTCTGATTAGTTTCTCTAGGTTGGTTGTAAGGTCGACCGGGGTGGCTGCTATAGTTTAACTTCACCTTAATCCCAATTTCCTTTATTGATTTATTGATTCAAGGTTATATATAATTCAAATAACATACCACATTTATCTGATCCTTTTGTTCTGCAGATTGTGAGGGTAATGAATACTCTTGATCACAAATGTCTTCTTCATCCTCTTCTTCGTTTAGTAATTCCGTTAATCCTTGCAGAATACTCTTGCATATCTCAGGAACATCATAAGTGTGTGATTCATTTTCATTTTCTGTACATAAAACTATCTGTGATAGCAGATTTAATTCCCCGAGTAAATTAATCAATAGATTAGTCCGACTTTCATATTCTTCAGTAGGATTTGAAAATACTGAATAAACAGTTAAACTATCAGGGATATTTTGCTGTCCATCAACTGATGATCGTGTATTTACTTGATCTGGTTCAATCATACTGGCAGATAATTCAGAACTTGTAAATACTGCAGACTGATCAGATCCTTTCTGACTATTTACATGTGATGAGGTACTTTCAGATTTATTAAATCCAGATAACCAAGGTGGAGGAATAGTTTGTTTCGAGGATACAACTTCTAATTCTTCAAGCTGTAAAAATAGATTGTGACTTTCAGTTTGTAATCACATAAATTGAATGAATATTGTTAAATAAATTCATATAACAGGATAAAAACATGTTCTGGAAAAATTGAATATTGTGTGTTGGCTAGCAACGAAATATTGTTAATCGATGTACGTAGGCAGGTGAATTTCACGTGTACTATGTCCAATCAGAGATGATAAGTTAATGGCCTTGGCCATTTATGAATTACGATGAACTCTATGCATAAGGCATGTGAATTTCAGACGAGATTGGTGTGTCAATCACATGAACAACTAAAAATAAGCCTAGTGTTGGTCTTGAGGAGTATACCTGGTTTTCATTGGACAAATTACAGTCGTCTCTATCCCAATAAGTCTGTAAAACATCCCAAAGAAAATGATGATTTCTATTGGCCAAATTTAGAAAAACTAACATGACAGCCACAATCTTATTGGTTAAAAAAGGAGATGAAATTGTATGTTCGAAATTCGCAATAAAAAGTCCCCCTACCATGTGATCAATGTTGAAATAAAACACATCTCTCTGCCACAGGTACCTTGTCATCTACTGACAATTGAGTGAGAAGGTTCGAGAATGTGGACATTTCTGTGCTTAGCAAGTTAACAAACTGCCTTTGTTTAATTCTTAAGCTTGGACTGGGGATTGGTTAGCTCCAAATTAACTAAACTTCAGTAACTGTTTGACAGATGTTGCTTCTGTTAGCATACACACATACTCACCAGTCTGCGAGTAAGGGATTCAGAGCCTATTCTATCCTAGATGGCTCCAGAAACAAACAGAATCTTCAGAACTCATTAATGGTGAGAACAGATGACCTCTATTGCGAAACATATTAATAATAATAATAATGATTTGCTTTATTCCAAAAACAGTACTTGTGATACAGAATGGAATTTTCAGCATTAATCACAATATTGCATCTAATTTCCTCAAATTATAAATAAAATTAATCACACAGAAACTTTTTCACATCTACAATAGAGGTAGTGTCAAAAACATGCAGCATATAAAATGGAAATAGCAATAATAATGATAACAGCTAGGGTAATAATAATAAGAATACAAGTGAGAATTGCCGCTGGCTTGTGCCACACAGTATTGTCAATGTGGTATGGAAATCCTAACATGTTTAAAAATATTGAATATAATGTTCTCTTTACATGATATGGTGAGGGGAAAAACAAAGATTACAGCCGTCATGGAGATAGGTTGGTGTTTGCAATTATGAGAGTAAAACAAAGAAGTAACAGGACCATAAATATAATAGAGACAGGACATAGAACTCATATTTACACATCGTTTAAGCCTATCTATAAAACGTGTTTGGGACGATTATGGAAGCCCCAGCTAGCAATGAGGAAGTTTAAATCACCTTTATGCGTTCAAAAACAATCTGTCATCACATTAAATCTTTCTTGGTAAATTTCGTATCAACACCAGAGCAGATGTACTATTACCTCAGTCATCTAGTTTAGTGATCTTCATTGTTATTTTGACCTCTAACATGTCCTTTAAACTTGATCTAAATCTATTTTCTCACCCCTAACTCTCAATTATTTTGATATGTATTCTTATGACAAGTCCGTTTGTGATCAGATTGTTTGAAATGTGTTGTGCGCACAAATACATTACATTACAGGATTGAGAGAAATTACATCTTCTTATTACTTTGTCTGAATAAACCTTAGTTATAATTGTTTAAAGGTGCCCAGTAAAAATTATTGGTTAGTGAACGAAGAATATTCTTTTCTATAAATTCCTCAATCGCTACAGTTATATATTTGATTGGACACTAGTAACTAGTGTTATGCGTCTAGTCCTTTCTTTGGTGCAGAGTGAATACTGTCAGTCAGATTTGCAATGTGGCCACCATTCTAGGTAACTCACCATCACGGTGCACATTGATGTGATGATATTAGATAGTTGGAGGTAATAGGCAGGACGCCTTGGACCTAGGTTTCGTGCTAGTTGGCACTCATCAACAAGGCGTACCTGCAACCTTGAAGGAACTCATGTCCCTTCTGATCCCAGTGCTGTAGTCAGAGACGTTACCACTGAGCTATTTGGGCTCGCGATTGACCTTCTGTAGGACTGTAGTGGGTACTTTGATTGGGCACTAGTAACTAGTGTGACGTGTCTAGTCCTTTCTTCTATATATATATATATTCATGTTAATTAAGGATTAACTGGTATTGGTCGCACAAGTGTTTCTATTTTCCTTATATGTAGTAGTGAACGCTCATGATTAGTGTCCAATTTATATTTTATTCAGTTCGATAATGAACTTCAAAAGCAGAGCGAGGAAATAAGGTAGGTTATATGTATATATCAGCGTGTCAGTGAATAGCCGAGATGAAATTAGGAAAACAAAAATTTGTTCGTACATATATAAAGACTCAATGACGAATGAATTAGGTAAATTTTCTCATAAGATTTTTGGGGATTTCAGACTGATTTCAACTGTTAGATTTTCGCCATGAACCAAACATTTCTCCATGCTTTTCAGTGATTTCTTCAATTGAATACCAATCACCAGCTCACTGACGATTATTGGATGAATTTCCTTAAGCTTCAAGGGGAAGTCATCACCAGTGAGGTTCATCATGTCAAGATAAAGTGGATTTTCACCGAAGGCATTAGTGAAAGCAGCACTGTATCACAATTTGACACAGCTAGAACTCAGGGGTTATTGAATTGCAGGTTAAGTGTCTGAATGGACAACGAGCCTAGTCTCGCAATCTGAAGGTCACGGATACCATTCCTAGTTAGGTCGTGGGAGCCCACTGTGGAGGAGTCCCAGAATAGGACGAAACAGTTGTCCAGTGCTCCCTGGTTCTTAGTGATCTCTCAAAATGATGTTGGTCCGTGGCAAGAATCTAACGGTAAATGCATTTTATCGAAAGATATAACAACAAATAAGGGGAAGGAGGAATGAGTGCATACATGACGAAAGGTCATATATAGAAGATATGACGTATTACGGTATTTAAGAATTTATGAATTCCACAGCATTATAGAATAGCAATAATGGTTGGACTTGTTTCTTCTGAATACAAATCATCGTCTTTTTCATACTGATTACAATGACTTCTGCTGTTAGGAAATTCGGTACTTGGTGGTTTTTGGATGTCCATTAGGTACACGATAGACAATAGAATAGGGTTATTCAATATGATCTTTGTGGTCTGTTTAGATTAGGTGTTCTTAAGTCAAACTGTTGACGCTTTTCATTACACCTTTATTCAGCTATCGAAAAGAATATTCCTCGTTAACCAGACAGTGTTACTTTCTGTTATTATTTAATTCAATTTGAACTTTCCGGTTGATTGATTGAACAAAAATGATCGGCCTCAGGTTGACAAGTCAGCTCCTTGCTCGGATGCTTTGACTATGTCTGATTATCTAACATGATGCAAATTGTCGGATGATGACTGGCAGTTGAATCCAGAATGCACAACTCGTCCTATTTGCGACTCGTCATTGGAATGTAACTGCATTCACAAGTGAGTGATGGTGTTCCCACTAAGGCTCGAACCCAGTACCCGTCGTTTCAAACGCCGAAGCATTATCCACTAGACCACATGGGTCACAAGGAACCCCCCCTTGTAGAACAGGTGTCCGGTGACTCTCGTTGCCCAAGTGGTCTAGTGGATAATGCTTTGGAGTTTGATACGATGAGTGCTAGTTTTGGAACTTAGTGGGAACACCATCACTGACTCACTTGGGAATACGAGCAAATTCAATGACAAGCCCCAAATAAGATTCTATTACTATTCACCATCCACCAATTTATTTTTTTGTTATGTTTTAATAGAATACTGTGATGATAATAATTAGCACTTATTTATGAACAGGAGAATACAATAGTTCACTGCAATGAAATGAAAATTTCCAATTCATACTATAGATCATTGTGCGTTGGTGGTTCAGCGGTAGAGTGCTCACCAACCACGCAGGTGATTCGGGGTTTGATCACCGGCTGACACATTGCTCTGCCTCGCTAAGCCAGAAATAATGCTGGTAAAGAGGAAAGGTTGGGCATGAGGCTAGCAACGCCATCCCGTAAAAATAAGCACCAATGCTACCGACACTTCGAGCCTCTAGCTTGAAGCCCTATGTTCCACTGGAACTTAAACGAATAAAAAAAACTATAGAGCATTTAATACTCTTTTTTTAAAGCAGAAAACAACTACAGACGAAAAGTGGCGTCGTTATACCTTTACTATTTTCTTATATATGCACTTTTCGCAAACAACCAACACTTGAGTCGATGCGTAACACGGAAATGAACAGTGGAGAAGATAGAAAATTCAGTGAACTATCGATTGAAAGAATGGACAATTACTTAGAAATATTATTAGAAAATGTTTCATTTGTGCCTTTAGGTTTCATCGCATAGTGTTGACAACGACTAGGCTTTTAAATACTTTTAACTTTTTAATTCATATAGTATTTTAAAGTCTATAAAAACTGTCAGAATGCATTAACCAGTGGTATATATATCGATAATGTACTCGCCAAAATGCCAAAAATGTGGTTTATCCTAAATATTCTCGTTTTCAAAGTGCATTACAGATATAACGGTGACAGAAGAGCAACTATTCAGCAAAAATGGTCAGAACCACTAGATAGACAGATAGGTATATTCAAACCCTCTTGACACAGAATTACCATAACGTGTAATCGATACTACATAATCTTGCTTCTTGTAACATGTGGATTACTTTTGTCGCCGACATAAAGAACGGTATTTCGTCAAGTCAGTTGGTGGATGGTGACTAGCAGTGGAATGAAGGATGCGCAAATTGTCCTATTTGATTCTCGCCAGCTAGATGTACCTGTATTCACCAGAGAGTGACAGTGTTCCCACTGAGGTTTCAACCTAGTGCCTGTCGTCTCAAACACCAAAGCGTTATCAATTAGACCACTTGGGCAATTATTTCATCGTTATTCTAAATTTCATCTGATACTTTAAAATATTTATGCTCACAAAGTTCGCTTGCAACTTTTTTTCTTCACGCTCCCCAGAGGAACATAGGGCCTCAGCTAGTGGCTTGAAGTTTCTGTAGCAATGTTTATTTTTACAGGATGGGGTTGCTAGTCTCATGCCCAACCTTTCATCTTTACCAGGATTATTTCTGGCTTAGCGAGGTAAAGGAGTGTGTCCGTGGCCGGGGATCGAACCCCGAACCATGTGCATGGTCGGCGACCGTCCTAACTGCTGTGCCACCGACACACGCTTGCAACTTAGTCACTGCTATTAAAGATCACGAACCACGAGAAGTTTTTCCAACAAAATGGTGCAATAGCATTTCCAAAACAAAAATTACAAAATGAAGAAACCTCAAAAATAAATATTTTAAAATTATAATGAATAGATTTGTGCATTTTTGAACCTCTCTACTTTTATGCATATTAAATCATGAAGATTTGTAGCTTTTCATTGAAGACAGTTGTTTAAGAATCAATAAGCCCTAGGCTGAAAACCCTCTCTCTCTGCCTACTGATATTTTGTCCTTCAGGCAGTGTCACTAGCTGTTGCACAGTTGGTTTACCTAGTAAATGAAAACTCATGAGTCTATGGAGCTTCATTAGACTTCTATCTTTATCAGCACAAAACCAGGTCTATCTCTGCATAAAATTCAATGTAACTCCATCCAACATCATAACGAAAAAAAGAGAAAGTAACAAAAGTGAAAATAAATCATAGAAAGTACTGCTAACATAGTTGATAAAATGGAAGATAAAATATTAAAAATGAGATAAGAAGGTATCAACACTTATAGTACCGCTATGGTCGATTTCGAATAGTGTCACCTATAGTTTTTAATAAGGCCCAGAGGCTGTCACATGGACTCTGACAGTTAGTTTTACATGTTCCCTTATGACTCAGACCAACAGTCAAAAGACTTTACATATCAATGGTATTTCAACAACACAATAAAAAAAGTAGTTCATCTGAAACGTGTTATGTATCTGCGAAACATTTCGGAAATTCTGACCACACAATTACTTCTCATACACACTCATACGAAAGACAAGAAAGCATGAATTATTACAATACAGGTCAGATTGTGTACAGATCAAGGTGACAACCAAGGTGTAGGGAGATGACGTGAAGGTGTTGGTAAGGAAGAAACAAGAAAAAAAACAAAGAAGGGGTTGAGAATATTATGAAGTAAGTTAGGGCTACAGAACATATCCCAAAGTGGCTGCAACAACAAATAAAATCACCAGATACAACTGGTCAGGGAAATAGATGTCCAACATCATCTATAGTGAAGCACAGCATGGAGACGAATCATAAGGTTGATTTCCATAATGCCTTTAAACCCACATTTAAAGCGAGGTTGGTTCACATGCTTAAATTTTCAATTACTTGTTTGTAAGGGATTTGATCGATTGGTTTCAGGATTTCATCATGAGCTAACATTGGTTGGGGAACCACTGGCAAACCACCAGGGAGTACTGAGTAGCTATTTCATCCTAGCTTGGGACTCTTCGCAGTAAACACCCACCACCCAGGTTCGAACCCAGCACCTTCTGGTTACAAGGCTAGCGAGCTCGTAGACCATTAAGCCACTGGGACGGAATCCAATGACCTATGGATTTCAACTTCTGCCAATTCATGACGTACGGTGACCAATAGCCAGTGTCTTCGGCTAGTATTTGTCCTCACACCTAACCTGCCCCACCCTACTGGTCACGACGTTCCACTAGGACCCCAGGTAACTATCTACCTAAATAGGGCCAGTCGCTAGTGAGAATCTCATTGACTATCAAGTTTCTTTGAAGCCTTGGCAAGAAAACGGCTTAAACCTGTCTTATGTATCTAATAGTTATTTGTTATTACTTTAAGCCTGCCTTGGTTATCCAATTTAGAACCAGGCTTCAATTCACTTAGTGGTATTTTCACCTCCTCCCTTCTCTTTTCTTTTCTTACTCACACCCTTACATAATCTTCCCACACCTTATTTGTCCCATTGACTTGCACACAGTTTGACCTGTATCATAATAATATATGCTCTCTTGCCTCCTAGATAAATGTGTATGATAAGTACGTGTGTGATCAAGATGTCCGAAATGTGTTGAACCAATACATTACACGTTTCAGATGAACTACTTTTTCTTATTGTATTGTTGAAATTTATCAAGGGAACCAATTGCTTTAAATTGCTGATATTTTTTGTTCGTCTTATCCTTATCATTTTTGCTGTCTGGTGCAGTTAAAGTTGAATTATATGGTTAGATAGTTAACTAGTGTGAATACTGCATTTCCTAGTCACATGCGTATATGAAGTTTTATGATTTCATCAACTGATTTCCATAATTTGCCTGATACACTATAATAAACACTTAAGTTTTGAAGGTCAAAAGAGCAATACTTTTCACTGACCTACAGTCAACATCTCAATCTTTTAAATTATTAATTGTTAATAATTTCAGAATTGTGGGGAAAACAATGAACTCTTCTGTGCTGTTTATAATGTTTCTTAACACTATGTAGTGAGTGTATAATGCAAACAGTCTTAACCACAGTAATTGTATATCAATTCTTATAATATTTTTGATGAAATATGCTGTTTCATGGTGTAAAACAAACTTTTTGTGCACGTTTTAGTATGATACACCAAAGAATAATTACACTTTCGCCTTGTAACACTTTTTTTTCCTTCACGTTCCCCAGTGGAACATAGGGCCTCAGCCTAGTGGCTTGAAGTTTCTGTAGCAGAGTTTAATTTTACAGGATGAGGTTGCTAGTCTCATGCCCAACCTTTCCACTTTACCAGGATTATTTCTGGCTTAGCGAGGTAAAGGAGTGTGTCCGTGGCCGGGGATCGAACCCCGGACCATGTGCATGGTCGGCGAGCGTCCCAACCGCTGTGCCACCGACGCACACGGCCTAGTAACACACTTTAAGACATTTCCTGACTGTGTTAAGTTTCCCATCTTTTGGGAAAGACAAAAATTAATCTTATCAATTTTTCTTCACCATGAGAAATTCCCGTGTCACGTAATTAAGAGCACATAATAAACCAGCAAAGATATCTATTCTTTTCGTAACTTCCCTGCATAGTTGTATAGTGGTTTAGCGGGTTTATATATGCAGTGTGGAGTGACAGCAGAGGTCAAAGGATATTACCGCTATCTAATAAAAAAATCAAAGTCCTTGGGGAATAACTATGTTTGGAAAATTGTGGATAATCTTACGTAATCATACGGGTTGACAACTAATCAGTTAAGGTATGAATACTCATTTGGAAATACTTGATAGGAATCAAGTGAATAAAAGACTGAAAACAGGTTACAAAAACAAAATTTTAAAAAAAATAAATAAATAAAATTGAAAAATAAACAGGACCACTTGAAGTTCATCATACAACTATAACGTTTCTGAACACAAAGTTCAGGTTTCTCCTCATAGATTGCTAAAGCTTCGGTTGCATCAAGAAGATGTAGGTGAAATCCTTTCAAACTGGTCGATTATACCTTATCAAGAAACACATGACAAAGAAAGCGGAAAAGGACTACTCACTATCTGTAGACAAGAAGCCACTTTATATACGACTGCAATTCATGGGCGATATATCAAGTGAGATAATTACGAGGAAATTAAGAAAATCAGTTCAAAGAACTTTTACTGCTGGCGAACTACATGTATTATTCTCTACACGACCGATGGCGCTACCTCGACTGAAAGATGAAGTATCTAGACTAGCTGGCCACTTCAAATTGTATCTATCAATTCAACTGCGCTTGTGGAGCGAGTTATACTGGCCGTTGCTCTAGGAGCTTGATTTTTCGTGCTGGAGAACATCTCCCACTATGGCTAAGTAAAGGCGTAGTTAAAACCATCAACAGTTCGACATTGGACCATCTGGTGCAAACCGGCCACAAAGCTAGCCAGAGTGGAAGAATCCTTCTCTATAATCTACCGGCTACCTAATAAATTGTCAAAATCATCGAAGCACTGCATGCTCTAAACAACAGAGGCTATTGCGATTCGCCTCAAACAACCAGCGCTCTATGTGCAAAAGAAGAAAGTCCAGCTAGCCCCTACAACTGCCCTGGCTGCCCTTCAGTAGGAACTATAAATTCATGAATTTGTATTATTACCATTCCTAATTTTTCTGACATTCAGCTTATTTTATGTTGGTGCTATTTAGCTGTAATCTATCAATATTATTGATTTGATGTTATTTAAAGATTAATGTTATTCATAACACTAATTCATTCATTCACTATAATGTATATGTAAGTGTAGAGCGTGGTGATGAAGTTATCCAAAAGAGTACTCTTTGTTCAGTATCCATTCTTCTGAATAAAGTCTCTGCAGATGCTGCTTGACCAGAACTAATAATATGCTCCAGAATTGAGCCATTAACTGTTATGCGTTCTCCTTTTGACCACCATGCCAGCAAGTGTTCATAGACACGTGTAGACAATGTCCTACTGGCACAGCCTTTGTACTTGGCCTAAGCGTCAGTTTTTCTTTTTTCTGAATAGTTGTATAATGAACTCCATGTACTCCTTTTTATTTTTCAGTTTTATTTATTATTTTTTAAATTTTGTTTTCGTAACCCATTTTCAATCTTTTGTCCTCTTGATTCCTATCAATTATTTCCAAATGAGTATTGATCATTAAACTGGTTAGTTGTCAACCCTCTCGATTACATAAGATTATCCACGGTTTTCCAAACACAGTTATTCCTAATGGACTTTAACTTATTTTGTTACTATATATATACCTTCAAGTTTTACTTTTATTATTTCTATTATATTTCTGGTCCTGTTACTTCTTTGTTTTACTCTCATAATTGCAAACACAAAATTATCTCTATGACTGCTGTAATCTTTGTTTTTCCCCTCACCATATCATGTAAAGAGAACATTATATTCAATATTTTTAAACATATTAGGATTTCTATACCGCATCGACAATACTGTGTGAAACAAGCCCACGGCAATTTTCATTTGCATTATTATTATTACCTTAGCTGTCATCATTATTATTATTTCCATTTTATATGCAGTATGTTTTGACATTACCCATATTGTAAATTGTCATAGGAATAAAATTCATTAGGAAGATTCAAAAGGCCAAAAGAAAAACAAAAATAATTGTGAAACTAGTAATAATAACATAAGAGAGAATAAAAGTTATCCACTGTTATACCATATAAAGAGGGGACATCTGAGACCCTACGTAGGATTATGAATAAGGCAGGAATTAGGGTGGCATTTAAACCTAAAAAATCACTCAGGGACAAGCTCTGTAGGTTAAAGGACCCAATTAGACAAAATAATATTATTTACAAAATACCCTGCAATGACTGTGGGGTCACCTACATAGGTCAAATTAGTAGGTTAGGGGTAGTCAGATTGTCAGAACATAAGAATTTGGCTAAGGTTAGAATGGTTGATCCCGCGAAGATAAGTAATTTCGAAAAAAAAACCAGTAATTGCAATGCATGTATTAACACACAACCACACAATATGGTGGGAGAGGGTTAAAATTCTAAAAAGTAATCTAGGTAGGTGGAGAGAGAGAGGTTGATTACTGAATCCTGGTTCATCGAGTCTACACCCAGCACATGCAATAGGAATGATTCACCACTCATACCAGAGATGTGGAAAATACTACTACCAATCAAATTAAGTGAAAATCAAGTGAAAAACATGGGAACTATATAAATGAAGTTAGGAAGTCGTGTGAATACCTTGATATGATTATGAGCAATAAATTGTGCTAGAAACCTCGTCATTAGTAAACATTACTGTATAACACTGTGAGACTTTATCAAAACAAAATTTACCCATAATGGAATTAAATGTGGAAAATTTTCTGTGTGATTAATTTTATTTATAATTTGAGGAAATTAGATGCAATATTGTGATTAATGCTAAAAATTCCATTCTGTATCACAAGTACTCTTTTGGGAATAAATTATATTATTATTATTACTAAGTGATAATAATCCCTAACCTCTGTTATTGATCAGCATAGTATCTACAATCCCCCGAAATAAATAAATTAATTAATCACTGGAGATAAACTAAAACCCGAATAGCCAGTAATCTGCTGCATAAATGTTCACATCAGTTTACTGTAACATGAATTTGGGAATCAAACATGAGACTGATTACTGGTCAGCACTTCCCCGACATTAGTTCAGCAGCTGAATGCCCACCAACCATGTATGTGGTTCAAAGTTAGATTCCCAACCGGCGCACATCTTTCTACCTCCCTTAGCCGGTTGTAACTCCTACAAATAGGGAAGGCTTGGCGTAGGACTAGCAGCCCCATCACTGCTACTGAAATTTCATAGCTGAAGCTTGAAGCCCTATGTTTCACTCGGAACGCAAAAAGAATTCAATAAAAATAATCTTCCCCGATATAATTCAAGTGAAAGTTTTTCCTTTAAGGCGATAGGGCGGCCTAGAATGTCTCAGGCATCCTTCACTTTTTTTTAGCAATAATTCTGTCCGACTCTTACAATGACCAATGTCATCATCCTATTCGAAACATCTTCGACTGACAACACCTAGACGAATAAATACATGAGTCGCCTTCATTAGATCAGAGAATTCTCATACTATCCCACTGAATTTATTTTACGATAAAGGAATATTTAGAACTAGCCTAAATATACAGCCCATTCTGTTACACTGATAGTGATCAGATTATAATATCCTATAAAATACTGAAATCAATAAAGCGAGAAATTAAAACCAAATAACTAGATCAAATATTTGTGTCTCTCTCAAAATTAGTTTATACCTTCACGGTTAAATAATTTACTCAACAAATATACTCACGAGATTGCAATCCTGGCACTGGTTTTCACATACAATAATCTATCTTTTCTTCTTTCTTTCCTTCTTTCTTTCACTCTTAGAACTGCCATTCTTGTCTGTCAGCTTTGATTAGTGTCAGAATTTTATGAATTTTCTATGTAAAAGTTTATAACATAGTCAATCTTAAACTTTGCTAATCTTTTACTGAAAGGTAATTATACGTTCACATATGTAACTATTGGAAATTACTAATTTTGCAATTGGGTCTCGCAGTCAAGCTAGTCGGACCCGAGGGCTAATTAGCAGTCCCGAAGCGGCAGCTGGTATGGATTCTGCTGCTACCGCTGCTGATCAGGTTTTATACTTCATCTTCAAATGTCATATATTACACATCAGAATTATATCTAATGTGCCATTTATGAAGGGAAGAATCCCTTAAAACAGACGTGAGTTACAACAAACAATGATCACTTATTTTCTCCTCAAAGGCCTTCCTTCTGCATCACATTTGTACTGCCCACGGTTACTCTGTCCAGTTAGATTATGTAAAACAAATCGACGGAATGTTGGTTTCATATTAGTTTGTTTATTAGATACATCACAGATATATTTATGGATAGGTGGGAAAGCATAGCGACTGAAACGTTCACCCTTACCCCAAAAGTATGGTGGAGGTATGTAGATGACACATTCACCGTTCTTAGAACACAAGACTGTTATGTACTCGTCGCCAAATTATTGTTATGTACTGGTCGAGAATTTAATAGTCCTGACGCAAGAAAGACGGAAATCAGAAGACCACTAGGTTTGCGATGATATTTCTATTTTCCAAACACAAGGAGAATCAAAATGTCACACAAGAGTGTGAGAGCAAAAATATATATGAATGTCCGAACAAGTGTGTGAACAATCAATAGACAGTCTTAACATGATTGGCTAATTATAATGGAATATCGATCCATACATAAATAGCAAAATATAGCAGACATGTCAACAAACACACATATTATATATAATATAAGGGGAATATACATTGTTAAAGGAGATAGGCTCATCAAAGTGAAATGGCCACAGACTAAGCGAGCAACAGAAAGAAAGACCACCATACACATATACATATATATATCAAAGACATAAATAGTTTTTTTGAACACATCAACTCGAAGGTAGAGGCAATTCAATTCACTTATGAATTGGAAAGTCAGGAAGGGGAACTTCCAATGTTAGCTTGCAACGTAAAAAGGAAAGAAGATGGGAAGTTAAACAAATCGGTTTGTTTACAGGAAACTCACACATTCAAACAGATATTTAGACTTCCGATGATCCCATCCTATATCAGTAAAAATAGGATTGGTGAAATGTTCAAGTGACAGAGCATAAAAACTAAGTAGTACTAAGGAAAATAGAAGACAGGAAGTGATACACATAAAAGAAGCCTTGAAACTTAATAATTACCCGGATAAATTAGTCAGGAAATATGTAAGGAAATTTAAAAATAAAATAAATAATGATAGTAGCGATAATGATGATGATAATAATAATATTAATGACGACACCAACGATAAGGAATCTAAATCATCAGTAGTAATTCCATACAAGGAAGGAACCTCAGAAGCCTTACGCAGAATTCTTAACAATGCTGGCAGGAATAAAAGTGACTGGCATTCAAACCACTCACAAACTCAATTAGAAACAAGCTTAGTCGGTTAAAAGATCCCGCCAGTGAAGCCTTTAAAACAAAACAATTTAGTTTATCTAATACCCTACCTGCGATGATTGTCAGGTCAAATACATAGGTCGAACTAGTAGAACAGGGACAGTCAGACTAGCTGAACATAAAAACTTAGCAAAATCTAGATTGTTGACCCAAATAAGATAAGAAATTTAGAGAACAGTTCAGCTATAGCACTACATGCAATTACACACAACCATACAATAGGATGGGATGGGATGACAGTTGTATAGGGTATAGGGAGAGATTGATAACAGAAGCTTTTTTTATCGAATCAACTGCAAATACATGTAATAGAAATGACTCATCACCTGCCCCTAACATCTGGAAAATTCTACTACCCCAACGGCGGCAAATAGGAGAAAACAAAGAAAACTATAAGACTCAAGTCTCAAAGTCGAGTGATCATAATTGATATGATTATGAACAATAAATTTTGTTCGAAACGCCGTCGTCCAGTGAATAATACTGTTTCACTGTGTGATGCATCTAATATACAAAATAATATGGAATAACTTACTACCACAGTGCCCAAGTTTTATACATATATTAATATGAAATGTTGGTTTAACTTTAAAAGATACCATGGCTACTATAGCTTCTGTAGGCAGAATCATTATTTATAAACTTCGGTTCTAGGCTGTTGTGGAGAATAAGTATTCTGATTATGAGCTCTAAAGTTAACGATGGATTCAAAGTTAACAATGGACTGAAAATTATGTACAAAATTATTCCATCAACCATTGAATCGACTAAGTAGTACTCCTTGTTTGATGATTGTGAGTCAACAATTAGGCCTAGATTACGGTTACTTTTTTATCCGATTAGTAGGTAAGGAATAAATATCATTGGGAAGCCTTTAGTCAGCGACAGGTGTGGTGATTTACACGAGTAATACATGAATAATAGAGAGCTACCTCATAGTGTTGAAGCGAATACTACGGAAAGGTTAACAAGTAAATACACCAAGGCTGTGAACTTGATTACCAAGTTATGCATAATCATTATTGAGTAACTAGTACAATAAGTAGTCTTATCTTTACGAATGCCTTAGAACTTATGTCGCTTTACTACGTTTAAACTTTCTCAGTGTCTGTTTTCTAGTGTGTAAGTTACACGTATCATTCATCATAGAGCTTGTACCAGGTGACGACCATATTTAAAAGCTAATTCTGTGACTCATTAAGCGGGGAATGGGGATGAAATTCCATATGTTGTTACATATTGTGGATGCATTCAATTAAGAGAAGGGTGATAGATGAAAATTAAGCATATTCAATCTGTGTGAAGGGATATTAGCAAGGTTTCACGCCTTTGTTCACATAGGTAAAAATAACTAGAACAATAAAATAATGATGACAAATAAAGGTGATATTTTCCATTCCATATAGTAAATTCTGTTCTAATTGACATCAATCCGTGATCCAAATTGAAACGAATCACATCCTTACAGACTAATACTTGAGAATTACTCTGATTCTTGCTAGTGACTGGTTACAGGACGAAGTTACTTGGAGGAGTTCTAGTGAGAAATCATGATCAGTGGGTTGCACCTGGTCGGGAGTGAGAACAAATACTCTCCGATGATATTCACTGATGCCAGCCGCGCTAAAACCACGAATTGTTAGGAGTCGGAATCCATAGGCTATTGGATCAGGTCCCAGTGGCTGAATGGTATACGAGCTTTCCTTATAAGCGGGAGGTCCTACATTCGAACCCCGGGGGACACGCACTGCCAAAGACTCCCAAACAAGGACGGGACAGCTGTCCAATACTCCCTGGTTCCGAGTGGTTCTCTAGGTGAAATTAATCTGTGCTCAAACCTGAAATAAACTCTATCTGTCTAATCTTTTGGTTATTTCACCTATACGTGAGTTAGGTTATTTTCAAATTCAAATTCATTAAGGGGAATAAATGCATGAAGTTAGGTTATTGTTCTTTACTTCAAAGAAACCACAAGAGGAAAACCTATTTACAGCATGAATCAGTATTGTAGGTACCTTAATGAATGGTTCTAACCTGTGAATGCATAAGAAGTCAGTTTCCATCAGACATTGGCAATGAGAAAAGAAAACAAAACTGCAAGTGACAACTGCCTTATCCTAAACGACACGCTTTCAGTAATGAGTATATTCAACGGCAACGACTCAAATTCTATCAGACTGGTACTGTGTTACTGAATATACAACAAAGTTCTTAGTACTACTAACCTTTAGCATTTTCGTAAACACTGTGATGACAATGATATTACTATAATATTTATTTATCTATTCATTTAAACAAAAAACTTGATACTGAGAAGTATACCATGAAACAAATGAAACTTATTCTGCGCCAGATCTATTTTGGTCAAGGTTATTGTTGATACTATTCAGCTGTGCAGACTGAGTTATGAAAACTGCTTTCAAAAAAGCCCATTCACAGGGCAATACACACACTTCCTTAGTTGAGTGCTCATTAAATATAGAAGGAATGTTGTAAAATGTCTCGCGAGCAGATCAAGAAAGATATGTACGGATGACCTTTTACAAAAGGAATTTGAATATATTCACAATTCCTTGACGGAGGTGGGCTATGTGAGTAGTTTCATAAAGAAACATATGAAAACATAAGAGAAAAATCGTGAGACTCTGACTGCACATAAGAAACCTCTATTTATTAAGTTACAATTTAATGGTGACTTATCAAGTGAGATTCTATTCCAAAGACTTTCAAGGAGTATACGTAGAACATTTTACGTAGCACACCTATGTTTATCATTTTCTAGCCGACGAATGATTGGGACGCAAACGAAGGATAAGCTTGATAGTTTTGCCACATCTACGTGTATTTATCAATTCAACTGCACCTGTGGTGACAGTTATGTTGGTCGCACTACCAAACAGCCTAGCCAACCATCGTGTTAATGAGCATCTCCCATCGTGGTTTGGCAAAGGACAGACAAAAACAATCCGTAGCTCAATCCTGTCACATTTAATTGATAGTGGTCGTGTAGTCGAGAAAACGAAAGCCTTCAAAGTAATTCATCGTATCCCACCGAATCTTTCTAATAGACTTCGTATTCGTCTACTGCACACAGCTGTGGTGATAGGCATTCGAACTATTAAACCTAAACTATGCATTCAAAAGAAGTTTGTACAGCGATTATCCCCCCTTGGCTTATTAAGACATAACCAACTAATGACTTCTACACCACACCTTGTTTATATTTTCAACCCCTTTCTTATCATCCCTTAATCTTACTTAACACATCTTCATTATAAAAGTGTTTCATTTACTTGCCTTACAATCTAACATTACTTAATCGGTTCATTTGTTTTTACTAGCCTTTATCGATTACTATGTCCACCTGAACAATTGTTTGTTTAATCATGCTGTTTTTTCATTATTCGTGTTATCACAGATTGCCTCACTTTTTCATCCTTATTATTGATAAGACCATTATTATTATTACTATTATTAATATTATCATTACTACTATTATGACTAATTGCACAATTTATATTCACCATTGTATTATCCTATAGACAAAACACCATGATTGGTTTATATTTGAATTTTATTTGTAAACTTATATATATTAGAGTTAAGCCTGATGAGATCTAATTGAAAACAGTATTGTTCGCTTAAATGTGTTGTTCTAAATTTTACTATGGGAATATTTAATATATTTCAAATATGTGACTGTATGACAAATGAAACCCTAAGCTATCGATTGTAACTAAGATATTATATGTCATATTAACTGCAGACAAATACTCCGTAAAGCATAGATGTATCACTACTGGCATATGTGTATTTAATGTAACACTTGGTATAAAAAAGTTTACAAGTTTTGAGGATTTAAACAAGCGTACTTCCTAGAAGTGTATTAGATATCTAGCGTAGATCTCCATTCACTTTTATGTTTAAAGACATTTCCAAAAGGGTGGTTCCTGAACAAAGAATATTCATCATCGATAAATTCATCATCAGGTTCTACAGTTATACAAACATAATAGTGAATGAATTAGTGTTATTAACAACATTAATGTTGTTTAAATAACATCAAATCAATAATAATGTCAATGGATTGCAGTTTGATAGCATCAACATAACAATACACTGAATATCAGAGAAATTAAGAAAACTAATAATACGAATTCATCGATTTATAGTCTCTACTGAAGGCCAGCCAGGGTAGTAGTAGTAGTGGCTGGACTTGCTTCATCTGTAAACGGAGCGCCAGTTGTTTAAGGCGAATCACAATAGCCCCAGTTGTTTGGAGTATGTAGTACCTCAATGTTTTTGACACTTTGTTTGATACTCGATAAATGATAAATAAGAACTCGTCAATGCTGGCTTTGCGACCGGTTTGGACCAGGTGGTCTTATATGAAACTGTTGATGATTCTAACTACAGCCTTATTTAACCACTCAGGTAGATGTTTCTGAGCACGGAAAATCAAGTAACTAGAGCAACGACCAATATAACTCGCTGCACAAGCGCAGTTGAATTGATAGATACAATTAGAAGTGGCTAGTTTAGGTGCTTCATCTTTCAATTGAGAAATTACCATCGGTCGTGTAGAAATTAAGACTTGTAGTTTGACAGCATTTAAAGTTCTTTGAACTGATTTTCTTAACTTCTTCCTAATTATTTCGCTTGGTATATCGCCCTTGAATTGCAGTCGTATGTATAAAGGCTTCTTGTTTACGGATAGTGAATAGTCCTTTTTAGCTTTTTTAATCATGTTTGCTGATTAATTTGTCTGGATGGTTATTTTCAATCAAGGTATCATACACAATCCTTATTTCATCTTCACTTACCTCTTCTGAACATATAGCTCTAACCCTGTGGCTGAGGTTATCGAAAAGAATATTCTTTGTTCAGTAACCATTCTTCTGAAAAAAAATTAGATGGGCATTTTCAATCAACTAAAGACACTTACTTAAATTGTTGATGTTAGATAGTTGGAGGCAATCGGCAGGAAGTCTTGGACCTGGTTATCGTGCCTGTCAGCAAGGCGTAACTGCAACCTTGTAGGAACTCGTGTCCTACGCCTCTGAGGTTTGAACTCGCGTCACCCGGTGCCACAGTCAGAGATGTTACCACTGAGCTGTTCGGGCTCGCGATTGACCTCCTGTTGAACTGTATTGGATACTATGATTAGACATTTACTTAAATCTTATTTCATCCACTACAGATTAGTTTTTTATAACAGTCTATGGTGTTTCTTGAAGTTTTCGAATGAGTATTTACAAATTATCATCGTTTAACAATCAGCCAAAGGCCTCAACATAATAGTTTCGACTAGCTATGTAGTGTCTTTCCATCACTCGTTTAAGGGATATACAATTTATAGATATGTTGATATAGGTGAAACATATCAGTGAACACAGAATAAGTTACACAACCAAAAGGTAAAACAGTGGGTCAATGAGATGATTAATATTAATACAAGTGAACACAATTATCAGTAAATCTACGGGAATAGCCAACGGTAGTCAAAATCATTGAAAACAACCAATATTTTATCCATGGAGAATTCTTAAAGCTCATTTCACACTGAAGTTAGAGCTGAAGGTGTTGTTCAGAAGGAAAATGAAAGGTTCACAATTAAATCATCCACCTCTGAAAGCAATACAACATCGAAAGCATCCATCTGAGTTACAATTAAAATAAGTCAAGAGTGAATATCTGAAGCCCAATTTACTATAAAATAGGTAATTATATACCTTTGGTTAATTTCAAGAAATGCACATAAAAGTTGTGCACAATATATCAAAATTTTCTCACTGTAATGATCCCATGAATGCTTTTTAAAAAAACTGCTTAAAGATAAGGAGTGAGGGTGGGGGGTAATGGAATCTCAGACTGTGTTTGCGATAAGTGTAACATATCGGCAAAACACCTTTAAGAAAGCCAAATATAACAAATATAACACTATCCCTCTGAACACATAATACAAGACCAAATAATACCATGAACAACACCAACTAACTGAAGAGATCCAGATTGCAATTAACCGTCTCTGATCTATCCTATCATGGAAGCTGAAACGAAATGGGGGGAGGGTAAAGTCTTTTTGGCGATCGCTTATATACTTACCCAAAGATAAGTGATGTATAGCTTAACTTTGATCTACTGATAACTATACTCCGAGATATGACATGTTCAACCCGACTCATTCTATACATTATCAAAAGTGTTACCATAGAATGTTCCATTTTTGCAAGTATGCTTAAATAAGAAATTTAAATTCTGATCGAGCGACTACAGACACTGATCTCTGATAAAACGAAGCATTTTGGAAATTTAAATAAGCCTACAAATCACAGATTACATTAAATTGATTAACGTCTTGTAGTGCACCTTCAATGTCTTCAGTTTTTGTTTTAATCTGTAATTGCAGTATGGGTGCTACGCCATACTTTTGCACTTTCCCTCTCTGTACTGCCTACAAGCACACTCTTCGACCCTGCTGCTCCGCATCACTTAAATTTGACATTTCAACTGTGGTTTAAAAAAATATAATTCTTATCTGGGCATACTACCAAGTCACAAACCTTTTTACTTCGAGTTCGTTTATCGGTACTTACACGTTAGACAGAGTACTGATTAGGGTATTAAGAGTTTTTTAGTAAGTGCGGTTAATTAAAGTCTACCTTGTGCGTCAGTGGCACAGTGGTTAGGACTCTCGCTGATCATGCACATGGTCCGGGGTTCGAGCCCACGCCGGCGCACACATGATATCTATGGTCGGCCTGCAAAATTTGGGCTACCGATATCCATGCTGAAAATTCCATACTTGTACCAAAAATACAGTGTGGAATCAAGCTGTAAATAAAAAATAAAAAAAATAAAAAATTAAGTACAATAGCCAACTTACAGCCTCATGATGTGAACTGCTAAATGTTTCGCCTTTCCACAGACATAGCAGTTGAGTTTTTATCAAAGTATTCGAATACCACCATAAGCACAAATGTAATTTGATTAATTCACAATATTTATGATGATAAAAGTATTTCAGATGGAGTATTTTTGCTTCATTTATTTCACTTTGTCAGTTCATATTAGACCGACTCTCCAAAAAAGTAATGTAGATCAGAATAATGAATTCGTATTTAAATAATAAACATGTACAAATTAACTTAATTACGGTATTGTGATATACATTCACCGAAAATAAAGCGTATAGTTATTTACTAAAAGTGACCAAACTTTCCAATAAGACATTACGGAACAAAAAATGGCAGCTATTAAAAGTTTCGGTACTTAGTGACTTTTGAAGTTACTAATTTTAAATTTGAAGGTTTTTATCAGAAATCCCTGAGGAGTGGCTGGAATAAGAAGTTCCAAAATAAATAAATAAATGAATTTCTTTCACCAGCCCTTTGTATTGTACTTCCGTTTTTCTATCTGAAAATGGCCTATTACGCGACTGTTCTATGTTGTCATCGGTTATGTTATCACTGGCTCTGATGAGCTCAATCGAAACAACCTGTTCACCATGCTAAATATGGTGACATCAAAAAGATGAAAAGCCCAACTGTTTCATAATCAGGAAGCATATTAATTTACAAGGCAGTATAGAGCCTTCTATTCTATCATAGTCAGTTATTCATTAATTTTTGACACGTTAAAAGGAAATCGTTGCACATGTTGCCTTTCATCCATGCCTTTTATCACTAACAGTCTTGTCTAAATTAGGATTCCAATTAATGACTATTTCTAACATGACTGGATACAACTGGAAATGTTATTTTTATGTCATGACAATGAGAGAGAAACACTGTCGTAGTTACTCTGTCAAAAATGAAGGCAGAAGAAACAGATTGTTAATTTTAACTTTTTCCCAAATGTTGGTTTGTAGGCATCTGATTGATTGGTTACAGGATTTCATCATGAACTGACATTGGTTAGAGAACCACTGAGAAATCAACTAGGAGTACTGAACAGCTGAAATAAATCAAATCCTTGCAAACGAACACTTGAATATCAATCTAGTGCTCAATAGTGACTGGCACTTTTCAGACGGGTATTTACCTGGGTTCCAATGGGAAGTCGTAACCGGTGAGTTACAGCAGGTTGGGTGTAGGGCGAATACTCATCACCGATGACATTGGCTAGTGGTCACACCGTATCGTGAATTGGCAGAAGTTGGAATTCCTGGTCTGGCAACTGCATCTAGTCTCAGTGGCTGAAGAGTCTACGAGCTCGCCTTGCAAGTAGAAGGTTCTGGATTCGAACCTGGTCAGTGCGTTCTGTTGAGGAGTCCCAAACTACTACGAGACAGCTGTCCAGTACCTACAGTTGGTTTCTCAGTGATTCTCTAACCAATGTCAGTTCATGATGAAATCCTGTAACCAATCAATCAGATGCCTACAAACCAACATTTGGGAAAAAGTTAAAATTAACAATCTGTTTCTTCTGCCTTCATTTTTGACAGAGTAACTACGACAGTGTTTCTCTCTCATTGTCATGACATAAAAATAACATTTCCAGTTGTATCCAGTCATGTTAGAAATAGTCATTAATTGGAATCCTAATTTAGACAAGACTGTTAGAGATAAAAGGCATGGATGAAAGGCAACATGTGCAACGATTTCCTTTTAACGTGTCAAAAATTAATGAATAACCGACTAAGAAATATCTGAAGGCAATCAACTATACTTAAGTGATATTTTGTCTTAAACATTTTTTGTTATTATTATTTCCTTGGGTTCTATGTGGAACGCAGGACTTCAACAGCAAATCTGCACTTTGTCCTGTTCTCTGCAGTCCTCTTTAGCTGGGTCAAAGACTGCCCATAGGCTCTCATCTCCTCTTCACATAACTGCCTCGATGTTACCCTCGGACTCACGTCGAACTCGTCGTTTCCTACATGGGTTCCACTGAAGGACTTTCCCGGTGCGTAATTTCACTCAGCAGCCTTCTTAGTGTGTGTGTCCCATCTATTTCCAGTTTCTTCAGGATGTTTCTTGAACAACATGTTCTTGATTGGTTCTTTCCCAGAGCTTCTTGTTCCTAATTCTTTCTGACCATCTGATCTTCAATATGGAGCCAGTTAAGGTAACTATTGATAAAAGTCTGTGGTGGCCTGTTGGAAATACTTTCCGTGGTGCACCAAGTTTCGTGAGCATTAGTTGATCGATTATGAAGTGTGACTAGTATACTGTGTCAAAGGGCACCAATGCGTGTTGCAGATAACTCCAGCCCAATATTAGGCATCTCCAGATAGTCGGCAAAAAACCACCTACTTGGTTTTAACACATTCTGGCAACTAATAATCTCAGAAAGAATGTGGCTATCTGTAAGTTTACAGATACGCCTCACCTATACGAACTAACAAGCATTCAACATAAGGTCACAAACTCTCTGTGAACTGATAGCGTCTTAAAGAATTAATCCAGAGTCATATTCACTTGACATCCTTAGAAGGTAGTAAACAGTTATGGTCACGTTTTAAGAATCACTATGGTTTTATCACCAGAATGAAATGAAAACTCAAGTTCTAGCTATTCTCCTATATTCCTATTATTAGAAAAAAACAGAGTCACTCATGGTTACAGGTTGTTTGTCATAAACTTAATATGTTGGATCAATGGATAAACAACATTCCACTCATCAGGTCACTTTATATAAAGTATGTAGAGGCAGAGCATTGACATTCTTTCATTGAGCTGATTTACTAAACTGACTTGATCAACTATTTTGTTTCTGAAGATTAGAGATATCTGTTGATCGGATTTCAATGTAAAAAACACCATTCTGGGTATGACTTTATAATCGATCGTCAAAGGTTGGCTAGTTTAACTGGCCGACTATGAGACTAACACAATTAAGGTGTAGATTTACATATAGTTGGTGTCCTTAACCCTGTGTATTATAAAATAATGTTCCAGAGAAAAAATCGATAAAATTGTATATCCTATATAAGTATGAAAAGTTTATCTGAAGGAGGTTAATCTATATAATAATAATGCTTGCACTGAATTCAAGCTGAGACTATCATCAGTGAACTTTCAGTATTCATTGTGACCTATATCAAAAAGGCCTCAGTGTACACATTTGCATTCATATTCTATCATATTTTACACTAAAATATATTTTACAAGTATCATTATTTAGGCTTGATTATAGTTTGTCCTTAAGTAAAGCTTTAGAATATTTTTTTAAATAAAAAGGATTTTATTCTGAAATTTACTCATTTGTATGTTAAGTGAGACATGTTTAAACATGTCTTGTTGAAGACAGTACAGATTGATGACTCTTATAGTTATGATCAAGTAATAAATAATGCATCATATATCTATCTCTATTGCAAGAAATTGTACATTTTTACTGATATCAGTAATAACAGAAAAGAGAAGTAGAAAATCAATGCCAGGAGTAGTAATACTCAATCTAAATATGTGTGTAATACGCATACAATAGGGTTCTTCATTTGTCTATTTATTTATTTATGTTTTTTGAGTAATTACTATCGAGAAGTACAGGGGGTTGAAGTGGGGGTGGAGAGAAAAGAAAGGAGCGATGTTATGGTTGTGAATTTTAACTTATTCTCATTTCAGTACTCTCTTCATACTAAGTGTATAAGAGAGAATGGCATTCATCTCTCTAGTAGTGGTAGTAGTAGTAGTAAACCGTTTTAGATGAATAGATGAATACTGTTGCCAATTGATACTGGCAAGAATTTCATCTTGTCTTGCATCATTAAATAAATATAGATAGTACCACTACTTGTAACTTAGCGGTACAACACATGTGGCATTATGTGTGACTTGTGCAGAGTGTTGTTTTGATCAAAATAAAATGCAAACAAACAAACAAACGACATAAGAAGAAGAATAGGAATTGCCTCATAATAATAATAATAATAATAATGAATCGTGAAGTAATTTGGAAACTACTTGAGTACTACGCCATACCCCAAATATTCATCAACCTTATTCAACAGCTGTACGGCAACAGCACATGTCAAGTCATCCACAACGGAAAACTCAGAGAGGTGTTTGGAGTAAACACAGGAGTCAGACAAGGGTGCTGGCTTATTATCACCAATGATATTCCTAATTGTGGTGGACTGACTGGATTATGCGTCAGACAGTGGGAAACGAGAAGACAGGAATATCCTGGATCGACGCGAAGAACCTAGAAGACCTGGATTTCGCGGATGATTTATGTTTGATGTCACACAAAATTGAAGACTTACAAGCTAAAACCGACAAACTGGTCGAAGAAGCAGCAAACAAAGGACTGACTCCAGGTGAACATAGACAAGACGGAGGTTATGAAAATAACCAACCAACATCAACTACAACAGCAGCAACATCCAGCGTCAATCACTATCAACAGGAGGGAGTTGAAAGAGGTTACTTCATTCACTCACTTATCTAGGGAGCATTGTCTTAACTACAGGAGGAACGGACGAGGATGTCAAATCGAGAGAGAATCGGGAAGGCGAGAAACACATTCATCAACCTGAAACAACCAATCTGGAAATCTTCGTCACTCAGCATCACCAACAAAATTCAGATTTTCAGTACAAACGTAAAGTCAGTTCTTCTATACGGATCAGAAACTTGGCGGGCTCACGAAGAATATTTCCAACAGGCTATTGCAAACATTCATCAACAACTAACTGTCTTCGCTGGATCTATACTGAAGATCAGATGGCCGGGCCGGAAAGAATCACCAACAAGAAACTATGGGAACAAACAAAACAATCGCCAACCGATCGCCCAACAAATATTCAGGAGAAAGTGGAGGTGGATTGGACGCTGGCTGAGGAGGCCGCTGGGTGACATGGCGCGTCAGGCCATTGCTCGAGTGGAACCAGGCCGAAAGGGAGGCAAGCGGCGAGTGGGACGTCAGTGCAAGGGTGACATGGAGGAGATCGTGTGGAGAGGAGTTGCAAGAGTATGGACTAACGTGGATGCAGGTGAAAAGTACAGCAGAAGGAAGACAGAAGCAAGTGGAGACGTGTAGTTGAAGCCCTATGGTCTGCCAGGAACCCAAGGGAACAATAATAATACATTATAATGAATGATTATTCAAGTGTTGGTTTGTAGAGATTTGATTGGTTACAGGATTTCATCATGAGCTGACATTAGTTAGAGAACCATTGGAAAACCTGGGAGTACTGGACAACTGTTTCGTCCTAGTTTGGGACACTTCGGCAGGGCTCTTCGAATCTCGGTGGGTACACACTGATGAAGAGTCCCAAACTAGGATGAAACAGCTGTACAGTACTCCCAGGTTTTCCAATGGTTCTCTAGCTAATGTCAGCTCATGATGAAATCCTGTACACAATGAATGAATTTCTATGGATTATTGAAATGAGAGTCATCATCAGCGTCATCATTATTCTTACTTCTCTTAAAAAATAAAACATACAAACAAACCAAATGAACAAATAAACAAGCCAACAAACAAACAAACAAACAAACAAAAGCAAACCATCAATACCCCCAATGAGATTTTATGCATGTCATAGATAGCCTTTGTGTGCATAATGAAAATATTTATAATTACGTCATCTGAAGAAAAAAATCCAATGGAGGTCGAGGGGGGTGGGGAAGAGAGAGAGATATAAGACACAACTCACTTTGATACCCTGCCAATAAAAGCAATCAACTGTCGACATGTGTTCACTTTTGTTCATAATAATAATAATAAACACATTAAGGCATTGTGAATAAAACAATTCCAACAGTGGTGTGAACACGGGCAGTAATTTTGCTCGAAATATTACCAATAACAAAACTTATCATTGTGTGTAAACTATTAAAATATAATTATACTTTATTTGATCTAATCCACAATGCTCAAGCTTTTTACTGATATTAACATTAAGGCATGTATGTATAAGCAAAACATTAAATACAGTTTTTACCCAATAGGCTTTTGTAGAGATAGATGAATACATCTCATTTATGTTATTATGCTGGTAGATTATTTGTTGGATTACTGAACACCTTTTAATAGATTCTCCGATGAAATGAATTAGCTAGGCATAAAAAACAATAATAAAGAGGTGAATATAACGTAAACTAGATAGAGTGTAAGACAAAGGGATCATTTGAGCATATGTAAGGTATCCCTATTTGTCGATACCTAACTGTGTAGTCTTGGATATACGTGGCGTTTCCTAACTGAGAGTCACTAATGAATTTCACTTATACTCTAGTGAACAATGATATTACATTTGAAACTTGAATGTATCACTTATAGTCCTCAGAGTCAAAGCGTTATTCTGTGGACTATTACATTAACACAGCCATTTTTTCGACTATTGGCTTTTGTAGGGATTTAGTTTGATTGGTTAGAGGATTTCATCATCAGCTGACATCAGTTTGAGAACCACTGGAAAACCAAATGTTAGTAGTGGATAGCTGTTTCGTCCTAGTCTGGGACTCTTCATCAGTACGCACACACCACCAAGGTTCGAACCCAGGACCTTCTGTTTACAAGGCTAGAGAGCTCATAGACCATTAAGCCACTGGGATCTGATCCAGTGAGCCGTGAATTGGCAGAATTTGGAATTCACAGGCCATTGGATCGGGTCCCGATGGCTTAATGTTCAATGAGCTTGCTAGCATTGTAACCAAGAGGTCCTGTTTTCGAACCCCTCTGGATGCCTACTGTCGAAGAGTTCCAAACTAGGACAAAACAACTGTCCAGTACTTCCTGGTGGTCTTCCAATGGCTCTTTAACTGATGTCAGTTCATGATGAAATCGTACAAACAAACAAACACTTTTTGTTCAACAAGTCTGGTGTGGTATCATTTGTTTACGTTTATAACTTCTTTGCGATACTTTTAGGCATTCAGTAAAGACTATAAATTCATGAATTTGTGTTATTAGCCTTCCTGATTTTTCTGACACAGTTTATTGTTATGTTGTTGATGTTACCGAAGTGTAATCTATTGATATTATTGATTGGATGTTATTTAAACAACATTAACGTTGTTAATGACACTAATTTATTCGCTATAATGTGTATAAAAGTTTAGAACCTGATGATGAGATTATCGGAAAGAATATTCTTTGTTCAGTAACCATTCTTTTGAAAACTTTTAGAAAACTAAAATAAATATCTTAAAGTTACAAAGGGTAGGTGGATAATAGATAAGGACAGAAATCTTCTCAATGTAGAGAATTAACCAGAAGTCGAATTTTGTCATTAGAAAATTACACCGCTGGAAGTAAATACTCAGTATATTTTATATCTGAGAGAATTTGATCACCATGTATTGTTGGACTTCTTTTTCTCAAAGTGGAAAATTAGTTTGGTTTATCGACGTATAAACATGTTTATTAATGACACTTGTCACTGTAGACACTCGACTCTTCAAGTTTCAATTAGGTAAAACTAATGTCTGATATCATCAAGTTAGTTAATAACGTATTCAGGGGCTTTCTTTGTATTTTGATATTAATATTATTTTAGATAATATGTATTGGTTGCACAGTGGCAGAGTAATCACCAACCACGCAGATGGTTCGGGGATCGATCCCCGGCCGACGTACTCCTTTACCTCGCTAAGCCATTAATAAGACTGGTAAAGAGAGGAGGTTGGGCATGAGGCTAGCAACCCCATCCCATAAAAACAAATACCGCTGCTACCAAACCTCAAGTCTCTAGTTTGAAGCCCTATGTACCACTGGGAGCGTAAAGGAATAAAATAAGTAAAGAAATAAAAAAAATAAAAATAAAATAATTATTTTAGGTTATATACAGTCGAAACAAGACTCGGGGAAACTAAACGCAATGACAGTAATCTGTTCTATTTGTTGTTCAGTAATTTTTCCATAACACTATATGAAATCTAATGTTAGGCGGTTGAAAGTATTCAGCAAGAAAGAAGTCCTAGACTTAGGTATTGCACTTCAAGTACACTCGTCAGCAAGGTTTACCTGCAACCACATAGCAAATAATGTCACCTTGGTGATTAAATCCAGTTCAAAATGTACGAAGATGGTGACTACATTGCAAACTTGACCAGTAGAGTTCAGTCAGTACACGGTGGATTAGACACATAACAATGACTACGCCTTAATGACTAATTTAGGGTGCACATATGAAATCGATTTACCCTTCTAATTTGCAAATAATCAATATCTGTTTCAATAAAATATTTATTAAAATTCTTTTCATTGCATATCAAATACCCTGTCAAATGAATAAACATTTTCGATAAGCTACTCCGCCTTATGCTATACTTGTCTCGTATACGCTTGTAAACAAACTTGACAATAATTTTAGAATGCAGTAATTACATGATGTCCATATGCATATATTTGTTTACATTTCAAATGAATTAATGTTATTGATTTGTTTATTTTGAAAGTACACAATCCACTATCAATGTCAGAAGTGCAGACAATTATTATTATTATTTATCTTTCCCAATGAATAAACATATCGATCGTTTTGTTGTGTAAATCTAGAAATATGTTGTTGTTGTTGTTGGGAATAACTGAAATACTAACCTTACGACTAATCGTTTCACAAATAAACGTATCTGTGTAGCTAAAGTGATAGATTAGAGCAAAATTAAAAACAAATTTCGTCGGTTATGTGCAGTAAGTTGAAACATGTGGGAGACAACGGTAACAACTGGCAATTTTCTATCATATACTTCATTTTTATGAAATCCCTTCACCATATAACAAACTAACAAGGAAGAGATTTTACCAGTGATATGGTAGAAGTCTACAAATCTTCAGATTATTAAAACATTCTGGAATTAATCGAGATTAATATTATTTGATTTTCCCATTGACTGATTTGAACCGCTATGTTCGGCTACTGTTGACATGTCAGCTCCTGGTACGGACGTTTCAAAGATGTCTGAAGGTTAAATTAAAAGTGATTCGAAGGGTGGTGACTAGCAGCGGAATCCAATAGATGTACATTTCGTCTTATTTAGGACTCGTCATCCGGACGCACCTGCATTCTCCAGGTTTCCACTGAAATTAGGACCGAATATCCATCATTCCGAACACCCAAGTTTTATTCTCTAGACCACTCAGGCCACGAGAACTAGTCCAGTTTCATTGAGAACCTGGGGGATGCAGGTGCATCCGCCTGACGTGCCGCAAATATGGCGAAATGCGCATCTTAGATTCCATCGCTAGTCATCAACCACCAAATTATTTAAAGGATATTTATGTTGTTTGCTTCCAAGGGATATCTGACTAGTGAAATATGAAGCATGTTTGAAGGTAGAATTAGCATTTTCAGTCGGCATGAACAAACATCAGATGATAGGTATCAAAAACACCAGACAAGTGTCTGGTTGCCAAATTTTTTAGTGTGTTTTACTAGAGAGAAAAGGAGTTGCAGGAAATAAGCCCCAAACTAGGATATTTTGGTCATCAGTGGGATCAGTCGTCATTCACCTGTAAAAATGAGAGACTCATTTACCTTCTTAAATATTTGGAGACGTATTACTGTAGTATATAAGTTTGTCTACTTTGTCTTCCAGATTCTCACGATCCTACCACTTTTCATTCATATTCCCCACCATCACCTATTCTCTATCCTGAGACTATTTTTCACAGTAATAGAATTGTTTCAAGTATTTTTATCCATGCAAGTAGGATGAATATACTTCTATATGCAATGTTCTATGTCGACCTGGTGAGTCAAATAAGTGTGATTCAGTGAGTGAAGTGGTAATCCATGAAAAGATGTTTATGATTTCGTATGATTAGGCTGAAGACTTTCGGTAAATATTGAAATTGTTAACAGATTAAGCTTAATACTATTCGATGAATCAGTGGAATTAGGGGATTTGGGACAGGACATTTGTGGGATCTCGCAACATAATACTCTCTACTGGGTTTGAGGATCTCAGGTTCAACCCCAAGAGATAGTGCATAGGTGAGCAGTGTTAAAGTTTCAGATTAAAATTGTTGTCTGTTATTTCATACCCTTTATGTTTTCATGTAACCTGTGGTTTAAAACGTTTGCAGATTTATCACATTATTATTATTCTCTTGGGTTCTGATTGGAACATATAGCTTCAGCAGAACATTGCCATTTCACTCTTTCTTTCTTAACTGACTCCATGACTGCTTGTAAGCTTTTATCTCTTCCCCATACGATCTTCTATATTTTGCCTTCAGAACATATCCTAACCTGGTTCTAATGGAGAGTCTGCAGCGTGATATCACTCAATGGTCTCTTCAGGGTGCATTCAGTCAATTTCCATTTGTTTCTGTAAATTTCTTTTGGACAATAGATTCTTCGTTGGTACGTTGCCAGAGTTCCTTGCTGCATTTCCTCACTGACTGGTCATCCGACATTCAGTGTTGAGGCGACGAAAACAGATGTTGATGAAAGTCTGCAGTAGCCCGTTGGAATTGCTTTTAGTGACACACTAAATTTCTGAACCGAATAGAAGAACCGACTTGACATTAGAGTTGAAAGTCTGTATGTGATTCTTTATGCTGAGTATGGTCAATTTCCACACTGATTTCAGAAGAATGAATGTCTGTCTTTCGGTTCAGATACTGTCTTTGGCATCCTCATTGGTATTGCCTGTATTCGAAAGGATTATGTATACATAAGTGCAAGAGGTGACTTCCTTCCCTTCTCTCCTGCCAACTTGTTAGTTTTCTCCTGCAGATCTTCACGTTTGTGTGATATTAGACATAGATCATCCGCGAAGTTCATATCTTCTAGAGTATTTCCTTCAGTAAAACGTATGTCCACCTTCTCACTTCACAGGGACTTCCGCAAAATCCACTGGGCCACAGTCAGAGAATCACAGAGCGTAGTAAGCAGTTGTGTTTAACTCCCGTCTTCACGTCAAAGGCTTTGATGAAATTTTCGTTGTGTATCACTTGGCATGTGGCACTGTCATATAAAGCTGCCGGATGAGATTTGTAAATATTTCGGGACTTCGTAGTGTTGAAGTAGTTCCCAAATTACTTTAGCACATCATTATAATACATTAATAATAATTAAACCTAGTCAAGATATTTACATCAACTACTTTTAGAACTGTCACCTGACTACTGAACCAACTTATTCTTCTCCGACTTCCTGTATTTGTTTATTTTGTTACAAGTCCCTTAGGTTCCTAGAGTAACAGAAAATTGCTGTTGCACTGCCTTTTCTACAGTCTTCTTTAGCTGCCTCCACGATTGCCCAGCTTGTAATTCATTAGATGATGCGACATTTTTTTACACAAACATTTTTATGGAACTAATTTTAATCATATTTACCATCTATCCAGAAATAATAATGGTTCTTATTGTAAAGCATCAGACGAAGAATCCATGAATACTTAAAAATGCTATGATAGTTACTTAGAATATCGTCAAAAAATATCTTGGCTACATTTTGACACTGCCCAGTACTTTATGCACCTTCATTTTCTCGAGGAATTAAACCTGTCATACTCGTACCGTTTGGTTAATAATAATAATAATATGATAAAGCAAGAGTTTTGAATAAGACTATATAGCTGACGGTGTATTTTGGTTCTTTGATCAAAGTTCCTCTGTAAAGGAAACTATGTACAAGAATACTTATCCATTTGCAGGAATATTACTAATAACATTGTTGTAATTAATGGTCTGTTTGCATTATGTATTACTGTAGTTTGAAAGCTCATTTTGATAGTGTTAATGTAAGTAGAGTTATTGGCCATTAAGTCTTTTGATCAAGTATAAAGATGTAGCCTAAAACTCAACGATAAGAGTTCATCAGTCACTAAACAATCCAACCTATCTTCCTTAACTGAATTGTTATTCCCTAAGGTTCCGAGTGGAACATAGGGATTAACAAAAGAACTCCATTTTGTTCTTTTTTCTGCTGTCCTCTTCACCTGGGACCACGATTGCCCATAATCTCTCATCTCCTCCATGTCACCCTCGCACCGACGACCCACTCATCGCTTCCATCAGGATTCTACTGGAGCGATGGCATGTATTGCGTGCTATGTTATTCGACAGCCTCCTCAATGTATGTCCGATCCACCTTCACTTTCTCCTACATATATTTGTTGAGAAATCGGCTCCTGGTTGGTTTGTTGCCAGCCAGATTTTCGTGTTTCTAATTCTTTCTGGCCTGCTGCCGATTTGATCTTCAGTATGGAACGAGTGAAGGCAGGTGTTGATGAAAGTCTGTAACTTGTTGGAAATGCTTCTTCGTGAAGCGCTGGCGAAGTTTATGACCCGTTAAAGAGGAAATGACTCCACATTGGTGTTGAAAATTCCAATCTTGTTCTTTATGCTGAGTGCAAAAGATTTTCAAACTGGTTTCAGAGTGATGAAGGCATATCTTGTCTTTCCAGTTCTTTCTTTAACATCTTTATCCGTTCAGCGTGCCTGTGGTTGAAATCGTGCTTCCTAGACGGATAAATGAAGGAAGTAATCTCTTTCAAATCTTTCCCTTTAATGGTGATTGGTGCCAGTTGTTATTGCTGTTAGTTGGTTGGTTATCTTCATCACCTTCTTCTTCTTCTTCTTCTCTATGTTCACCTGCAGTCATGTTTTCGCTGCCTCTTCAGCCAGTTTGTTGGTTTTCGTCTGTAAGTCTGCGAGTTTGTGTGACATTAAACATAAATTATCTGCGAAATCCAGATCATCTAGAGCCTTGTTATCGGTGGTCCAGCGTATTCCTGTCTCCTAGCTCGCCACAGTCTGATGCACAATCCAGTCCACTTTAACTGAATTACTACTAGCTATTTGCTTTTTTATATCAGTTAGAGAACCACTGAAAACCAGGGACTATTAGATACCTGTTTCGTCCTAGTTTGGGACTTATCCGTAGTACGTACCCACCTGGTTTCGAAACCAGGAAATTCCGGTTACAAGCCGAACTCATAGAGCATTCAGCCACTGATACCTGAATCACTGGCCAATTCATGAATTCTAACTCCTATCAATTCGTGATTTTAGCGCGGCCGGCACCAGTGACTATCATCGGAGAGTATTTGTCCTCAAAAATGACCGGATAGACCCGACTGGTTATGATTTCTCATTAGAATTCCTCCAAGAAACTTCGTCCTGCAGCCAGTCACCAGCAAGCATCGAATTCTTACAGACAAACACCTGAACATTTGCTTTTTATTAAATATTCTTAAATTAAATTACCTTCATCATATTTTTGTGCAGAAATGAAAATGTATTAACCATGAAAACATAATTCAGAAAGTATATTTATGAATGGTTTATTCTATATTCTAAAAACAGTTTAGTGAAAACCAGGATAGTGGAATACAATTATTCTTTAAACACCTAAAATCACTGAAGTTGGAAATAAAAGCAGATGGGAAAAAATCTCAACCAGTATCAATTCCGTCTAATCTTGCATAACAAATGATGAATTACTTTCACCACTGATAATTAGTTACAGACGATTCATTCCGCTGCAGATGAAAAATCCTCCGTTTTTAAGACTGAATAAGTAACTGTATCATGATCAATAATACGGGAACAGAGACTTCCAGGAAAAAGGAAATTTGTAATTTTCGTTAATGATCCCCAAAGAATTAGTTAGGAATACCAGTAAAACCACAATATAAAGTAGCTTTATGAAGTTATAATCCTATTCATATAAATGCTCTCAAAATCCCAGAAAAACTTTCTGTTGTTCAGCATCTATACACTAAAATTAAATACTACATCTCCCATACGTGTTATTAACGACATCTGAGTGGTAAACTACTCACGCTAAAGATTATCTACTGACTGGAACCTACGGAGCCACCGTGTTGATATACAAATCACCACTTTATCTTACTGTCTTCTTGAAGTTCTTAATCTAAAGACTTCTTTCTGACCTAAGGATCATAGAACTGCTTGCTTTGTCATGTGGCGATTAATCTCCTCGCTGAAATTTCAGCAAGTTTATATTATTTCCACTATTTATCCAACGTAAATATTTTACTCACTTTAGAGTTCCCCAGTCTCTTATATTGTCCAAAAATGTTCCATATTCAATTAAATGTTCTGTGTAATAGAAAACTATTTTAAAGTTAGAAATAAACAGGCGGTAGTTTTATTTCAACAGAGAACAATACTTTAGTAAAACTCAGTCTATACTCAGAATAAAACAAGGTTCAAAGATTTTCAGATCTCATCGAACTGATTTCATGATCTATCTGGATGACGAAGACAGAATTCACTAGTATGAGTCAGTAATTATTGTTATTTACAAGCTAACTAACGTCATTGTTTAATCAGTTTGATGATGTTGAATTACTTTTCAATGATGTCATCAGTAAATGAAAACTAGCCTTTAATCAAATGTAGTTAGTGAGTTACGTCGTAAACCCTATAGTCTAATAGTATTTAAAGGATGCAGAGATTTCTCTCTCCATACACCAAAAAAAAATCAGCTGTTTAACTACTATTATTACCATCAGTACACTAGTTTAACTGAAAATGTAGCTAGATTAACTTTCTCCCGGTTTATCGAATAGAATAATTTTCGATCTGATATTAAGCTAACAAATGAAACCATGTCTGATCTACACAGCTGTTTAGGTATGTAAATTTAAACTAGTTATGCGTGCCAACAAAAAGCATGTCTGTTTGTTTGTTCACGTGTCTAATAGAGTAAGTATTTGGCTCGCTTGTAATACACGTGTTTAAAGTATTTCACTACTATGTTTATAGTTATTTTTAAATGAATGTATGCCTCCTCATCCATGTATTTAGAAAGGGAATACTGCTAAAAGACGAATTCAGGGTATCGAGGATAATCAGTCACATTTCAGCTAAAAAAATAAAAGAATACTTCAGTAGTTTTATTGGAACATAAGACACTGTCAAGTTGAAAAACACTGGTGGCATAAGAAACATTCTCAAGCTATTCTTTCTTTTTTTTAATTATTAGTCGTTTAAAGAGGAGAAAGGCCACCATGTCTTTTGGATAAACATCTGTCGGTTTCAAGTGGGTATTACTAACTTCCAGGCAATTTAAAATACTAGATAGCTTTTTTCACCTTCATTTTTCAGGGAAATTACCACGAGTAAAAATAATTTAGGTAATTATTCTTTAAGAGACCTAAATTATGCATCCTAATGGAAACTCATAACTCACTGATTCAACCACACGTAGATAATTTGTATTTTTTTCTCGTCTTCCTGACGAATACCGACGGGGACGAAATTTAGCTGCAAGGTTTCCTTCCGATTGCCTTCAGCTATCTATTGGCCATTCAGAATCTACCGAAGTGAGGAATCACCTACCATGGTGACCACATTGCAAGCTTCACTGATAGAATTCAGGAAGTGCCAAAATTAATATAAGAATAGAGCCTGTGCACTGAAACAGGGTGAAATTTCTATGAGGATAAAATTTATTTTAATAAAGTCTCACAGTGTTATACAGTTATATTTACTGATGAAGTTTCGAGTACAATTTATTGCCGATCATAATCATATCAAGCTACTCACACAACTTTCTAACTTTGTTTATATAATTCCATTATTTTTCATCGCTTGACTTGATGGGTAGTAGTATTTCTGGTATAAGTGGTGAGCCATTCCTATTGCATGTGCTGGGTGTAGACTCGATGAACAAGGATTCAGTAATCAACCTCTCTCTCTACCTAACTATATTACCTCTTAGAATTTTAACCCTCTCCCACCTTATTGTGTGGTTGTGTGTTAATGCATGCAGTGCAATTGCTGAGCTTTTTTCTAAATTACTTATCTTCTCGGGGTCAACCATTCTTACGTTGGCTAAATTCTTATGTTCCGACAATCTGACTACCCCTAAGCTACTAATTTGACCTATGTAGTGACCTCACAGTCATTGCAGGGTATTTTGTAAATAATATTATTTTATCTAATTGGGCCAACAGGGTCCTTTAACCTATAGAGCTTGTCCTTGAGTGATTTGTAGGTTTAAGTGTCACCCTGACTCCTACTTTATTAAGAATCCTACGTAGGGATTCAGATGTCCCTCTTTATATGGTATAACAGTGGATGACTTATATTCTCTCTTATTTATGTTATTATTACTAGTTTCGCAATTATTTTGATTTTGGCCTTTTTCTATCTTCCTAATGAATTTTAAAGGATAGTTATTCAACACCAATGCTTCTTCTATTTGTTGATTTCGTCATTTAGGTCTTTTTGTGCTACTTAGTGCTACTGCTCGGTTTGTTAAACACTTAACTAAGCCTGCCTTAACAGATAACGGATGAGACGAATTAAAGTCTAAATATCTATTAGAATGCGTTGGTTTTTTTTAGAAACACTAGTGTGCAGTTTATCTTCTTTTGTTCGTTTTATTTTACAATAAAAAAAGCTAATTCTCTTTGTTCATTTTCCGATTCAAATGTGAGTTTTATTCCCCCTACTTGTGAGTTTATACGTGTCAAGAAGCTAGAGATATGTTCTGTGTTTAACAACATGAAAGTGTCATCCACATATCTCCACCATATTTTTGGAGTAGAATTAAAATGTATTAAGAGCAATATTTGCCCAGCTGTCCATAAATATGTCTGCTACAATAGGGAATATTGGTGATCCCATCGCTACACCTTCGTTTGTCTATATATTTTGCCTTGGAATTTAAAGATAGTAGATATGAGGCATAACTGAATTCCTAAAGTAATTTCCTCAATGGACAGCTTTGTCCTATGAGTGAGTCCAGGATCTGCAGTTAGTCCTTTTTTAACTGCTTCTAAGGCCATATTGATTGATGTGTTAGTATAAAGACTAATCATATAAAAACTAATCATTGTTTCATTATTTTCTAGCTGAATGCCGTTTAGTTTATTTTTCATCTCATATGAATTAGTTAGTCTAGAGTTTGAACGATTTCCAATGGGACATAATATGATTAGAGCTAAGTGTTTTGATAATTCATAAGCAGGGGTATTCCTGAAATCTACTATTTGTCGTATGGGGTCACCTGGCCTATGTATTGTAATAGTACACAGTCTAAAAAGCCAGTGAAAACCCATAAACACCACACAACTGTTTCGTTCTAATTGGGAAATCGTCATCACCGTCTTGCAGGGTGGTTATAGAGTAAACATGTTTTCGTACAACTACTGGGTTGGAATCGAATGGATTTTAACGTCTATCGGTTGGTAACATTGTATCAGTGATATTCAGTACAATCGTGAAGTAACTGAATCCATATCAGAGGGATTAGGTGAACCTCACGGGTCATGAGTTCTCAATGTGTTTTGATTGGGATGATCAGTTTCAAGGTGAACTTGAAATCAATAAGAAGTTAACAACTTCGTTTTTTTCTCTTTTTTTGCATTCCATGTGAAACACAAGAATTGAAGCTTCTGAAGTTTCAGTAGCAGAGAGTTTCTAGGGGGTGGGGTCACTAGCTTTTATTAGACGGAAGTTATTCAGTTGTGCCTAAAATAAGTGGACATTTAGAATAATGTTATCATTTCGATTTTATCCTTTGAATGAAGGTTGTCTTCTTGGTTTTGTTTCTCTAAGCTGAATGACTTGATTGCGAACCTTTCACTGTCCTTCTAGACAACATTTTCATCATCAACTTCGATTTGAAGTGAGATGTCGGTGTTTCCCGACTTTGTATCCAAGATCACAAGCTAACCGTCAAAAAGATATAACAAGTATTCCTTCACATTAATATATGACGATAACTACAGAGATTAATTTAACTTGGAAGATGTAGATATTTGAAACAGCGGGATTATTAAAATTGTATGAGAATTTCTAGAATCCTGGTACTCTGATCAATCTGTACTTAAAAGTCATGTTAACACAGAGCAAATCTGTCAAACAATCGAGTAAAAGTTAAATGGCAAAAAGGTCAAATACCAGGTCAACAAAATGGCCAATACCAATGGAAATGAACACTAGGATAACAAAACCTCTGAAAATGACCAATCACATTTGAGGTTATCGGGAGAGTTGATTGTTTCACCCATAGACAATTCCTAAATGTCATTCCACACTAAAGTTAGTGCTGAAGATATTATCTAGAAGGACAGTGGAAGTTCTGCAGTTAAACCATCCAGTTCAGAGAATACAACATCACAAAAAAAAATCCACCTAAGCTACAAATCCTCTCTTTATTTCAGGAAACATTATCATCCAAAGCAAACTGAAAGTAAAATAAATTTTTAGTAAAGAATGCAACTCAAGAGTTCCTTATGTCGTGGTTCGAATAATATCAAAGTTGGTTTCATCAAAAGTCGATATCAAACAGGGAATCCCTGCTTATTGTATATTAAGGGTAATATGGATCTTCAAAGTCCTAATGAGAGACGATAATCGATAATCCTATACACCGTAAAAGATGTGGCTCATTGGCTTGAGCAGTCAACTTCCAGGCAGCGGATCCCAGGTCCGAATCATTCGCCACCTACATACACTTCAGCTTGTACAAATATGTAGTCTTATGAGCTCACTCAAAATTTGGGAGGCTAGTAACCTCGCATACACTATCACTTGGGGACTGATTGAGAATCCCCCTTGCTTAAGGAAAATAAAATGTATAGTAGACAAATATAACACCATCATACTTTCTTTTAATATACACTGAATATATAACCTTAAATATGCAAGTATATCTTGTTGTCTCTACCCCGTTCTTTCACTTTTTATAGTGCCAATGAACATTAAGTTTACTGCACTCTGATTCTTAGAAATGCAGACCTGTTGCCATTGGTATCAATACTTATTTTAGTCTAAAATAGCACCCCAGAATTAAGATGTAACTGATTTCTAGAAACTAAATTAATTAACAGTTATAGGAATCAATTCATGTGAATTAATTGAAGGCAGTTGGCTGGCTGGCTGCCCTGGACTTAAACAAGTCACATGATTATTGAACTTTCGCAGCTAGACATTTCCAGTAGCTTTGGATGGAACACATTAGTAGTAGCTATGACAGTTACAAATAAAAAGCTTGCTGATAAGAGTCAATAATCGTAAAGCTCAAGTTCAAGATTTTCTTACCGAATCCCTTAAATCCACCGAGTTGATTACTCGTCATGCTTCATAAAAAGATTGTAAACTCCACTAACAAAATTTAATCAATACTTCAAAACAGATTACATGACACTGTTCACCAGTTTATTGATAATTTTATATAGATGACTTATATATATATATATATATATATATATCAGAGGACGTGTATAATCAAACAGTTCATTGAAAATAATTACTTCTGTGGTTGAGATTAAATATCTTTTTTTCTTCTATTGATTTCTTCACTAACTTTCATTGAGATATTTAACAATATTTGGATTCTAGAAATGAGAAACTAGAATGTCATTCATTTATAATTCAATTAATTGAAATAACTGGTTCTGCATTTATCTTCTTTTTTTGGTAGTATCGTTCAGTGAAAATCTTATTTAACTGACAGCTAATGTCCATGAAATCAACTTTTATTGAAATAAATTAGAATAATTCTACAACACAGGTGATTGAATAATTCAATCAATATTTTACAGCTTATACACGATAATATGTACCACAGGCCTATTGATTAAATCAATCCAAATTGTTACTTTGACGTACCCTATCACAAGTATATAGTATAAAATATAACAATTTAATAAAGTTAGCAAACCATTGAAACCAAGGAGTACTGGATAGATGTTTCGTCCTAGGCCAGGGCTCCTCAAAGTACTCATCAATGACCCCACTGGGGCCATCGATTCCAGGACTTTCAAGTCACAAGGCAAGCTAGTTGACCATTCGGCTATCGATCCCTTAAACTAAGACGAAACAGTCCCACCCAGGTACTCCCTGGTTTTCAATGTTTCTTTGACTGAAGTCAGTTGGTGATTGATCCAAACTGAAATCAATTAAATTCCATCTTTAAAAAAACCCACTTCAAAACTTAATAAGTAAGAAAATTTGAGAAACGAGTAAATAATATTTACTTCGCAGCCAAAACGAGCCCTGATTTAAAGTAAGCTGGATGAAAGTGGTAAGTTTGAATCAGTGGAGTCGATTGCTTTTATTTTCACAATTACTTTAATAAAGAGTGCTAAACTCTCATGTCTAATCGTCAGTTCACAAAGACTTCAGTCAGGAGACAATACATTTAAACTGATCTAGAGACAATTGAAGTTAACTTTGATTAACATAATGTTCTCTAGAGTCTTCCAAAGTTTAATTACCAACTACGCCAACTATCAACACAATCACTTGACATAAACAATGACGAAAGGGAAACATTCAAATTTGAATAAAAGTACGAATAGTTAGTTAAGGATAAAGTTGCTAATTTAGAGCTTACTAGACTTTGTACGAGTTACAGTTAACCTTCAGTTACATTAAATAAGCATACTAAATGTAAAATAAGAATAAAAACAACAACAACAACAGCAGCAGCAACAAACGATAAAAAGAACAACTCACTTACCGGGTATACATCAGTGAAACACTTTGTTTCTATTCCATTTACATCTTTTTCTAATGATAATGCATTAGTATCACAACTTATTGTCACATGATGCTGCATACAGGACACGAAATGTCGTTGATTTAAGTCCATATTATTAATATGATCAATAATAAATGGTTGATTATGAGAATGTTTTTCACCATTGGTATATTCACTTTGTTCTTCTTTGGCAGTTTTCTTTGCCTGTTCTATAAAAGCTCCATTCTTATATACTGGTCTGCCGTTCTGTGTTTTAATGTATGTATATTGACTGAATTTTCGACTGTCCGCAGTTCGACATCGATAATTTAATGAATCAAGCGAACAGACAGAATCTATTCCCATAGAATGCATGTAGGATTGTTTTTTTGTAGTGTTATAAGGTTGTGTAATTATAGTTAATCGAGTCCCAAATTCAAAAAGACTCGAAATTGTAAAAAAATTGTTGTCTTTCTTGGTGTTTGTGTTATTGTTGTTAAATGTTTCAGTATATGATGATTGTTTATAATACGTAAAATTAGCACGTTTTATTGCTGTGAATAATTCACGCAAACTAGTGTTTAAATGGTTTATATTCTCGTCAATTCCACCCACCAATCGTATAGATTCCAAGTGTTGCGTAGGTGGTGTATTGCTTAAATCCTTTATTTCTGATGGTAATAAAAATACTGTGACATTATGAAGATGATCTAAGTCTATAGGTATAAGAAAACACCAGTTGTAAGTTTGAGAGCCTGGAGTAGTATCATCCTTAGTTTCAGGGGAATATGTATGACCTGATACCCAACCAATAAGACGTAAGCAAGGCCCCAGTTGTATTGGTTCATTTGATAACAGTCGAGTAACTCTATACGAGTTATTATCTTCCAATGGGATGTATATTTGAAGTTCACGTTGTAAATCACTCCATAAAACTTTCCAGTGTCCACCATTCTTAGGCGCATAACTGTCAATACATATTACTTGATTATGACTTTGTGGAGTGATTGTGACACCTGAAATATTTATTGATTCATTATAACGAAGTACTATTAGTCTAGCCAAAAATCTTTCAGTGTAATGTTTTCTTTCACAATAGAGTCCATTGTTATCAGACAGTGAGTATTCAGGAACTTTAAGCCAATAATAATGTTTAAAGTTTTCAGGAGAATCTATCAAGTAGGAGTCGTACCACCAGAAAGAACCGGGAATATTTGAGACTACTGTATTTAAAATTGATTCTACATTGAAATTACTAATCCAATCGTTTTTATGTCCATAGCTAACTAGAATTCTCTCCATTTCTTCACTGTTAACTGGTTAACTGATGATGAATACCATATCATATATATATGTATTGTAACCGTGATAGCGCTGTAGTATAGTCTTATTACTGTAAGTAGTCCTTCTTATCTTTCACATGTTCATAGAATACAGGGAATTCAATGTTTAATAGATTGATAAAAAAAATAATCAGAAGTCTTATTTTTGTATTGATAATCATGTGATCAATCGGACGCTTGGACATTGGTGAACTAAATTTAACCAATTGGCTTTTCACCAATCACATTTTGACACGATCGACCAGACAATGGGCTGAAATAACACACGTACAACCAATTATAGGCGTTCATTACCGATTAATGCATATTTTTTTTCTTTTTACAGACACTAGAATAATATCGTTGTTCATAAATTTCGTTCAGCTGCCTCTGTCACAGACTGACTGATTCTCCTTGTTGGGAAAAAAAAATATTATTGGATGAAATTTTCAAGCTATTGGCAATCTTTAAGTCTGTTAAGACGTGAATTTTTCTTGTTGATTTTAAGATATTCAGTGATCATCACCATATAATTTCCTATGTTTATGAGTAGTTTATGACTAAATATATATATTTTTGATGAAGATACTATTATTACACATTGTGAGTAATATAAACATCCACTTCAGCATTCCTGAATAATTTCAAATATTATTCATCCTCCTATTTTCTTCCCTTTTCAACTGGTTCCCAAGAGCAGTATTAAAATTCATCTTGAAAGTGACTGTAATAACCAAAGTCCCAGTATTACAAGTTGAACACAATCGATACGTTCATCTGTCTGTATAGTCTGTAAACTTTCTCCGAGTCATACACAGTAGGCATTTATATTCCAACTATATGAAAATACGGTTTGGAGAATTAGAACCTATGGTACTCAGCAATGTCAAGGAGAATCATTAGAAATAAAGGTCCAACTAGTGAAGATTATGTCCAAAGGAGATATGCTAATATTGGAATAATGATATGTGGGTGAGAGTAAAAGGGTAGTAATTGCCAAATTAGTTGAAATATTCAGATAAGGATCATTACCGTAAATAGATTGTTCATAGAATGATTCCCAGAGAAATTATTCTCCTACAAATACACTTCCCAAGCGTATTTATCTTGGAAAGTAACTACAGCTTGTTGTAGTGACTTTATTATTATTATTTCCTTTAATTTCTAAAGGAACATAAGGCTTCAGCCGCGCGTCTCCATTGCCTTCGGTCCTCTGCTAGAGTTTTCACCTGTCTCTAAGTCTGCCCACACGCTTTCACCTCCTCTTCACATGACCTCCTCCAAGTCACCCCACCATCGCACTGACGACCAACTCGCCGCTTGTCTTTCGGGTTCCACTCGAGCAATGGCTTGTCTAGTGATGTCACTTGATGCCGTGTTTTCTCAGAGTATGGCCAGCCAATCCATCTCCATTTCTTCCTGCTTATTTGTTTCACAGTCGGTTCCTGATTAGTTCACTCCCAGAGATCTCTGTTTCTGATCTTTTCTGACCGGCCATCTGATCTTGAGTAGTATTGAGCGAAGACAACTGTAAATGAAGGTCTGTATTTTGTTCGAGGTGCTCTTTATGACGCGCCAAGTCTCTGATCCGTATAGTAGCACTGACTGACTTAACATTAGATTTGAAAATCCGGATCTTATTTTTGATTCTGGGTGCTCTTGACTTCCACACAGACTTGAGAGTAATGAAAGCTTGTCTTGCTTTCCCGATCCTTGCTTTGATGTCCTCGTCAGTTCCGTCCACCTGTAGTTGAAACGATGCTTCCCAGGTAGGTAGGTGAAGGAGGCTGTTTCTTTCACGTTCCTCTCATTTATGCAGGCTGATTGTTGTCTGTTGTTGTTGTTGCTGTTGGTGGTGTTGGCTAGGAATCTTCATCACCTCTGTTTTCACTATGTTCACCTGAAGTCCTAACTTTGATGCTTCTTCTGCCAACTTGAAGTGACTTTGACTCTATTATTTCTTTAAATCAGAGTAATAAACTATTATGACACAGAATTCATACTTCACAACAACCAGCAACAATCACCATCAACGGGAGAGATTTGACAGATGTCACTTCCTTCACTTATCTAGGAAGCGTCGTTTCAACTACAGCTAGTGGAACGGATGAAGATGTCAAACCTAGACAGTCAGAATCGGAAAGGAAAGATACGCCTTTATCCAACTTGGAAATATTCTGCACTATCTCAGCATAAGGAATAAGATTCGGATTTTCAATACCTATGTCAAGTTGGTCCTTTAATATGAGTCAGAAACTTGGCGGACGTGTCACGAAAACCATTTCCAACAGGTTGCAGACCTTCACCAACAGCTACCACTTTCGCTCCATACTGAAGATCAGATGGGCAGGGGGCCAGAAAGAATAAGTAACAAGAAACTGTGGGGAGACCGTCGAATGACATCGCTCGAGTGGAATCCAAGTGGGAGGTGACAAGTGGGTCGTCAGTGCGAGGGTGACATGGAGGAGATCGTGTGACGAGGAGATGAGAGATTACGGGAGATCTTGGTTCAATCTGAAGAGGACCACAGAAGATACAACCAACTGGAGATGCGTTGCTGATCGCTATGTTTCACTCGGAACTCAAGAGAATAATAATAATATATAATATTACCGATTGTTGATTTGATAAAGTACATTTTATCTTTCTCTAATGCGTTAGTAATATGTATTAGAGAGAAATAAGTATTCTGTACCTAGTGGATAACGCTTTGGCGTTTGAAAATGAGCACTGGGTTTGAGCCTCGGTGGGAACATCATCACTCACTGAGAAATGCAGGTATATCCAGCTGACGAGTCCCAATTAGGACGAAATGCGCATCCTGGATTCCACTGCTAGCCACCATCCACCAATTGTATACAAATCAAATCCCCAGACATCGTCGAAGCATCTGCACAAGAAGCCGACATGTCAACCTGAGACCGAGCACTTCGGTCCAATCAATCGACGGGAAAATCAAGAATTCAATTCAGTACCTAATTCTGTTGAAATCTATTTAAAGGTTGTTAAACTTGTAGTACTATCTTGGTTACTGGTAATGGAACCCAGGAAGCACTACTTCCACCCAAATGGCACTAATCTGTTGAATATGCTTACATTCTCAGTAAGTGATGGTGTTCTCTTTGAGACATAAGCCCAAAGTGAGCATTTCTGTCCGATCTAATCAATCAATGGAATATATGAAATAACTTGAAAAACATTTTAACACTATCTGTTCAGATAAGAGATTCCAATACAAATCTGACACAAAAAATATTCATACTCTACTAGTGAATGAACTTATAATTCCTTAACTTCATTTGAACGTCCAAATCAGTCTTCTTAATATGGATCTCAACAGCCTCAGCAATATTTCGTAATCGAACTCTTAAGGTGAAATTACGATTTGTTGGTATACGGTAAAGGAATCTGAAAGCCTGGTTAACATCAATCTTGTGTTCTGTATCCACAAGATGAGATAGAATAGCTCTGCGAATAGATTTTGTTCGTCCTTTACTTAACCAACGACTCAGGGGGATGTTCGGAAATCCGACGAGAAACACGCCTAATTGTACGGCCTGTGAAACTGGTTCCACAGGAGCAGTTAAACTGGTAGATACACATGGAAGGGGCGAAATTAGGCAGTCTATCTTACACTCCCGAACTGAAAAGAGGAGTGGTTTTGAAGACACAGTGTAATTCAGTAACAGGGAATGCTCTTTTTGTACCGCATTTCTAAGGCGTTGTGTTAGTATCTCGTTGATGTTATCCCCAAGGAACTGAACTTGTAAGAATAAGGCCATTTTAGGGACTATTGGTACCTTGGACTGCTTTGATTTTAGATTCATATTCTTATTAATAAACTTTTCCGGATAACCGTTTTGACTCAGCAACCGCTTAATATTATTAAGTTCCTCATCAGGACATTCATCCGAGCAAATTGCTGTTGCTCTGTGAACCAAGCACTTTATCAGATTGCGTTTGTATTTTAATGGCACGTAGCTGGAAAAAATGAGTATACTGACCCGTTGATGTGGGTTTTCTATATAGACTTCTTCTTATTGTACCATCCTCTTATCTGGTCATAAGGACGTCTAGGAATGAAACACTAGGGTCTTTTTCTTTCTCAGGATAAACCTCGTCAAATTTATCCAGGATTTTCTTTGCTTCCTCCTCATTTTTCATCATCAGAAATGTATCATCCATGTACCGACAGTAGAATTCAAGTTCATCAGTAACATCTTTTAAAGGCCCATTTTCTAGTTTCGCAAGGAAAATGTTGACTAGAATGGGTCCTCGTGGTGACCTTATTGCCACATCGTTGATTTGTCTGTATAGTTCCTTACCAAATAAAAAGTGGACATTCATTGTGCATTTCAAGAGAAGCTCTTTCATAAAAGTTATAGGAATGCCAACATCGATGTTTCATCTTATAAGTCGTTCGCATACAAAGTCCACTGTTTCCATAAGTGGTATACTGGTGAATAAGATAGATACGTCAAATGATATCATGAATTTATTGTCCACATTTAAATCTTTTATCCTTTCAACAAATCCTTAGGGATAACATCAACGAGATACTAACACAACGCCTTAGAAATGCGGTACAAAAAGAGCATTCCCTGTTACTGAATTACACTGTGTCTTCAAAACCACTCCTCTTTTCAGTTCGGGAGTGTAAGATAAACTGCCTAATTTCGCCCCTTCCATGTGTATCTACCAGTTTAACTGCTCCTGTGGAACCAGTTTCACAGGTCGTACAATTAGGCGTGTTTCTCGTCGGATTTCCGAACATCCCCCTGAGTCGTTGGTTAAGTAAAGGACGAACAAAATCTATTCGCAGAGCTATTCTATCTCATCTTGTGGATACAGAACACAAGATTGATGTTAACCAGGCTTTCAGATTCCTTTACCGTATACCAACAAATCTTAAAATTCCTTGGTCATAGAGTTCAGCACTCCTCTTAATTTGCTTTTTAATGCAAGAAATATACCCAGTGATAGTTACATCACGAAAATACATGATTTCTACATTACGCAATACTAGGAACTGGTGTTTAATCAGTGTATTTTATTTACTTAACAAGAAATGGATCAATGTAGAAGTGGACTGAGTAGTTTTCAGCATATGACGTTGCACAGAAGTACAGAGGTTTGAGTTGCCACACTTAAGTATCACACAGAGGGAGACAAAAGAGAGAGAAAGAAGAAGAGATTCACAAGAATTAAAACAGTCAGAAATATGAAGGAGGAAGAACAGTCTCGTGGAGAAAAAATGACGGTCTAGTGGACATGGAGAATTACAAATTTTGAGTTTATCTGCTCCAGTAAGAACGAGTTTCAACCATATCACCAACAGGCTCAAGCTATTGGTTCTTAGAATCCCGAGGATACCAACTAGGTAGCCTTTATATCTCTACGTAGTTTAAACCAACTGTAAAAGACTTCATAAGCTGATTGATGGGTTTGGTCTAATTACCGTTAACGTTTTTCCAACCTAATCCAGTGTCAGCTGATATGACTTGATAAGGAAGGCGATGGGTTGGCATGTGTAACAACTTTCCTAGTCATTTCAGTTGATTTAGCTTCGTAATCCATTCAGATAAGTTTTAGATGCTGGACGAATTGAGCGTGGCTGTAGTTCAGTTAAATTGCTCGTCAGAATGCTCCCTCCAGCTTACCAGTCTTTTATCCTGAGGTCTCACTGAGGCACCGCTCCCCAATAAGTCTAAATAGTTGTCTAGTGTTGTCTGTCGCCGATACTTTTTCCATCTCTTTCGCTTTTGTCGCCCACCACCATTCACAGTTATTGTGAAGACTTTTGGTCAGTTTGCATTTGGGGAGTTTCCGCTTGTTTAGAGCCCACTGGAATCTATTCCCCTCAATGAGTTAGTTCGGATGAAGCAGCGGAAATTCACTAACACTTCCAAACCCCTGGGTCTTTTTTTACTGTCGACAGCCTTTATCACTGTTTCTACTGCTGACTGGATATTATGGAGGGCTACCTCATAATGAGTGTTGCTGCCAGTCTTAGATAATCGTTTAGCTATTTCTCCATTGAATAGGAGGGGCATAACTACTTCATCGTTGCCTGGTTACTAAGTATGTTCAGTAGTAGGCATATTCATGAACGAACTAGGGCGTGATCATAGTCTATGCAGAATGAAAAGGAGAAGGCTAATCAAGTAGGTCTGGGAATAATTACGTGAAGCAACTGTAAAATATTTCGCTACATCTTCGCCTTAAAATTTAAATTTTAAAAATAAACTGTAGAAACAATAATACTATTTTTCAAAACTGCTAGTAGTATGAATTGTAGGCATTAAAATAAGCAAGCCATCACTGTATATCTCTGTCATTTTGTTGCTTAGTGATCGACTTGATTCAGATGACAAACGGGAACCACCTATCTATTTGATACATCCAGCAAGATCTGTTATACACAACTTCGTATGTGCCAGATGTTTTCCGGGACCCAGATGTCATCAGTTAAAATTCGATAGCAGAAAATTAAAGTAAACTAGGCGTAAACAAAAACTTTATATTATAAAGATGCAATGGTATACCTTCACGAAATGAATTTTGCAGTACATTTAGAAGGAGTTCCAAATGGATGGAGTGTCCTATTAGCCGATGAACTATTTTATAGTATTATGATGTGCAATCAGTACTTTCACTTTCACTCGATATTTAGCTAATTATGCAGATGACGAATGGGTAAGCCTACCCATTCTTCACAATATGACTACAGGAGTGGATAAGCTGAAAGATAATGAATTAAATGAAGACGTAGTTTGTCTGAAACGTGTAATATATTTGCGCAACACATTTCCGACATTCTGATCACACACGTACTTGTCATACACATTTATATTGGAGGCAAGAGAGCATAAATTATTATGATACAGGTTAAACTGTGTACAGGTCAATGTGACAAATAAGGTAACAGATAACAGCCATCCGTCAAAATTCATTAAACATTATGGAAGTACCAGAAAAAGAGCTCTACCGATCCAGTCAGTCAGCCCCATAAAGGATATTGATATATCCTCGGAGTTTAGAGATGATCAACTGAGTTTGAACACTAAACAAAGACTCAAGGTGGCAATTAACAGAAATTACAATGCTTCCGCACTTATCTTCATATAGAAAACAAGATCTATGCTCTCCAGTAAACCCTCACAGCGACCGAATGATTGTATCACATCCGACTGCATTAAACCAATCTACATGCATGTGTGGACACACGTACATAGTGAGGACCCATCGGTCTCTGCAGGTTAAGGCTAAAGACCATATCACAAAGTGTCTGCAACAACAAATAAAATCACCGGATAAAAAGGTGAGGAAAATATACGTGCAACATCATCTATAGAGAGGCACATTATAGAGACAGGTCATAAGATTGATTTAAATAATGCCTTTGAACCCAGATATAAAACAAGGTTGAGCCACATATATAAATCCGTTGAAGCCTTGGGCATAAAGTGGTTTAAACCTGTCTTATGTTTCCAAAAGTTTTATTTTTATTACTTTAATCCTGCCTAGGTTATCCACTTTAGAACCAGGCTTCATTTTACTTAATGGTATTTTCACCTCCTCCTTTCTTTTCTTACCCACACCCTTACGTAATCCTCCCACACCTTATTTGTCACACTGACCTGCACACAGTTTGACCTCTATCATGATAATTTATGCTCTCTTGCCTCCGATATAAATGTGTATAGAAAATCAAAACAAGTGATTCAACGAAGAGAGTTTTTTCAACGAATTTATCATCAAACTGTACAATCGTATATATATGGTTTTTAAGAAGTTATATCCGGTGAGGGAATTGAATTATAGTTTTGAATGCATGAGATAATAATAGTAGTATGAAATACAACTAAAACTAAAATGTATTTACCAATTTGAATGTACGTGTGGACACACATACATAGGGAGGACTTATCGATCTCTGCAAGTAAGGGCTTCAGAGCATATTCCTAAATGGCTTCGGAAGGAAATCGAATCCCCAGAACCCATCAGTAGTGAGAACAGACAACCTAGCTCCTATATTGCGAAACATATTATAGAGACAGTATAAAACTGATGTTTACACGTCTTTTAAAACTATCTAAAGAACGTGTTTGGGGAGTATCCTAAAGTTTGTGGAGGCCCTAGCAACTAGAAAGTTTAAGCCACCTTTATGCGTTCAAAAACAATTCGTCATCACATTAAACCTTCCTTAGTAAATTTTGTTTTGATACCATAGCAGATGTACTATTAATTCTGCTATTTGGTTTAGTGGTCTTCATTGTTATTTTGACCGTGAATATGTCCTTTTAACTTGACCTATGTCTATTTTCTCACCTCCTACCTCTTTATAATTTCATATGTATTCCTATGACAAGTCCGTGTGTGATCAGATTGTTCGAAATGTGTTGCGCAAATACATTACACGATTCAAACAAATTACGTCTTCTTATTGCTTTATCTAAAATGTTTGTGATTATAATCATAGTTTAATGTCAAGTGGCAAAACAAATTAATGTCATATATAGAATAATTCATAGGATGGATAGAACTTGAAAAAGGGTGTGCAATTGTAGGACTAGTGGACAAATCGAATAAAATGAAAACATTACGTAATATTGTATGAAATTTGATAGCATAGAATTTAACGTTGTAAAAATGAAGTGATTTGGAATGACAAGTGGAACAAGTGAAATAATACCGGGGACAGTTCAAAGTGAGAGTAGTAATAGTAACAATTGACTTAATAAGGAAGAGAATACAAATTGAATAGACAAAATGAAAAAATGAAAAATTAGTAGTGCCAAGATATGATTAGGGATTACCACACTTTAGCATATAAGGAATTAAGACGATGAAAGTTGGAGGGGTTGGACGAACTTTATCTGTACACAGAGATCTGGCTTTTCTGTTTCGATAGCGGAGGCTATAGAGATAGGATGATCATTATCGACAAGATGTTCAATGATCGCGCTTTTGATTGCTCCACTTCCACCTCTTCGTAACCATGCAGGATAGTGTTCTTGCACCCTCTTGGACAAGACTAGAGTTGAATAACCACTCCACACGAGCAGGTGAATTGATAAACACACATAGAGTTGGTCAGCAGCGGGATCTTGTCCTTCAGGTTATTGAACACTAATGGTCGACTAGTAAAGGCTATTCCCAGAGATTCAGAAGGGAATGTTCTTTTCAAGGACTGTGATATCCTTCGTCTCACGATATCGGACACTAAGTCCCCTTTGAATTGCAAGCTCATGTAAAATATTTTCTTGGGTACGGATAATAAGTCATGTCTTATAGGATTTGAATGTATATTCTGATCTATTAAACGTGGTGGAAATCCATTTTCTGTTAGGATTTTCCTCAAAAGATATAACTCATCTTCCGCAGTAGTAGTGAGTAGTAAGTGACTGGATCAGGTTTCGTTTCCAACAGCTTTCTATAAATCGATCTCTTCAGAGTTCCATCGGTCCTCCTTGATAAGTTCACATCGGGGAAATGAATGCTAGACTCGTTCTCCATTTCAAGTGTGAATTATATCGCAGGATCGCAACCATTAAATACATTTAATATATTATTAAAGTTACAATCACTATTTCAAATAATAAAGGTGCCATCTACATACCTTTTATACGTTTGAAAGCTTTTGATTGTAGGCTTCAACTGACGATTTTCTAGACTGGACATAAAACACTCTGCAAGGAGAGGACCCAAGGGAGAACCCATTGCAATACAATCCTTCTGTCTGTAGATTGTGTCATTGAAAGTAAACTGTACATTCAATGTACATCTCAAAAGTAGTTCTTTAAGATCAGTAGTCGGTATCCCTATATTCAATTTGTCTTCAATATGTTTGCATATAAAACATATGGTTTCTGTCAGTGCAGCTTTCGTAAATAAGGATTCTACATCCAAAGACCATATATATGTACGATTGTACAGCTTGATGATAAATTCGTTGAAAAGAGTCTCTTCTCTGAATCATTTGTTTTGATTTTCTATATGTTACAATGGGAATTTTCCATGAGTTAATAAACGTGTATGACAAGTACGTGTGTGATCCGGATGTCCGAAATGTGTTGCACCAATACATAACGCGTTTCAGATGACCTATGTCTATTTATTGTGTTGTCGAAATTCATAAAGGGAACTAATAGCTTTGAAGAATTAAAAATGAAGAAAAGCATAACTAAGTGAAAGTAAGCAAAGAGATATTGTCAGTTCCATAGGTAATAAAAAGTAAAATAAGCTGAGGAGCTATATAGTACTCTAATCTATATTTCAGGTTCTTATCTTTATTAGTGGTATAAGCAGGAAGATATTGTGTTGCTATTGTATATGTATACTATCATTCATCTCAAGTGTAATTGTTGAATACAGAGAAGAAAATAGGAAGTAAACAAATGATACAAAAAATTAGATCGCTGAAAAATAAGATATATATTTCGACAAAAGTGAAAAAATTCCAAATGCAAGATTGGTTCAAGAGAATTCGTGAAAAGAAAATCGAGAGCAAATTCGAAGTACACCAGAAGCATATAATAAATGACGTGAGTACGTACAGTATAAAATTGAACTCACACAAGGACAGAGTGTTCGGGATCGACGTAAAGGTGATGTTGGTGTTCGTTTCATTAACGGTAGCGGTGGAGATGGCGGTGTTGTTGTTGTTGTTGTTGGTGGTGGTGGTGGTGTTGGAATGGGTGTGGGCGTGGTGATGTATGGGAATTTATGCAGTTCCATTGTCACGAGATTCGAGTGTCTGGATGTGTAATTGTGCTAAACTGGTGAAGAGATGAAGAGAAATGAGTGCAACCGATAAACTGCGACAGATATGGACTGAGAAACACAGTGAGCCTTGTTGACAGATGGAAGTATGTGTGTGACAGACTCGAGGGGCGGGTGGGGAGACAGTCACAGATGTGGATGGGGAGACGAATAGATGAAGAGACGGACGTTCAGACAAATAGTTAGATAGACGGACAGACGGAGTGGCCACCTGACCGACAGACTGGCTGACAAACAGAGACAAACACACAGACACAGACACACACACACACACAAACACAACGACTCACACCGACACACTGGGAGACACACATACACACACTGAGACAGGCTCAGAGACAAACAGACGGCCACATCGACAGATAGACAGCCAGCCAGCCAGCCAGCCAGCAAGACAGCGCGACAGTCAGACAAACAGACAAACAGGTAGGCAGGCAGGCAGCAGACGGACGGACGGACAGAAAGACAGACAGACAGACAGACACAAGGAGAGATTGGCATTCAGTCAAACAGAGAGTCAATCAATGAGTCAATCTGACAGGTTAACAGACAGTGAGATGATGAGGCGGAGAGACAGTCTGTGAGGAGTTGTTGTGTTGTGCTTGTGTGTCTGTGTCTGTGTCTGTGTGTGCGTATGAATTGAGTGGATGAGTGAATGACTGATTGAGTGGTTGGTTGTGTGATTGCGTTTTCGTTTGTGACTGCGACTGGGATTTAGTGTGCGTTTGTTGTTTGTGTGTTTGAGGAGGAGTGGGGTGAATAGTTGTGTATCAGGCGATCCCAGTCACGGTCAGGATGGCCGAGCGGTCCAAGGCGCTGCGTTCAGGTCGCAGTCCACTCTGTGGGCGTGGGTTCGAATCCCACTCCTGACACCACTTTTATCAACAAGAGACAAACCTATCGCTCAACTTCATCCCCCCGAATCTCAAACAAACTCGCATCACTACTATCCGAGTTAGCTGTCGACGACTCACTGTTGTGCACACAAAGCAGCTCGACCGGAGACAATTCCAGGAGAGGACAGACTTCACGGGAAGCCTAGGTGTGAATTGACTGTGATGGCGACGTTGGTGTCCCACTTGACGCGATGACATCGAGGCGTTGTGTGCAGCAAGCCAGGTGGATGAGTTGCACAACGGACGGACGGTGGATCAGCAGTGAGGTTGACGAACTGCCTTGTCAGATCAAAATCACCACGTCGCGAGCAGGATTTGAACCTGCGCGGGGAAACCCCATTGGATTTCTAGTCCAACGCCTTAACCACTCGGCCATCGCGACCTGCCATTATCACTACAATAACACCCACACAATCAAACAACCAATTAGTAACACGCTAGCACGCACGCACGCACGCACCCACTCACCCACTCACCCAAGCACCAACGAACGAACGAACGAACGAACGAATCCACACACACACACACACACTCAGTCACACACAAACACTCACTCACTCACTCACTCACATACGGAAGCCACACTGAACACTCACTCTCCTCAGCTCTGTCCTCCTCATACTCCTACCCCTAATCCTACCCCTAATCATAATCCTACTCACACTCACACTCCTCATCCTACACTCACCTTGTACAACAAACACAACAAACACTCCATCTACATCCACCAACAAAAACACATTCCACACCTCCCCTGCTCATACACCCACAAACACCAAATACAATTCGCACATGTCAACACACGCCGGTGACCACACACATACAATCACATGAGTCACAGGAGGAGGACGCATCGGTGTCTAGCGATCTTCATTCGGTCAGACACTACTGAGAGAGTGAGTTCGATTCGTTGAGTAACGAGTACCTTGTGTTTTCAATACAGTGGATTGTACTGGTTCACTTTCCAGTGGTAATCGGTTGTCGACGGGAAGACAGTTGAGCGTGATTGCAGCCATCATGACTGAGAGTTTGTCTATTGACAGTGTGCAGTGTGAGTGTTCAGTGACCAATCATGTGTAGGCGGATGTGAATGGAGAGCGAAGGAGACGAGGAGATGGTAAACTTGTCAGTGAAATTGTGTCTCTGACAGTTTATGTGTGCGTGGTTTCTAGTGCGTTGGCGCGTGCGTGTGCGTGTGCGTGTGCGTTTTCGTGCTTTACTTGTTGTTGGTGTTGTTTTTGTTGTTGATGGCGGTGGAGATGGCGGTGTTGTTGTTGTTGTTGTTGTTGGTGGTGGTGGTGTTGGAATGGGTGTGGGCGTGGTGATGTATGGGAATTTATGCAGTTCCATTGTCACGAGATTCGAGTGTCTGGATGTGTAATTGTGCTAAACTGGTGAAGAGATGAAGAGAAATGAGTGCAACCGATAAACTGCGACAGATATGGACTGAGAAACACAGTGAGCCTTGTTGACAGATGGAAGTATGTGTGTGACAGACTCGAGGGGCGGGTGGGGAGACAGTCACAGATGTGGATGGGGAGACGAATAGATGAAGAGACGGACGTTCAGACAAATAGTTAGATAGACGGACAGACGGAGTGGCCACCTGACCGACAGACTGGCTGACAAACAGAGACAAACACACAGACACACACACACACACACAAACACAACGACTCACACCGACACACTGGGAGACACACATACACACACTGAGACAGGCTCAGAGACAAACAGACGGCCACATCGACAGATAGACAGCCAGCCAGCCAGCCACAGCCAGCAAGACAGCGCGACAGTCAGACAAACAGACAAACAGGTAGGCAGGCAGGCAGCAGACGGACGGACGGACAGAAAGACAGACAGACAGACAGACAGACACAAGGAGAGATTGGCATTCAGTCAAACAGAGAGTCAATCAATGAGTCAATCTGACAGGTTAACAGACAGTGAGATGATGAGGCGGAGAGACAGTCTGTGAGGAGTTGTTGTGTTGTGCTTGTGTGTCTGTGTCTGTGTCTGTGTGTGCGTATGAATTGAGTGGATGAGTGAATGACTGATTGAGTGGTTGGTTGTGTGATTGCGTTTTCGTTTGTGACTGCGACTGGGATTTAGTGTGCGTTTGTTGTTTGTGTGTTTGAGGAGGAGTGGGGTGAATAGTTGTGTATCAGGCGATCCCAGTCACGGTCAGGATGGCCGAGCGGTCCAAGGCGCTGCGTTCAGGTCGCAGTCCACTCTGTGGGCGTGGGTTCGAATCCCACTCCTGACACCACTTTTATCAACAAGAGACAAACCTATCGCTCAACTTCATCCCCCCGAATCTCAAACAAACTCGCATCACTACTATCCGAGTTAGCTGTCGACGACTCACTGTTGTGCACACAAAGCAGCTCGACCGGAGACAATTCCAGGAGAGGACAGACTTCACGGGAAGCCTAGGTGTGAATTGACTGTGATGGCGACGTTGGTGTCCCACTTGACGCGATGACATCGAGGCGTTGTGTGCAGCAAGCCAGGTGGATGAGTTGCACAACGGACGGACGGTGGATCAGCAGTGAGGTTGACGAACTGCCTTGTCAGATCAAAATCACCACGTCGCGAGCAGGATTTGAACCTGCGCGGGGAAACCCCATTGGATTTCTAGTCCAACGCCTTAACCACTCGGCCATCGCGACCTGCCATTATCACTACAATAACACCCACACAATCAAACAACCAATTAGTAACACGCTAGCACGCACGCACGCACGCACCCACTCACCCACTCACCCAAGCACCAACGAACGAACGAACGAACGAACGAATCCACACACACACACACACACACTCAGTCACACACAAACACTCACTCACTCACTCACTCACATACGGAAGCCACACTGAACACTCACTCTCCTCAGCTCTGTCCTCCTCATACTCCTACCCCTAATCCTACCCCTAATCATAATCCTACTCACACTCACACTCCTCATCCTACACTCACCTTGTACAACAAACACAACAAACACTCCATCTACATCCACCAACAAAAACACATTCCACACCTCCCCTGCTCATACACCCACAAACACCAAATACAATTCGCACATGTCAACACACGCCGGTGACCACACACATACAATCACATGAGTCACAGGAGGAGGACGCATCGGTGTCTAGCGATCTTCATTCGGTCAGACACTACTGAGAGAGTGAGTTCGATTCGTTGAGTAACGAGTACCTTGTGTTTTCAATACAGTGGATTGTACTGGTTCACTTTCCAGTGGTAATCGGTTGTCGACGGGAAGACAGTTGAGCGTGATTGCAGCCATCATGACTGAGAGTTTGTCTATTGACAGTGTGCAGTGTGAGTGTTCAGTGACCAATCATGTGTAGGCGGATGTGAATGGAGAGCGAAGGAGACGAGGAGATGGTAAACTTGTCAGTGAAATTGTGTCTCTGACAGTTTATGTGTGCGTGGTTTCTAGTGCGTTGGCGTGCGTGTGCGTGTGCGTGTGCGTTTTCGTGCTTTACTTGTTGTTGGTGTTGTTTTTGTTGTTGATGGCGGTGGAGATGGCGGTGTTGTTGTTGTTGTTGTTGTTGGTGGTGGTGGTGTTGGAATGGGTGTGGGCGTGGTGATGTATGGGAATTTATGCAGTTCCATTGTCACGAGATTCGAGTGTCTGGATGTGTAATTGTGCTAAACTGGTGAAGAGATGAAGAGAAATGAGTGCAACCGATAAACTGCGACAGATATGGACTGAGAAACACAGTGAGCCTTGTTGACAGATGGAAGTATGTGTGTGACAGACTCGAGGGGCGGGTGGGGAGACAGTCACAGATGTGGATGGGGAGACGAATAGATGAAGAGACGGACGTTCAGACAAATAGTTAGATAGACGGACAGACGGAGTGGCCACCTGACCGACAGACTGGCTGACAAACAGAGACAAACACACAGACACACACACACACACACAAACACAACGACTCACACCGACACACTGGGAGACACACATACACACACTGAGACAGGCTCAGAGACAAACAGACGGCCACATCGACAGATAGACAGCCAGCCAGCCAGCCAGCCAGCCAGCAAGACAGCGCGACAGTCAGACAAACAGACAAACAGGTAGGCAGGCAGGCAGGCAGACGGACGGACGGACAGAAAGACAGACAGACAGACAGACAGACACAAGGAGAGATTGGCATTCAGTCAAACAGAGAGTCAATCAATGAGTCAATCTGACAGGTTAACAGACAGTGAGATGATGAGGCGGAGAGACAGTCTGTGAGGAGTTGTTGTGTTGTGCTTGTGTGTCTGTGTCTGTGTCTGTGTGTGCGTATGAATTGAGTGGATGAGTGAATGACTGATTGAGTGGTTGGTTGTGTGATTGCGTTTTCGTTTGTGACTGCGACTGGGATTTAGTGTGCGTTTGTTGTTTGTGTGTTTGAGGAGGAGTGGGGTGAATAGTTGTGTATCAGGCGATCCCAGTCACGGTCAGGATGGCCGAGCGGTCCAAGGCGCTGCGTTCAGGTCGCAGTCCACTCTGTGGGCGTGGGTTCGAATCCCACTCCTGACACCACTTTTATCAACAAGAGACAAACCTATCGCTCAACTTCATCCCCCCGAATCTCAAACAAACTCGCATCACTACTATCCGAGTTAGCTGTCGACGACTCACTGTTGTGCACACAAAGCAGCTCGACCGGAGACAATTCCAGGAGAGGACAGACTTCACGGGAAGCCTAGGTGTGAATTGACTGTGATGGCGACGTTGGTGTCCCACTTGACGCGATGACATCGAGGCGTTGTGTGCAGCAAGCCAGGTGGATGAGTTGCACAACGGACGGACGGTGGATCAGCAGTGAGGTTGACGAACTGCCTTGTCAGATCAAAATCACCACGTCGCGAGCAGGATTTGAACCTGCGCGGGGAAACCCCATTGGATTTCTAGTCCAACGCCTTAACCACTCGGCCATCGCGACCTGCCATTATCACTACAATAACACCCACACAATCAAACAACCAATTAGTAACACGCTAGCACGCACGCACGCACGCACCCACTCACCCACTCACCCACTCACCCAAGCACCAACGAACGAACGAACGAACGAACGAATCCACACACACACACACACACACTCAGTCACACACAAACACTCACTCACTCACTCACTCACATACGGAAGCCACACTGAACACTCACTCTCCTCAGCTCTGTCCTCCTCATACTCCTACCCCTAATCCTACCCCTAATCATAATCCTACTCACACTCACACTCCTCATCCTACACTCACCTTGTACAACAAACACAACAAACACTCCATCTACATCCACCAACAAAAACACATTCCACACCTCCCCTGCTCATACACCCACAAACACCAAATACAATTCGCACATGTCAACACACGCCGGTGACCACACACATACAATCACATGAGTCACAGGAGGAGGACGCATCGGTGTCTAGCGATCTTCATTCGGTCAGACACTACTGAGAGAGTGAGTTCGATTCGTTGAGTAACGAGTACCTTGTGTTTTCAATACAGTGGATTGTACTGGTTCACTTTCCAGTGGTAATCGGTTGTCGACGGGAAGACAGTTGAGCGTGATTGCAGCCATCATGACTGAGAGTTTGTCTATTGACAGTGTGCAGTGTGAGTGTTCAGTGACCAATCATGTGTAGGCGGATGTGAATGGAGAGCGAAGGAGACGAGGAGATGGTAAACTTGTCAGTGAAATTGTGTCTCTGACAGTTTATGTGTGCGTGGTTTCTAGTGCGTTGGCGTGCGTGCGTGTGCGTGTGCGTTTTCGTGCTTTACTTGTTGTTGGTGTTGTTTTTGTTGTTGATGGCGGTGGAGATGGCGGTGTTGTTGTTGTTGTTGTTGTTGGTGGTGGTGGTGTTGGAATGGGTGTGGGCGTGGTGATGTATGGGAATTTATGCAGTTCCATTGTCACGAGATTCGAGTGTCTGGATGTGTAATTGTGCTAAACTGGTGAAGAGATGAAGAGAAATGAGTGCAACCGATAAACTGCGACAGATATGGACTGAGAAACACAGTGAGCCTTGTTGACAGATGGAAGTATGTGTGTGACAGACTCGAGGGGCGGGTGGGGAGACAGTCACAGATGTGGATGGGGAGACGAATAGATGAAGAGACGGACGTTCAGACAAATAGTTAGATAGACGGACAGACGGAGTGGCCACCTGACCGACAGACTGGCTGACAAACAGAGACAAACACACAGACACACACACACACAACACAAACACAACGACTCACACCGACACACTGGGAGACACACATACACACACTGAGACAGGCTCAGAGACAAACAGACGGCCACATCGACAGATAGACAGCCAGCCAGCCAGCCAGCCAGCAAGACAGCGCGACAGTCAGACAAACAGACAAACAGGTAGGCAGGCAGGCAGGCAGACGGACGGACGGACAGAAAGACAGACAGACAGACAGACAGACACAAGGAGAGATTGGCATTCAGTCAAACAGAGAGTCAATCAATGAGTCAATCTGACAGGTTAACAGACAGTGAGATGATGAGGCGGAGAGACAGTCTGTGAGGAGTTGTTGTGTTGTGCTTGTGTGTCTGTGTCTGTGTCTGTGTGTGCGTATGAATTGAGTGGATGAGTGAATGACTGATTGAGTGGTTGGTTGTGTGATTGCGTTTTCGTTTGTGACTGCGACTGGGATTTAGTGTGCGTTTGTTGTTTGTGTGTTTGAGGAGGAGTGGGGTGAATAGTTGTGTATCAGGCGATCCCAGTCACGGTCAGGATGGCCGAGCGGTCCAAGGCGCTGCGTTCAGGTCGCAGTCCACTCTGTGGGCGTGGGTTCGAATCCCACTCCTGACACCACTTTTATCAACAAGAGACAAACCTATCGCTCAACTTCATCCCCCCGAATCTCAAACAAACTCGCATCACTACTATCCGAGTTAGCTGTCGACGACTCACTGTTGTGCACACAAAGCAGCTCGACCGGAGACAATTCCAGGAGAGGACAGACTTCACGGGAAGCCTAGGTGTGAATTGACTGTGATGGCGACGTTGGTGTCCCACTTGACGCGATGACATCGAGGCGTTGTGTGCAGCAAGCCAGGTGGATGAGTTGCACAACGGACGGACGGTGGATCAGCAGTGAGGTTGACGAACTGCCTTGTCAGATCAAAATCACCACGTCGCGAGCAGGATTTGAACCTGCGCGGGGAAACCCCATTGGATTTCTAGTCCAACGCCTTAACCACTCGGCCATCGCGACCTGCCATTATCACTACAATAACACCCACACAATCAAACAACCAATTAGTAACACGCTAGCACGCACGCACGCACGCACCCACTCACCCACTCACCCAAGCACCAACGAACGAACGAACGAACGAATCCACACACACACACACACACACTCAGTCACACACAAACACTCACTCACTCACTCACTCACATACGGAAGCCACACTGAACACTCACTCTCCTCAGCTCTGTCCTCCTCATACTCCTACCCCTAATCCTACCCCTAATCATAATCCTACTCACACTCACACTCCTCATCCTACACTCACCTTGTACAACAAACACAACAAACACTCCATCTACATCCACCAACAAAAACACATTCCACACCTCCCCTGCTCATACACCCACAAACACCAAATACAATTCGCACATGTCAACACACGCCGGTGACCACACACATACAATCACATGAGTCACAGGAGGAGGACGCATCGGTGTCTAGCGATCTTCATTCGGTCAGACACTACTGAGAGAGTGAGTTCGATTCGTTGAGTAACGAGTACCTTGTGTTTTCAATACAGTGGATTGTACTGGTTCACTTTCCAGTGGTAATCGGTTGTCGACGGGAAGACAGTTGAGCGTGATTGCAGCCATCATGACTGAGAGTTTGTCTATTGACAGTGTGCAGTGTGAGTGTTCAGTGACCAATCATGTGTAGGCGGATGTGAATGGAGAGCGAAGGAGACGAGGAGATGGTAAACTTGTCAGTGAAATTGTGTCTCTGACAGTTTATGTGTGCGTGGTTTCTAGTGCGTTGGCGCGTGCGTGTGCGTGTGCGTGTGCGTTTTCGTGCTTTACTTGTTGTTGGTGTTGTTTTTGTTGTTGATGGCGGTGGAGATGGCGGTGTTGTTGTTGTTGTTGTTGTGGTGGTGGTGGTGTTGGAATGGGTGTGGGCGTGGTGATGTATGGGAATTTATGCAGTTCCATTGTCACGAGATTCGAGTGTCTGGATGTGTAATTGTGCTAAACTGGTGAAGAGATGAAGAGAAATGAGTGCAACCGATAAACTGCGACAGATATGGACTGAGAAACACAGTGAGCCTTGTTGACAGATGGAAGTATGTGTGTGACAGACTCGAGGGGCGGGTGGGGAGACAGTCACAGATGTGGATGGGGAGACGAATAGATGAAGAGACGGACGTTCAGACAAATAGTTAGATAGACGGACAGACGGAGTGGCCACCTGACCGACAGACTGGCTGACAAACAGAGACAAACACACAGACACACACACACACACAACACAAACACAACGACTCACACCGACACACTGGGAGACACACATACACACACTGAGACAGGCTCAGAGACAAACAGACGGCCACATCGACAGATAGACAGCCAGCCAGCCAGCCAGCCAGCAAGACAGCGCGACAGTCAGACAAACAGACAAACAGGTAGGCAGGCAGGCAGGCAGACGGACGGACGGACAGACAGACAGACAGACAGACAGACACAAGGAGAGATTGGCATTCAGTCAAACAGAGAGTCAATCAATGAGTCAATCTGACAGGTTAACAGACAGTGAGATGATGAGGCGGAGAGACAGTCTGTGAGGAGTTGTTGTGTTGTGCTTGTGTGTCTGTGTCTGTGTCTGTGTGTGCGTATGAATTGAGTGGATGAGTGAATGACTGATTGAGTGGTTGGTTGTGTGATTGCGTTTTCGTTTGTGACTGCGACTGGGATTTAGTGTGCGTTTGTTGTTTGTGTGTTTGAGGAGGAGTGGGGTGAATAGTTGTGTATCAGGCGATCCCAGTCACGGTCAGGATGGCCGAGCGGTCCAAGGCGCTGCGTTCAGGTCGCAGTCCACTCTGTGGGCGTGGGTTCGAATCCCACTCCTGACACCACTTTTATCAACAAGAGACAAACCTATCGCTCAACTTCATCCCCCCGAATCTCAAACAAACTCGCATCACTACTATCCGAGTTAGCTGTCGACGACTCACTGTTGTGCACACAAAGCAGCTCGACCGGAGACAATTCCAGGAGAGGACAGACTTCACGGGAAGCCTAGGTGTGAATTGACTGTGATGGCGACGTTGGTGTCCCACTTGACGCGATGACATCGAGGCGTTGTGTGCAGCAAGCCAGGTGGATGAGTTGCACAACGGACGGACGGTGGATCAGCAGTGAGGTTGACGAACTGCCTTGTCAGATCAAAATCACCACGTCGCGAGCAGGATTTGAACCTGCGCGGGGAAACCCCATTGGATTTCTAGTCCAACGCCTTAACCACTCGGCCATCGCGACCTGCCATTATCACTACAATAACACCCACACAATCAAACAACCAATTAGTAACACGCTAGCACGCACGCACGCACGCACCCACTCACCCACTCACCCAAGCACCAACGAACGAACGAACGAACGAATCCACACACACACACACACACACTCAGTCACACACAAACACTCACTCACTCACTCACTCACATACGGAAGCCACACTGAACACTCACTCTCCTCAGCTCTGTCCTCCTCATACTCCTACCCCTAATCCTACCCCTAATCATAATCCTACTCACACTCACACTCCTCATCCTACACTCACCTTGTACAACAAACACAACAAACACTCCATCTACATCCACCAACAAAAACACATTCCACACCTCCCCTGCTCATACACCCACAAACACCAAATACAATTCGCACATGTCAACACACGCCGGTGACCACACACATACAATCACATGAGTCACAGGAGGAGGACGCATCGGTGTCTAGCGATCTTCATTCGGTCAGACACTACTGAGAGAGTGAGTTCGATTCGTTGAGTAACGAGTACCTTGTGTTTTCAATACAGTGGATTGTACTGGTTCACTTTCCAGTGGTAATCGGTTGTCGACGGGAAGACAGTTGAGCGTGATTGCAGCCATCATGACTGAGAGTTTGTCTATTGACAGTGTGCAGTGTGAGTGTTCAGTGACCAATCATGTGTAGGCGGATGTGAATGGAGAGCGAAGGAGACGAGGAGATGGTAAACTTGTCAGTGAAATTGTGTCTCTGACAGTTTATGTGTGCGTGGTTTCTAGTGCGTTGGCGTGCGTGTGCGTGTGCGTGTGCGTTTTCGTGCTTTACTTGTTGTTGGTGTTGTTTTTGTTGTTGATGGCGGTGGAGATGGCGGTGTTGTTGTTGTTGTTGTTGTTGGTGGTGGTGGTGTTGGAATGGGTGTGGGCGTGGTGATGTATGGGAATTTATGCAGTTCCATTGTCACGAGATTCGAGTGTCTGGATGTGTAATTGTGCTAAACTGGTGAAGAGATGAAGAGAAATGAGTGCAACCGATAAACTGCGACAGATATGGACTGAGAAACACAGTGAGCCTTGTTGACAGATGGAAGTATGTGTGTGACAGACTCGAGGGGCGGGTGGGGAGACAGTCACAGATGTGGATGGGGAGACGAATAGATGAAGAGACGGACGTTCAGACAAATAGTTAGATAGACGGACAGACGGAGTGGCCACCTGACCGACAGACTGGCTGACAAACAGAGACAAACACACAGACACACACACACACACAAACACAACGACTCACACCGACACACTGGGAGACACACATACACACACTGAGACAGGCTCAGAGACAAACAGACGGCCACATCGACAGATAGACAGCCAGCCAGCCAGCCAGCAAGACAGCGCGACAGTCAGACAAACAGACAAACAGGTAGGCAGCAGGCAGGCAGGCAGACGGACGGACGGACAGAAAGACAGACAGACAGACAGACAGACACAAGGAGAGATTGGCATTCAGTCAAACAGAGAGTCAATCAATGAGTCAATCTGACAGGCGGCCTGCTTAAATCTTGGGCTACCAATTACCTTAAACATTACAAATCATATTGCATCTAATTTCTCATTTCTAATTGATATTTTAATCAATAAATCTTATTCAAATATGACCTCAAATCGGATTATTTATTCTCGTGAATATCTAATATCTTTAAAACCTACTGATCTGCAACTCCATAAAAAAGACAAGAAAAAGCATCATGCCGGCTGGCAGAGAGCATTAAAAAATACCCCTATTCAATTCATGACTGTTCCCGCAATTATGAGTACCAATTGTCGCTCCCTGCCGGCTAAAATTAACTGTCTTCAATCGCTGGTGTCTTCCATTATATATCATAATACTGGGATCATATCACTTCAAGAAACATGGCTTCATGATCTATATGATGACAATCTAGTGTATCTAAATAATTTCAAACTATTCAGACAAGATCGGTGTAGTTCCAGGAAGAAACGCGGTGGCGGTGTCGCCATCTTCATCAATTCACAATGGTGTACGTCTAATAATGTATGTTTCAAATTCTCTAGTGACAATATTGACTGTCTCACCGTTAAGTGTCGACCTAGACATTTGTCTAAATACAACTACATTTACATCTCGAACATGTATATTGCTCCTGGATGCAACTCCACAGAATTATCTTTATTTGCGGATGAATTTACTTCCCTTGCTGCCACCTCCTTCGGAAATTCCTTGTCTATAGTTACTGGTGATTTTAATTCTAGTGACCACAGCTTCCTAATTTCACTTGGACACGATAATATTGTCAACTTCCCGACTAGAATGGACAACACTCTTGACCTTGTTTTTACAAACGATGCAGGAATATTTGAAGCTCGAAAAAGAGCCCCACTACTAAATTCAGATCACTGTATCATAAGAATATTGCCCAAAGTATATGGAAAGCAGCACAAAAGGGTCTTCTCATACCTTGGAAAGAAAACACAACACAGATGTTATTCCCATGACAACATACTGAACCTAAGGTCCATGTTAAAAGACACAAACTGGGATCTATTTACTGAACAAGCTCTTGATAACACAATTGCCAACATAACACATTATCTTAATTTCTGTCTTGATGTTTGTTGTCCAAAAGAGACAATCTTCTTAAAATTCGATCGCTTCTCCTCTTCTCAACTCAAAAAGCTCCGCCGTGAAAAAGAAAGGTTGTTCAAAATGAAAAACAAATCTGGTGTTAAGAGAATGAACACTTTGATTAAGCTTGAATTACAAAGATTGAATGCTCTCTATAACCAGAAGTTTCTTTCATGTAAATCCCCATCAAATATGTGGAAGTTATTAAAGGAAATCACAGGTGGTAAGCAAATGTTGAATGATATTTCTGTAGATGTTAACATGCTTAATGAATCCTTCATATGTATCCCAGCAAATGTTATGATTCCTAACTCAAATAGTGTAAACAATGACTGCTTCTCATGCTTTAACACGAATGATGTCCTCAAGTGTCTTCAATCTCTCAAGCCTACTCAGTCCCTCGGTCCTGATGGTGTTCCTGCTGTTATCCTTAAGGAGTGTGCCGACATCTTGTGTTCCCCGCTAACTGACATTTTCAACGAATCGTTTTCCAAAAGTATTATACCTGAATCATGGAAAAACATCAAGATCGTTCCAGTGCCTAAATCTACAAGTGGACCTAATGTTAAGTTTAGACCCATTTCAATTACCTCACCCTTTTTGAAAGTTATGGAAAGACTTATTTTACTTAATCTTGATCCCTCTTTAAAACCTTTCAACGACCCCAACCAGTTTGCTTATAAACATAGTAGGAGTACGTTAGATGCCGCTGTCGTCCTCCACCATAGCATAGTCTCTAGTTTAGATAAAGGAGCTAAATACGTTCGCTGTGCCTTCCTTGATTACACATCTGCATTTGACTCTGTTCCCAGGTCTCTCTTGCTAAGTAAGCTTGCTGCAACACAGGCTGAAAGCTGGACAAATAAGTGGTTGCATTCCTATTTTTCTGAAAGGAAGCAGTACACCGTCTACAATGGAAAATCCTCCACTACCTCACTTACTTTAGCTGGTGTTCCTCAAGGTGCTGTTCTTTCTCCCTTTCTGTTCTCGTTTTTCTTACATGACTTGCCTCATTCTGATGTAGCCACTTTTGTTAAATATGCCGATGACCTCTCGGTTTCTATGCCTGTCAACTCTCAGTCAGATTGTTCCAAATTAAATAGCTTTCTGTCGGAAATTAGTCAGTGGTCCTCTTCAAACGGACTTAAGCTTAATCCGTCTAAATGTCAGGTAGTCAATTTCACTTTCAGACGTAAATGTGACCTACAGCAACTAGTTAGCTCACATGGCCCCACTCTCATTGACGGCACAGAGGTTGAAAATACATCTTATGTCAAGTACCTTGGGCTGAGTTTTTCCACCGATCTTTCCTGGTCTTCCCACATCTTGCTAGTTACTAGAAAGATGTTTCGCTTAACGTTCTACATTAGGAAATTTAGGCAGTCTGGCATAAACCAGTCTTTACTTTCTCAGTTTGTAAATTCTTGTATTCTACCCATCCTCCTTTACTGCTCCCCATTAGTCTTTCCTGGACTACTTAAGAAAGACTTTGCTTCGCTGAGAAGGGCACTAAAAGCTGTTAGTAGGGCAAGTGGGATATCGTTAAACCAACTGGTGAACACTATTGTAGATAGACATATTATGTCATGTAAGAAACTAGCGAATACAATATTGTCGGACCCCGAGCATCCTCTCTATACGCATCTATCTCCTTGCATTTCATCTGGAAGAACTAGAAGCAGCTATAGGAGGCTATATGCTAGGACTACCAAATACAAAAAGTCCACAATACCATATCTGGCACAGCTGTTATGTGATGAGAAATCCGTTAGGTATGACACGATAAACTTACTGCGGCACTCTAACAAATAGTCTCATTAGTTTTTGTTTTCCTTTCCTCGTTACTACTACACTGTTGTTCTCATCTTCTACCACACATCAACTTTATATTTCAAATCCTGTGGTGCATTGTTTGAAATGAAATACTCTACGCTGTTTTTTTTTTAATTTTTAATATTTATTTATTTTATTTATTTATAACTTATTTATTTTATTTTTATTTATTTATCTTTGATTTTTAAAAATCTTATATAATTTATGAGGTAATTAGATGCAATATACTGTAATGCACGCTGAAAATTCCATACCTGTACCACAAATACTGTTTGGAATAAAGCTGTTATTATTATTATTATTATTATTATTATGTTAACAGACAGTGAGATGATGAGGCGGAGAGACAGTCTGTGAGGAGTTGTTGTGTTGTGCTTGTGTGTCTGTGTCTGTGTCTGTGTGTGCGTATGAATTGAGTGGATGAGTGAATGACTGATTGAGTGGTTGGTTGTGTGATTGCGTTTTCGTTTGTGACTGCGACTGGGATTTAGTGTGCGTTTGTTGTTTGTGTGTTTGAGGAGGAGTGGGGTGAATAGTTGTGTATCAGGCGATCCCAGTCACGGTCAGGATGGCCGAGCGGTCCAAGGCGCTGCGTTCAGGTCGCAGTCCACTCTGTGGGCGTGGGTTCGAATCCCACTCCTGACACCACTTTTATCAACAAGAGACAAACCTATCGCTCAACTTCATCCCCCCGAATCTCAAACAAACTCGCATCACTACTATCCGAGTTAGCTGTCGACGACTCACTGTTGTGCACACAAAGCAGCTCGACCGGAGACAATTCCAGGAGAGGACAGACTTCACGGGAAGCCTAGGTGTGAATTGACTGTGATGGCGACGTTGGTGTCCCACTTGACGCGATGACATCGAGGCGTTGTGTGCAGCAAGCCAGGTGGATGAGTTGCACAACGGACGGACGGTGGATCAGCAGTGAGGTTGACGAACTGCCTTGTCAGATCGAAATCACCACGTCGCGAGCAGGATTTGAACCTGCGCGGGGAAACCCCATTGGATTTCTAGTCCAACGCCTTAACCACTCGGCCATCGCGACCTGCCATTATCACTACAATAACACCCACACAATCAAACAACCAATTAGTAACACGCTAGCACGCACGCACGCACGCACCCACTCACCCACTCACCCACTCACCCAAGCACCAACGAACGAACGAACGAATCCACACACACACACACACTCAGTCACACACAAACACTCACTCATCACTCACTCACTCACATACGGAAGCCACACTGAACACTCACTCTCCTCAGCTCTGTCCTCCTCATACTCCTACCCCTAATCCTACCCCTAATCATAATCCTACTCACACTCACACTCCTCATCCTACACTCACCTTGTACAACAAACACAACAAACACTCCATCTACATCCACCAACAAAAACACATTCCACACCTCCCCTGCTCATACACCCACAAACACCAAATACAATTCGCACATGTCAACACACGCCGGTGACCACACACATACAATCACATGAGTCACAGGAGGAGGACGCATCGGTGTCTAGCGATCTTCATTCGGTCAGACACTACTGAGAGAGTGAGTTCGATTCGTTGAGTAACGAGTACCTTGTGTTTTCAATACAGTGGATTGTACTGGTTCACTTTCCAGTGGTAATCGGTTGTCGACGGGAAGACAGTTGAGCGTGATTGCAGCCATCATGACTGAGAGTTTGTCTATTGACAGTGTGCAGTGTGAGTGTTCAGTGACCAATCATGTGTAGGCGGATGTGAATGGAGAGCGAAGGAGACGAGGAGATGGTAAACTTGTCAGTGAAATTGTGTCTCTGACAGTTTATGTGTGCGTGGTTTCTAGTGCGTTGGCGCGTGCGTGTGCGTGTGCGTGTGCGTTTTCGTGCTTTACTTGTTGTTGGTGTTGTTTTTGTTGTTGGTGGCTGTGGAGATGGCGGTGTTGTTGTTGTTGTTGGTGGTGGTGGTGTGTGGATTTAATCACCTGGTAGAGTACCAAATTATCAATTCAGAGGCTGTCGGTTCGAATCCCCTACTATGGCCCAGTTGTCCGTTTCACATTCAATCCTCACCCCTAATAAACCAATAATATTTATCAAGATAATCCTTGAAACATAGTGAAGATGTGTGGTTTTACGGATGAAAATCCATGAACTTTTATAAGTCTGTGTGTGTGTGTGTTTATAGTTCATGTTGCGATCTTCCTGACTAGGAGAACTAATTATCCGTAGATTGTCATTAGGTGTCCATTTTTCACTGAGATCTGAGGTCTAGAACAAGGCAGTTAATTTATTAATCCTTACTGAGACATAAAACAAAGATTTCCGCGACACAACCCTCTTTTTGCTACAATTCATTTACATATGGGGGGTTAAGATAAATTTAAAAAATGTGTTCGTTTATATATTCGTTACAATTTTGACAACTAGTGGAGATTTTGTTGTGAAATATGATAGTATTAGTTACAGTAACACATGACACACTTACACACAAAGTAGTTGGGCGAAAATGGCGCACGACTAGGCGTCGAAGTAACCTAAAGTAGGAACATGAGTAATTAAATGGACTCAGTACGTGTTTTATCGAAACTTAAAGTAAATGCGTGTGTTGCAGATAAAATCCACTAAGGTAATCAAGGAGTTCTCTAAATGATGCATTTTGATGACGTCATTTATCCTACACTAATGTAACGTCATCAATCGAAGTCTGTAGAGTTAGTTGTTAAAAAGTGTCGAACTAACATCGCATCATTCTGCTTTCAATTTCACATTACTCTTCAAGCGTATCTAGCCTAGCAATTACTCTCATCACTGTTGAGAATTCCTATTGTGAAGTGAAAGGGTGAATCGATCACACTACCTAATTTTAGAAAATATTTACTCCACTACTATATTACGTTAATATTATCTATCATCCAAGTTAAATATTTATTATTAAAAAATTTTTGTGTACTACGAATTTTTTGATTGGTCGTAAACATATTCATGCATGTGCGTGGGTGGCTGTTTTAAATGATAGATATATTCACCTCTATATGCAAAAGAGAGCAGTCATACATAGGTAAACTTTAAATCCTTGTAATTTCAATAATGATGATTACTAACAAGAATTAACTGTTTTGTAAATAGTAGGTTAATCTTTCTAATTTTAGAAAGTTGTTTCAAATCTTGTAAATGGTTTTGTTTATTTATTGAGAAGCTTTGATGAATCATATCTACTTATTATTATATCATAACACGCCCAATCCACTTAAAGCTGTGCTACTCTCATGATCATTCTTCCATATGCAACTTATTATAACATCTTCTGTGTCCGTCTGCTGCTTCTGGATCTTTCATTATCGATTATGGCTTCAAGTGTTGTATTAATTTGAAGACTTTAAGAAAGGAAACCAGGAGGCAAAGATGTATTTTTCTTTGGAAGACTAGAATTGGCCAGTTTATTTCTCTTATAATAACGTGTAGATAAAGTGTATTCATGAGTACATTATTTGATGATGAGCCTATAAGAAATAGCTTTAGATCGACTAATCTTCAGTGATTAATTACTCAGTATGTTTGTCTGGCCGATAAATGACGATCAACGCACTTCGGGCAAAACAACTAGATCATTGCTGTTATTATTACGCTTATTCCTATTGGTTCTGAGTGAAACATGGGGGTTCAGTGAAATATCTCCACTTTGTCATGTTTTCTCCAGTCCTCATTAGCTGGTGCCACAACTGTCCATAGGCTCTCATATACTACTCTGCGTCACTTTCAAACGCCCAACTTGCCGTTTCCCATTCAGGTTCCATGCGACGGCTTGGGACTTGATGTCATTTAACAGTTTCCTCAGCCTCTGTCTGGTCCATCTCCATTTCTTTGTTATAGTATTTGTTGAGTAGTAGGTTCTTTGTGGGCTGATTCCCGGAGTTCCTTGTTGCTAGTCCTTTCTGGTAAGCCATCTGATCTTCAGTAGGGAGCCAGCGAAAGCAGCTGTTGATATAAGTCTGAGTTGTCCTGTTGGAAATGTTTTTCGTGACACATAAAGTCTCTGAAACATATAGAACTGACTCAACATTGGTGTTGAAAATTCCTTATGATTATTACAGCAGATTTTTGAACTGATTTCAGAGTGATGAATGTTTGTCTCACTTTTTCGGGTTTAGTCATAACATCTTCATCCGTGTCATCTGTAGTTGTAACGATGTTGCGTAGGTAAGTGAAAGAGGTGACATCCTTCAGGTTTCTCTCGTCGATACTGATTAGTGCCTGTTGCTACAGGTTGGTTCTCAGCAAAGTTCAACAATAGCGTCCCAGGAGTACGAATGCACGAGTGACCTTCAGCTGACTAATCATAAAAATGAGGAATGTTTGCTCAAAAAATGATGCATATTGACAAGAAAACGGTTGAAAACGCATTAAACAGGTTATCTTTCTCTGACATGGTTAAAAGTAAGTCCTAGTTATAACGAGGAGTATCACTTGCTAAGTTGGAATAGTTTCTGTGCATGTATTTACCGAGATGACCACAGATAAACCGTTATTGCGAATCGTTTATCTCTCTCATCCTGCTTGCAGTCTTCCAAAAAAGCCCTCGGTTGAACTGTTATGGTTTCCAGCAAGAGGATAGACGACTACTTACCAGGAAAACGTGGATAATAAGACAAATTACAGTAAATGACATGAACTATAAATCTACCCCTAATCGTAACCGTAAGCTTAATCCTGACCCTAATCATAACCCTTATCCGAACCGTAATTCCAAACCTTAATGCTAATTATGATCCTGATCCTAACCCTAGCCTTAATACTTACCTTAACCGTAATCCTAACCCTAACGAACTATTAATACATTGTCCAAACATTACTTAAAAACGTGATCTGAGTGAAATTTGCTGCTTATTTGGTGAATAGCGTTGATATTTCAGCTATGATAGTGACAGGTGCTGTCAGCCAACGACTAGCATGCGTTCAAGGTCATTGGAGCGTTCACACTCCTGAGACGCTATTATTGAACTTCGCCTGGTTCTCTTCATCACCCCTGTCTTGTCTGCCTGCTTTTTCTGCCAACTTTTCGGCCTTCACCTGTAGATCTTCGAGTTTTTGCGACACTAAACATAAACCACCCTCGAAGTCCAGATCTTCTAGAGTCTTCTTAGTGGTCCGTCATCCGTCAGTTTTCTCACTACTCTCTGTCCTCCTCATGATCCTGTCCATCACAGTTAGGAATACCATCGATGACAGTAGACAGTCTTGTCTTGCTTCTGTCTTCACATCAAAGACTTAGCTGAGTTTTCGGTTGCGGATCACTTGGTATGTGGTATTGTCGTTCAGCTGATAATTTCGGTACATCACTCAATCCTACAGGGTGTCAGTCACTAATTTAAGCAATTTCTTCAAGATTGCTGGAATACCATGATGATAAGTGCCAAAAATCATGGAATCTTTATTGAAGCCATCTTACCAATTGATTATTCGTGATAACTAATATTATTTATCACTCTCTTATGGCACAGTAGGTTAAGTAGCCCGAAAATTCGATCGATACGCATGAAGACTACTGACAATTAATCATAAGTAGTTTGAGTTAATATGTATAAAAACGTACCTGGTCAATTATCTTTTCATTATTTCCGTCTACAATTAGCTCCCACGATTCATGCCCACTAATGAACAAGGTGAAGAGGTCAAAAGTCAGATATGGAAAGAGATTGATTGCATCAGATCCGGTGACTTGAAGACAATGAATTTAAGGCATTCTTTGTCTCGTTGGCATGAAGTTCTTGTGAAGAAACTTGAATGTGGCCGGAATTTTAATCGTATCATAACTAATTGTTCCAAGAAAATCCACTCATTGACATTAAATCTACAACCTGCTGAGAGTATGGAGACAGTCGACTGTGTAGCAATTGAGGTAAGTAGATTCAAAATTTGTAGAATTCAATTTACTATATTTCATCATATTCGTTGTAATGTTGTTATAATAAAAAATATTGGTTGAGACTTAATATGCTGTATGCCGTTACGTAGGGAGTTTAAACTGTCTGGATGGGGTATTCGAAACGCTAAGAACTACTAGCTGGAGACTGTTGGCAATCTGGATTTAAATGATTCCAATTATCTCAGGTGGATCCGCTCTTTGTGATCTCCTGGATGCCTTAAGTCTTCATTAGTCGTCTTACAATTATCCTTTCTTCCCATAATTTCTATTTATTAAAGTTGCTCTGCACACCAGTATGCAGATGATATAGTCCCACTAGGCTAAGACGCTGATAAAATTCAGAGTCTTTTGAACACCTTCAGCAGAAACCTTCAAATGTTTGGAGTCATATTCGCTCCTACCAAATCTAATATGTTTCTACATGACTGGACTACGCTGATTCCTAGCTGAAAGATGGGGAGTGAAGTTGTTGAGAGTGTTAATTACTTCATTCATTTGGGAAGTTGCATCAGACCTAGTGGACTGACTGATTCCTGATGAAATCCCATCATGGGTACAAAAGACTGGAGTGGCATTTGATAATTTACTCCATCTCTGGCATAGACTTGATATCGGGCTATCGATGGAAGAACGTAGGTACAGTGCAGCTGTTCCCTCTGTCCTCCTTTATGGCTGTGTGACATGGCTAATGAGAGTGGAAGATATGAGGGACTACCTGTCTTTGACCACAGATGTTTGCTTTCTCTCTCACATGTTCAGTGGTATTATATGTTGAGTAATGCTCTGGTTTGGTGTAGTGTTGAGTAAGGGCAGGGATTAATCCGCTCGTTTAGGTTGTGAGGCTACATCGACTGAGATGTATTGAGCCATCGACCAGCGTAAGTCGACATTGGATTACACTGAAAAAGGGTTAGAGTTAGTCAAACTAAAACAAAGTTCAGTCCATGAAGTCTCTGACATTTGGTTTGAGCCAGCCACATAGGTAGGTGTGGGTCACCTAGTTGGGGTCCTCGCAATGCTAGGAACTAATGGCTGGAGAATGTTGGTGATATGCCTCAAAATCGTTGTCAGTGGAGCAGATGTATTCGATTTTTGTGATCCCGTCATGTTTTCCCGTGTTCCTATCCTTCTCCCTCACATATCTGCTCTTTTTTCTCTCTTTTGTCTACTTTGTGTGCTACATTGAGTGTTGCAATTTGAACTCTGCAAAGTTCTGTGTTGAAATTTAGTCAGTCAGTCATATATACATGCACCTACTGTATTTTTATTTGTTTGGTACAACGATTCCATACATTAATAAAACGCCAGTCACTTCCGTGCTGAAGGCTAACAGCAGGTGGAAACTCCATCCAACAACTGACAAGCTAGGCAGGAGAATTTGTATTGTGACTATCTGCATAACCCAAACGGTCACTTTTCAACCTTTTCCGAGTATCGGTGAAAGTATTTGTTGAGAATGTGGTTTGTTATTAAGCCTAAAACACTGATTTGCAATGATCATTGAGTCTGACTATTGTATACTGTAACGTTTATCAGCAGTTTAGATAAATATTTCTACATCTGATTTATAAGCATCTCTCTTTACACTGTCATACGTTCCTTGTCTAACACAGTTAACACTTTAAATTTTTAGAAACGTCTGTTGCATTTACAAGTAATCATGAATCAAACTGATAAAATGCTTCATGATCTTCAAACAATTGATTTCCGAACATCCATCAGTCATTCAATAAAGTTTATCAATCTTGTCAATCAGCTTCTGGTACTACGTCAACAGAATATCGTTCAACGTGTATTGTACAATCGTTTGAAATACTATCTATCCGAATTACAAAACCCGTCAACATTCCATCGACGTCTACTACACGTATTTAAACTTGGTACAGAAGGCTGTCGACAAATTACAAGTGAATTAATGCGTATATTGAATCTTACAGGATCAGTAGATGATGCGACTTATTGTGATGATAAAATTCATGAGTCGTCTATGGATTATCAGTACTTAGAGAAGCCATTGTTTAAAATGCAAATAAAATCTCCGGGACAGAGTGGTTTGGAACAGGTTTGTTGACTAGCCTTTTTTGTTGAGTTTAATTTTTTGAACATTAAATAAGTGCAGTGAAAAGAGTTATGCAACACTTTTGATCCAACGTGTACAGTTTACCAGCAAGATGCTAGTTATATGAATCAAAAATTACTATGTGCTTAGTGGTTTCACACTTATCGCTTTAGCCTATTATCGTGCCTCATTTTATGTATACTATGGGTTTGTGTATAGTTGCAAATCTTTATCACTCAACGAAAGTTTCCCAAGAAATCTCTCTAGGTACGAGTCTTATGAACCTCCAGCGGGAAATAGTCATCTGCTGATTACTAAAAGTGTGCTAAATCCGTATATTGCGTAGTCTTTAAAGAAGTAGTCTGGATTGTGTTGTCTAATCTCTAGTGTGAACCGAATTCTGTCAGTCAAGTTGTAATTCAGTCACCATGTGATACTTTTTTAGTTGATTTTGAATGGTTGGAAGCATTTGGTAAGAAGCCTTGAATCCAGGTTTCGTGTTTACAAGGGCTCGACTACTACTCGACCCTCAGAGATTCGCCCCCGCGTCACTCAGAAATCTAGTCAGAGATGCTACTACTTGATTCGAATTGCTTAGTGTTCAGAGGCTCCATACCAACAACTTTCAACCATATAAAATCAGATGTCAGGAGTTTAAAATTCCACCTCATCTGCTCACATGGGAATGACTGTTCTCAATTTTGATAGAAGTCAGATTTGCTTACTATCACAAGGCCGTTGGATAGAACGAAATCCTTCAGTGTATTTTGTTTTCCCGGGATCTCTTCACATAAATAAATGTTATTACAAAGTTTCAATACTTTTATAACTGAATGCTGATTATTGTTTGGAGTATTTTGAACAGAATAGTACTCCTATTGGTAGCTAGACAATAATTCAAAGTAGTTGACAGAAATCTGCTTAAAACGTTCCCATGATGCTGCTCTGTTTTGTACTGAAGGGCACTTTATTTCGATATTAAGTGGTTGGGGTCAATTCACTGTGGTGGTTCCGCAGACTTTAACTTCATGCTTCTGAAAACACTTCTAATTTAAGTATATCTGCAACCTTGTAGAAATTGGTATTTTCCATCCGGTTGAGACACTTATTTTATACACTACGGCAACGTTGTTGCTAACCTGTTCAGGTTAGCTAGTACTGCTTCCAGATCCTGTGCGGTGTTGTGTATAAAATCTTCTCTTCGCGTAGATTTTCAAACAATCATGTGGAATTTCGTGTAAGATCGTATGATTTGATCCAGATAGTAGAGTGTGAATTGATACTTGTGTTGTTTGGGTGAGATAAATAAGGAATAACATTGGGAAATAGATTACACTAGGGGATTAATACAACAGCTGTCGAGTAGACAACTGTTCATTGGGAATAATTATGTGTTTATTGTCGTCTAGATTAAAAATTATTGATTATGAATAAATTAAGTGGACGGAAACGAATTTTGTGGTAGTTCTAAAAAAGGTTTATATATATATATATATATATATATATTGAGTGATTGTATGCAAACATTCGTATTCAATACAAGTAGATGCATAAATTATTCACGTTGAACTGCACTGTGAAGGATAGTAAAGTTTCTGTATTCAGCTGAAAGAAACTCACTGAAATTAATTTTTATTATCACATAAGCCAAAGTCTAGTTTACGCGGTCTGTTTTGCACTGGGTATAACCTTTGTAGTAGTTCCATCTCTATTTATACTTCATATCATTAAGTAGTATTGGCTTCTAGTTGTTGCTAACTAGTGGCACTCCTTGATTCGTTCCCTTCATTTTGTCCCATCAGACGTTGTTAACATATCAACAGAATATGCACATTTTTATTATTATTATTCCCTTGCGTTTCGAGTGGAACATAGGGCTTCTGCCGTCCTCTTCAGCTTGGTCCACGGTTGACTAAACTGTCTCATCTCTTCCTCACATGATCTCCTCCATGTCACCATCGCACCGACGACTCACTCGTCACTTCCCATTTGGATTCCACTCGAGGGCCTGACGTGCGATGTCATTCGGTGGCCTCCTCAATGTTTACTCGACCTATCCATCTCCACTTTCTCCTACATATTTGTTGAATAATCGGCTCTCGGTTGGTTTGTTCCCATAGTTTCTTGTTACGTATTCTTTCTGGTCATTTGATCTTCAGTATGGAATCAGCAAAGACAGTTGTTGATCAATGTCTGTAACTTGTTGCAAATGCTTTTCGTGAAGGTCTGGCCACGTTTCTGAGCCGTATAGAAGATCTGACTGACTGACATCACATTTGTGTTGAACAGAATCCAAATCTTTTTGTTTATGCTGAGTTGGTGCATAGGATTTCCAAAATGGTTTCAGAGTGATGAAAGTTTGTCTAGCCTTTCCGATTCTGTCCAGCTTTTACGTCTTCAACTGTTCCGCTGGCCTGTGATTGAAACGATACATGCTAACCGGATAAGTGAAGGCGGTAACCTTCTATTGTTAAATCTCTGCCGTTGATGGTGATTGGTGCTGTTTGCTGTTGCTGTTGCTGTTGGTTGGTTGGTTATCTTCATCACCTCCGTCTTCTCTATGTCCACTTGAAATCATGTCTTCTCTGCCAGCCTCTTCAGCCAGTTTGTTGGTTTTCCCCTGTAATCCTTCGAGTTTGCGCTCGAAATCCAGATCTTCTGTAGTCTTGTTTATCGGTCCAACGCATTCCTGACTTCCCGCTCCCCACAGCCTGACCGATAAGATTAAACTGTTGTAATAGAAATGAACTGAGCCTTGGGTATTCTCAGATTACAGTAGTTGAATATTAAACCTTCAAGTGTTTGATATTGTTGTGTTTATTTGAGCTGGATAAGTTCAGTGCAAAGTCACTTTTAATTTAGCTCTGAAGTTGTTGTCCAGAAAGTGAAGGCCTCCTAATAAATATACCATTTGGCTGAGACAACACAATACAATATCACCAGTAACATTCCATTTAAGTTTCGAACCTTCCCCACTGTTTCAAATTCTTCAAGTTACTGAACTAAATCAGGTACACTGCATTCTCATTTAACCGAATGGCAAGAAAATTCAGTAATTCTACCATGATTTGATTTTGCTTAAATATTTAATATTCCATGGCTTTCCTGGAGAATAAATATTCATTTATGTTCTGATCATTTGGTTAAAAGATGTTAAAGTAAGCTATAAAATAAACGATCATTGCTTAAAAGTACCATCAATGTGGTATACTATGGAATCGATAAAGTCCTGACTACTCAGAGTAAATTGAAGGAAGAGAAGAGTACCGCTTAGTAAACTAAGTAGTGGAACAGTAATTATCCTGAGACGTAACATACTAAAACAGGTTGATTAGCATAAGGTGGGTGTCAAAATTAGTGTTATCAATAAGAGTGTGGTCCATTGAAAGAAACAATCTCGAGTTTTTATATGTATAAGCGATATATTGACAACACCTTCATTATTTGTAACGACAATTATCCAACTGCCGAACTTCTTGAAAAATTTAATGGTTCTCACCCATCGATGTTTTTCACTATCGAAGAAGAATCGAATTCCGCATCTCACTTCTTAGGTGTGGTGTCAGATAGAAGAGACGATGACACGTTAAAAAGGTCGATTTATCGAAAGCCTATATTTACAGGACAATACACTAACTTCAACAGTTGGGTACCTCTAGGTAAGAAGAGAAATCTCATCCGTTCTCTATGCTCCAGAATTCAGAAAATTTGCTCTACAGATATGGTCGACATGTCCTAGAAGGTTTATTGACAGTAACATCAGGAAAGAAATCGTGCGCAACCAGAGCACAGTGCCAAAGAAGACACTGTTTATGAGTTTGATGTTCATAGGTGACACTTACTGAAGTCACTAAAAGTCGTTTATCTAAATGTTTTAAATGTTGTTTTTATGCAGCTGACCTACATTTAATATTTATCAGCCGAAATATGATTCATCAGTGCATTAAGGATAAACTACCGCTTATTTTCACATGCTCATGTGGAGCTGATTACATTGAACGTTGTAAGCGTGTTCTCCATAAACGCGTAGCTGAACCCTAGTCGGTTTGGTTAGTGAAAGGTGGGGATAGAAAGTCGAAGTCTTCAGTTTGTAAACACATTATAGAATCAGGTCATTCAGCTCCATGTGATTTATCCTCCAAAGTTATTTACAAGACCAAATCCAACCGCTCCAAAAGTTTACGTTTTATCCACTTATGCATAGCCGAAGCTCTAGATATACATGGACAAAAATCTAAATTATAAGTTCAAAAACGTTTTGTTAAACTCCTTTCTTTACCTTGGTCATAGTAATGTTTGTTTATTTATTCTATTTTACCACTTGAATTTATTCCCCAATTCACTTCATCTTAGCCATCTTTACTGTTATCATCATTATACTACTAATCTTTTAGGCAGCACTACGTGCAGTGTTAAAATCTTTGTGCCATTTCACTCGTATAATAATCTTTAAAAGTTTTGTAATTTTTCCACTTCAACCCTACCCCCTTAGTACATCATTTTAATTATTCTTTATTCTTATCATCATACGTGCAATATTGACTGAACGATTTCCAGTGCCACTTAATGCCTTCTTCCATAATATAAATACGACTGCATAATTAGCTTGAAAATGAAGTCGTCGGAAAGCGATATTTCTTCACTGAACAAAAACTGTGTTTTTCCCTTATGAACTAAATGGGCATATTTCACGATTTGGAATGCATTTTTGTCTAGACATATCAGACATTTTGAAAAATATGTTGTTCTTAAGAACAACGACCAACTGCTGATTATACATACTTATAAATAGGCTAAAATTCGCAATAAATGAATAGCTCATTCATAATTCCCGCATCGGTGGCACAGTGGTTAGGACTCTCGCCGACCATGCACATGGTCCGGGGTTCGAGCCCGCACCGACGCACACCTGATATCTATGGTCGGCCTGCAAAATTTGGGCTACCGATATCCATGCTGAAAATTCCATACTTGTACCGAAAATACAGTGTGGAATCAAGCTGTAAATCAAAAAAAAAAAAAATTCTTGTATTTATTTATTGAATTTTGTAAATTTTTCGTTTCTTTTTCTTGCATTTCCAGCTATTTTGTAAACTTTCATTAGTCGATAAATATTGTTCTGAAGCTCAAAGTTATCTTAGTCAAAAATTTTCATGGTTCCCTTTAAAATCTGGATTATCATTGAATAATCAATATGAACCGATGATTGGTTCTGATGGATCTGAAAGCTACCTGAATGAATTAATTAATCAACTTGTCATATCTTTATTATGTCCATCTGTAGTTAAAACAAAAATTGAAACTTTATCTGGGGAATCAGAAAAATTGAGAAATGTTCTTTCTGCATTGTAGGTGTTAATATATTTTTAAAAAATAATTTAGTATATATTTTAATTATATGAATTGGTCACGGGATCATAAATTGTGGAACACTCAAATATTTAAAAGTGGTTAGTGCTGGAGACTAGGATGGATATTTTCAGATCGGTTAATTAGATGTGCCTGAATCCGTGTTGCGGTGGTCTCGCTGAAACTAGAATTCAGTACCGAAGCCTTGTTTCATAGATTATTGAATCACTATGACCATTTCTTGTTCAATGAGCATTAGTTGTCCAATATATATAACTGGAAACAGGGATATATGTATAAAACTTGGGCACTGTAGTAGTAAGTAATTCCATATTAGTTTATTTATTAGATGTATCACACAGTGAAACAGTATTATTAACTGGATGACGTTTCGAACATAATTTATGGTGTTCATAATCATATCAATTATGATCACAAGACTTCGAAACTTGAGTTTTATAGTTTTCTTTGTCTTCTCCCATTTGTCGACGTAGGGGTGGTAGAATTTTCCGGATATCTGGGTGGACAGGTGATGAATCATTCCTATTACATGTATTCGCAGTTGATTCGATAAAAAAAGCTTCTGTTATCGCTCTCTCCCTCCATCCTGTGACATCAGATTTTAAAACTGTCATCTTTTCCCATCATCCTATTGTATGGTTGTGTGTACTTGCATGTAGTGAGTACTATAGCTGAACTGTTCTCTAGATTTCTTATCTTATTTGGGTCAACCAATCTAGATTTTGCTAAGTTTTTATGTTAAGCTAGTCTGACTGTCCCTGTTCTACTAGTTCGACCTATGTATTTGACCTGACAATCATCGCAGGTAGGGTATTAGACAAACTAAATTGTTTTGTTTTAAAGGCTTCACTGGCGGGATCTTTTAACCAACAAAGCTTGTTTCTAATTGAGTTTGTGAGTGGTTTGAATGGCAGTCACTTTTATTCCTGCCTTGTTAAGAATTCTGCGTAAGGCTTCTGAGGTTTTTTCCTCGTATAGAACTACCACTGATGATTTAGATGCCTTATTGTTGGAGAGAACAAAGAAAACTATATAACTCAAGTTTCGAAGTCGTGTGATTACAATTGATTTGATTATGAACAATAAATTTTGTTCGAAACTGTGTCATCCAGTAAATACTAATACTGTTTCACTGTGTGATACATCTAATAAACAAACTAATATGGAAACAAGGATGCCCTTCTGTCAACGGTGATATTCCTAATTATGGTAGACTGAATCATTAAGAAGACCGAGGGGAATAGGAAAATGGATAGATATTGGACCGTTAAGAAGACCCTGGGAAATCTTGACTTATTTATGTCTAATGTTGCACAAGCTCCAAGATCTACAGGCAAAGACCAACAAGTTGGCATAAGAGGCAGCCAATAAAGACAGGACTTCAAGAGGACATATGGAAGATATAGGCAGATGAAAAAAACAACCAACGAACCAACAACAACATGCACCAGTCCTTATCAACGGAAGAAATTTGAACGAGGTCACTTCCCTTCACTTATCTAGACAGCATCGTCTCAGCTACAGATAGCCGGCACAAATGTGAATGTCAAAAACTAGAAGCCGAAAAGCGAGATAAATCCTCATCTCTCTGAAATCAGTTTGGAAATCTTCTGCACTAACTCGGCATAAAGAACAAAATTCCGATTTTGAACACCAATGTTAAATTAGTTCGTCTACATGGTTCAGAGGCTTAGAGAGTTACTGAAGCATTCCCAACAGGCTACCTCAGATTTATATCAAATGCTGCCATCTCTGGCTCCATACTGAAGATCAGGTGGCCGGAAAGAACTAGCAACAAGAAACAAGGACGAACTAATCAATAACGCATGCCAGACCATCGCTCAAGTGGAACCGTAATGGGAATCGACTAGTTGGGTGTGAGTTCGGGGGTGTCATGAAGGAGATTTTATGGGAAGAAGATGATAGCTTATGGAAAATCGTCGAAACAGATGAAGAGGATTACAGAGAACAGGACAAAACTGAGATGTGTAGTCAAAGCTCTATGTTCAGCTTGGAACCCTTAGGAATAATAATAATAATAAATAACTGGATTGATGGCTCCTATTTTTATATCGGTTTCTTGCGGGTGGTTTATCAACACTAAGGATTCACGACGAGAATTCGAGTTATTTTTCTATCGAACACTTTTCTAGGACTATCAGGTAAAGAACAATGAGTAATACTTGAGATTACTTATTGTAGCTTAGATATCTGACTATTGGGGATTGCATATGACATACACACTTAGACATAATATGTACAACCTACTGTATAGTTTTAAGCACGTGTCTGCTAAACTAACTAACAATGACGTTACACCTACGAGTACTTTCGAATAATGACTGCTTCTGCAACACTCATGGAATATCTGAATTAATTTTCATCTGATGAAATAAATTCCCTAAAGATATAGTCGACTATAAGATGTAAACACTTACAATTATGAATACTCTTTAGTTGTGTTATTCATAGTCGCGGCGATAATGAAAGACGAACTTCTACCTGGAGAATGTGGAACAAATGAAAATTGAATGTCAGCTGTGAGTCGGTGGCGCAGCGGTTGGACGCTCGCCGACCATGCACATGGTCCGAGGTTCGATCCCCGGCCGACTCACTCCTTTACTTCCTAGCCAGTGAAAAGCCTGGTAAAGAGGAAAGGTTGGCATGAGGCTAGCAACCCCATCCTGTAAAAGTAAACACTGCTACAGAAACTTCAAGCCACTAGCTTGAAGCCCTATGTTCCACTGGGAACGTGAAGGAAAAATTATTTTTTTGATGATATTAGATAGTTGGAGGCAATCTGCAGGAAGCCTTGGCTAAACCTAGGTTTCGTGCTAGTTGACACTCACCAGTCAGCAAGGTGTATCTGCAACCTTCAAGGAACTCATGTCCTTTCTGAGATTCGAACCCACTTTACTATGTAATATCATCAAATCAATGTGCAGCGTGATGGTGAGCTACCTAGAATGGTGGCCACGTAGCAAACCTGACTGATAGAATTCAATCTACAACAAAGAAAAGACTAGACACGTCGCACTAGTTACTAGTGTCCAATCAAAATGAATCTAAGCTATCAATGTATTTGTGTTTTTGTGTGTGAAGGGAATAAAAAAAACCATAGAACTGAAATCCTATTGCATGATGTGAATACTTTTCTAAGGATAGCATCTGGGTTGTTTAAGCTGTTTATATAATCTGTGTATCACCCTATTTCATATTATGCGGGTCATAAAGATCGGAGAAAAAACAGCTCAAACCGAGGGAGATTATGATCTCTAAAACTAATTTGCACACTCCTGATAAATTCAACGTCAGATACAAGGCAACCGCATTTATTTCATCTTGTCTGACCATCATCAAATAGCACATAGGTTGAAACTTCCTGTCTTTGAATTCCTTGAGTAAAATGTAAACATCTTGGAAAGTAAACAGGCGCATGTGAACGATTCAAAAACTTCTTACGAACCGGAACTGGTAATATTGTGGTGAGAGCTGGCTGCGAACAAGCCATAATTGTAGACAGCAATTTACATCAGTGTTACGTCCCGAAGCGGGATCATGAGAAAAAAAACGCAATAACAAACCTTAACCTTGAAGAACTCACCAACCAATCACAGCAGACTTAACGCGTGCAAATACGATTTGCAGATATATGGCTTAACTTTCTAAGAAACGGCCACAAGTTGTACAGAACAACCTTCAGCAAGATAACAACCAGGCAGAAGAAGTCGCTTCTCTGCTATTAATAACACTTATAATAACGTACTTAAAAATCTATAAATATCTTCTGATAAACAATCTGTTGACTGGCCCTTGTCTTCTGTCGTTACATAAGTACCACCAAAATTCTTCTCAAACATCTATACATATATTCTTCCCCATGTCGAAAACTTTGCTAAATCGATTCATAACTGTGATAATCCCATTTTTCTGCATCTAACTCCTTCTGAATTTGATAAATAAATCCTCCTGGCCGTTTTTTACGACTATTTGCATTTGTCCTGAACCTTAGATTTGCTATAATGTTGTTACCTTTAGCCTTACTTAGGCTTTGAAATACTTCGAAATTATTACCAGTACCAAGGAAGGATATTTAAACTCCATATATTTGTTATCATCATCGCCTTTATTCATACCATTTGTTTATAATCTTTATTTCTTATTTTACAGTGCTGACAGTACAAATGAAATGAACGCTTTTCGTGATCAGTTATGCATAGCCATCCCTCAATTAACTGGATATCATCTAACTAATTTATCAAAGGCTGTAGATGAATTAGAACTTTGGGCTAATAGTAAATTAAATGAATCACATTGTCCAATGGATCCTGTTGAAAAAAGACATCCACAGCTAGGAGCTCAATTGAAAGTGAGATGAGATCTTTTTTTGTTGTCTGTTTTTCTCCTTTGTAATGGATTACGCTTTTTTTCCAAAGCCTTATCTATACTTATATAAAAATGTTTGAACAGGATGGAAACTTACAGAAGCATTTTCATACTACAGATGATGATGAGTTTTTAGCTTTACAAACAGCGCACTGTAATGAACCTCCATTCGGGCATGTATATCTCCCTAATCGACAGATAAACGCTGTTTGCGAGCAGTATTTAATTATTCTCTTATGATACCTGGAGTTCTGTGTGGTTGAAGAATTCTCATCTGGAAGAATGAGCCCATAAAGTATTGCACTCTGGAGGAAAATAAGACCTCACAGCATTATTACTCTTTCTAGATCAATTTAATTCAAGCGCGTGTGGTAATCACTTCACTCACTTAATTTGCCTTTCTCATTTGACAATGTAAAATTTGTATGCTAATATAATCTTAGGAAATATGCCCTAACTTTCTGTAAGGTAACTCATGAATGGTTTGCTGAAATTTTTAAAACTGTACTGAATTTTTCGTCTTGTGCGTTACATATTCCTGTTACCGGTAATGTTAACTGCCTATTAGTACTGCCTGTCTCCTCACTCTAATTGGTAAGATGATAAACTCACTAATGTCAATTACAAATGACATCCCTCTTCCTCCACCGTTTCGCTCATCTTGGAAATAACTTCAGCAAACGTTGCTGGTTAAATTCTTCTATCGTTCGTTATTTTTGACCATTGTATCCTCTCTGTGATGTTTCCCTACTGTTATTATTTGTTCTGCGATCGCGTATTTGTTAGAAAGCTGCATTTAAGATTTAATTCTTTTTTAAAAGGTATCTTTGATATGGCGACGTATGTAATAAAATCAGCTTGTGTATTTTGTTTAACTTGAGAAAATAAAATCACGTAGATATGTGGAGTGTGCTACTAATGAGACTTATCAGTAATATATAAACAGACATACATCAGCTTAAGCTATGTCTAATAGCGGAGACATAGATTTGACGTCAAAGAGAGCGGATGATTCCCCGGTGCGGTGAGACATGGGGGACACGAAAAGAAGACAAAAAACACAGTACGAAGGGCAGAATTAACACAACACGGGAAATTTGTACAAATGACGGTTTGCATATAAGGTATACATAATTTGGCTATATAGAGATACCAAATTCCACATAAACATTTCTTTACCATGTCTCTTGTCTTCTACCATTACACTTGTAAGTACTGGTGGAAACATGTCGGTGGGCGTGCTCGGTATGGTCATTAGGCTAAGTGTGAGTTCAGCGATACTGGCGTTGACTTTCTTTGAGTTTCAGATCCTAGTAATCGATTAATAGGAAGCCAGCCTAGAACTTCAATTTAATGCTTACTAGCAGTCATTAGCAAGTTACTTCTACGCTCTTAAGTAAAGTTGTGTTGTTTCTTGGAGGTTAACTTGTATTACGTGGTACTTAATCCAGAAAATTTATCATACCAAGATATTTATTTTCTAACTGAACTCTAAGAAAGAATAAGTAGTTTTTTTATTTTCTGTTTTCACAGCATGCTGGTCAACGATTAATGGAGTTAGAAACGTGTTTAGAGCATAGTCGTGAAGCTGCCAATATTCTCAAATTTTTTGAACATGAAACTCAAATTTGGTCATCAGCGTTATCACCGTCATCATCGTCATTACCTGGTAAACGTGAATCTAGTCAAGAGGTGGCAAGAAAACGTGGTCTACTCTTACAGTCGAATTTTGAAAGTTCACCAGTAGCTTGTAGACTGCATACAGCATGGATGAAACTGACTCAATTAGGCGATCGTCTTGGTCGAATACAAGCCGGGTAAGCCATTATTATTGAGTATACTTATCTATTCCTTTGCATATGAGTTGGAAAGAGGAAATATCAATAAACGGGTGGAGAGATCATGAATAAGATTTATTCTGAGTTAAGCTGACTATTTTCTTAACAGGTTGCTTTCTGTGTGAGAGAAGAGTAATTAAAGCTGAAGCGAAAATCGAGTGCATGGTGGATTTTGAACCAATGATTGAGGTTAAGATTACAGATCTGGTGTTTTATTGACTTTATTTCAAAAGCAAGGCATATATAATTTTGAGAATCCTTCTAGATTTTTGTTTGCTTTAAGAAATGAGCAAGTTTACCTTGTTGATATTAAGTGTTAGATAATGACATTTCCAGTCTTCTACCATGTATTTAAAAAATTTACTTAGTCTTTCATTAAATAAGCGAATCCATTTTACCTGGAATGGAATTCCAGTTGGTTATCGGGACTTTAATTGGTGGATGGTGACTAGCAGCACAAGCCAGTATGCGCATTTCGTCCTACTTTGGACTCGTCAGTTGGATGTACCTGCATTCCCCAATGAGTGATGATGTTCCCACCGAGGCTCAAACCCAATGCCCATAGTTTCAAACGCCAAAGCGTTATCCACCAGAACACTTGGACCACGAAAGCCACCTTATGTGCAACGGGTCATATTAATTTAATTGAATTTGAGATTTTCCCGTCGATTGATTGGACCGAAGGGCTGGGTCTCAGGTTGACATGTCGGCTTCTTGTGCAGATGCTTCGACGATGTTAGAAGAACACTATCAATACTGTAGAAATGTACCAACCGGTATGAGCTATGTGTATTGTTAATAGTCTTTTGCTATATAATTGGTTTTTAGTGAACAAAATGTTTTAATTAACTTAGGTGTATAATAATGTCTCTATTGTCCCACTTAATTCAGGTTGCCTGTCCGACCTTCTGGAGAAAATGGAACTCAGGTTTGGGTAAGTTAGACGAATTTTCAAGTGTTTGGTTTGCAGGGATTCCATTGATTTCGAGTTGTATTATGAATTGAAAACGGTTAGACGGCCATTAGAAAACAGGTTGTACTGGACTTCTGTTTCTTCCCAGTATGAGACTACTAACTACTAAGCACCCAGGAACTTCAGCTTACGTGACAAACCTGTTTACCATTCAACCAGTAAGATGGATTCCCATGCCCTATGGGGTTATTATTATTATTCCCTTGCGTTCCGAGTAGAACATAGGGATTCAACAACACATCTCCACTTTGTCCTATCTTCTACCATCTTCAGCTGAGTCTACGGCTGTCCCTAATCTCTCATCTCCTCTTCTCACGATCTTCTCCATGTCACTCTCACACCGACGACCCACTTGTCGCTTCTAATTTGAATTCCATCCGAGCTGTGCCCTGTATTGTGCGCTATGTCATTTGATGGTCTCCTCAGTGTGTGCCCGATCCATCTCCATTTTCTCCTACATATTTGTTGAGTGATCGGTTATTGATTGGTTTATTGCGAGCCAGAGTTTCTGCTTGTTAATTCTTTCTGGCCGGCTGGCCATTTGATCTTCAGTATGGAGCCAGCGAAGGCAGCTGTTAAGAAAAGTCTGTAACTTGTTGTAAATCCTTTTCATGAAGGTCTGGCCAAGTTTCTGACCCGTATAGAAGGAGTGGTTGACTGACTTCACGCTTGTGTCGGAAATCAGAATCTGTTTCTTTATACTGAGGTGGAGTGCAGATTTCCAAATTGGTTTGAAGTTGATGAAGGCTTATCTTGCCTTTCCGATTCTGTCCAGCTTTTACGTCTTCAACTGTTCCGCTGGCCTGTGATTGAAACGATACATGCTAAACGGATAAGTGAAGGCGGTAACCTCTGTTGTTAAATCCCTCCCGTTGATGGTGATTGGTGCTGGTTGTTATTGTTGTTGTTAGTGATTCGTTATCTTCGTCACCTCCATGAGTTACAGCTTCTCCCCAATTTTCAAAGTAGGACGAAACAGGTGTTCATTAATCCCTGGTTTTCAATGTTACACAAGTTGATGTCACCTTGTGTTTTGAGTTAGATTCAAGTATGATGGGTCTGTTGTTTCAAATCGTGTTTTTTTCCTGAGGGGGAGTTTGATTTCATACTAATCATCATCAACTTAAGCTGATTCATTTTATGCATATTTTAAATCATTTGCACTGGTTGTAGTATGTAGGTCGTTTTAAAAGTCAGTACTTTTCCCTATCCACAGTCAAAATGAATACATATGCAGCTAAGATATTTCAGCATGTGTTTCTCCTAGAAAACTGTCACCTTCTGACTTTAATCTTTTGTCGTTTGTTTGAAATCGTTGTTGATAAGAAGAATAGAATTATACTACAGGTAGACAGTATACATTAATTGTTGACATTTTAGAGATAATGACTGGCAACTGTTCAGACAATTTGTCAATTATGCCTTCACATTGTTTTATCTTCATCTTCACTGTCAGAATTCATCTAAGCCGCTTTTGCAAAATGAACATATACATGATTGTGGACCTCATAGTCTTACTATCATTTTATGACAACACTAATATACATTCAAACCTGCAGATGAAATCAAGCTTTGTTTTTCGAAGACTGTCTGTTTCTTAACTGATGGTAACGTAGCAATCAAAACTGAGTCGTTGTGGCCTGAACGCAAGCAATCGATCTCTGCATTCTACTGTATAGCTGGTGAAACTTCCCTGGGATACATGCAGTCAGGAAACACTCCAAAGACAGGAAAAAGACGATTAATCTTGACTAATTTTGCGGTCCTGTCAAACAGTAATGACGTCAAAACCTCAAAATTACTTCAGCAGTGCCGTTAGACGGCTAAAGAGTCTAGTATAGGTACAAAACAAGTACTAAGAATCAAGCAGAATATTTCTAACACAGTGGGATAATAAACTCTATCCACAAGAATCACACACCAACTCTACCCATAGACACTCCAAGGTCAGAATTGACCTTCATTTACTCAAAAAAAAGCATTTAACAGAAACCCATTATCAATGTACACACAGCAACAAGAAGAGATTCATTAAAATTAGAGATTAAACGCGAATAAAGACAAATAATTAAGGATCAAATCAACATGCGATATGCAAATGTCAAAAGAATGATATATACAGTCTAAGGGAAAAGAGGAAAATAATTACATAGTTGGTCGAAAAATTGAAATCAGTATAAATATTGTGATTAGATCGTTCAAGATGGATTTCTGCAATAGTTTATCAGTTACATGTAGTATATGTAGATTGTTGACCTAGGTGATGAAAAACTGATGAAAACCTGGTCATCCATTGTTACGGTAACTGTTTTGAATGATATTGAACTATAAATTCGTTGAAAATGTAGCGTAAGGACATGAGAAGAGTCAGATCTTTTTAGGTATAGATGGTTTCTCCCATTATCAGCCATCATCAACATTTATTATTATTATTAATAACTGTTGTAGTGCTATGACAAAGTAACTGACAGAGAACAAGTTATAAGTTTCCAGACCGTAGGTATTACGAATTTCCTGGAATAATTTGAGCGCCGAGTCAGACTGATTCATTATTAATTATTTAAATTAGTCCCAGCGTGTTAAGAAAATCAAAACAAGATTTCTCTGAACGTTTCGCTGTGTAAGCCACAGCTTCTTCAGCAGATAGATCTGCTGGAATTATTCTAAATCATTTAGTTAGTTCAAAAATTGCTTCATACTTTTTATTGTACTCATAAGTAGTATAATTGTATAAATAAAATATATGAAATACCGGCGTCTTGTTGGTTTATCACTAAGGTTTAAGATAAGCATATGAAAAAGCAAACAGAAAAAAGTACGTCGCTATTCTAAAGTCATAAATTTAGTGAGCATGTCTTGCAATAAATTGAACGAATCAACACCACCGGTTCCATAAATTCCAAACGTTGAATACACTTGAATTGTGGTCTGATTCACCTTGTCACATTTTGACACTTTTCTGTAAATGTACTTTATACATCAAACAATCCTATGTTTATTATTTATATTTCAGCACAATATTTGCAGTATACTATCTTTGTCAGTATCACTTTTTGCTTTCCCAAAGCTCAGTTTTGTCGTATTAACGGTAAATTATATAATAATTGATGTTAATGTATCGTCTTCGTGTTCTTCTGAGTATTCTCTTCATTCTCTCATTTTATTTTACCAAGGTAAATAATGAATTCTCCCCGGCGACTAGATATACACAAGTCGTCTCTTCAGCGGTGGAAAATCACGAATTACAAGTTTCACCGGCAATACTACCACCTCATCCTTCGCCTCCTTCACATCGTCATATTTCTCCAGTACAAACTCAATCGAATTTGCCAACAAATTTAAGAAGTAGACTAATCAAGAATGAGGTAAACAGAAATACCAGATGGAATAAAGATAATCATGAGTTTCCACATAATGTCATTAGTGCTGAGAAGTTACGTCGTAGACAAACTAATTTACGTGATGCACTTGGATCGCATCAATGTGTTTATCCTGATTGTAAAGAATCACGCGAAGAATGCTTACGTACTCATGTGGGTGGTTGTAAGAAGGAGGTAAGTGTAGTTTTTATATTCTATGGAGAGAATTCTTCCCCCTGATAATACTTTCAACAAGTTTTGCAATTCACTGAGCCTTTATTAAGTTGAAGGAAAATGATTTTCGAAGTCAAAATATGTTAACTTAATTTGGAGAGTAGTAAGCAAATGGAATTCTGCATACTTTTTGAAATTTACGACTAGTTATATACACATGGCTATATCTTTACATTGACACATTCAAGACATCGTCTTAACTTATGAGTAGCGAGAGCATACTATCACAAAATATAACAGAATACTGAACAAATACAATCGAGAAACTAGAAGCTTTAACTTTCTCATCCGATAACTGAATGCTTGGTTGAAACAAATAACTTTCCAACTTTTGTAACAATCTCCACATGTTTAGTGTTTTTTGTACGTTTTTCATCTCTCTGACATTTTAATATTATCCAAGTTAAAATAATGTCCGTAAATGTTCGCTTAAGGTGATATAAACTTAGTGTATATCATGGACATGAAGACTGAATGAACGGCCACTCTGGCCAATATGGTATGCTTTTTTGCACTTGATGCAGTCTGTTTTATAAATGACATTAGTTTTGTATTCTTCCCTTGTTGGGTCTTTTGGGAACGATATCATGGATTAAAAACACCCGGCTGGTTTATAAGTGATATCTATTCGAAGAGGTTTTAATGTTCTACCAGTGGTTTTCGAAATGTTCCTCACGTATTATTATTCCCTTGGGTTCAGAGTAGGACAACAACAACAACACACCTCCACTTTTTTCTACTTTCTGCCGCCCTCTTCAGCTGGGTCCACGATTGCTTGTTATCTTTCATCTCCTCTTCGTACGATCTCCTCCATGTCACCCTCGCACCAACGACTCACTTGTCGGTGTGCGGCCTGGCGCCCCATGTCATTTGACGGTCTTCTCAATGCATGCCCAATCCATCTTCATTTTCTCCTACATATTTGTTGAACAATCAACTATTCGTTGGTTGATTTGTTCCCATCCAGAGTTTCTTGTTACTCATTCCTTCTGTCCATTTGATCTTCAGTATGGAGCTAACGAAGGCAACTGCTAAGAATAGTCTGTAACCTGTTGTAAATCCTTTTCGTGAAGGTCTGGCCAAGTTTCTGACCCGTATAGAAGATCTGACTTCAAATTTGTGTTGAACAGAATCCGAATCTTGTGGTTTATGCTGAGTTAGGGCAGAAGATTTCCAAATTGGTTTCATTTTGATGAAGGTGTATCTTACCTTTCCGATTCTGACTTTGACATCTTCATTCGTTCCGCTTGTTGTTGAAAGGATGCTTCCTAAATAAGTTTCTTCACGTTTAGGCAGGCGTATTTTCCTCTTCGTTTCAGTGGATTAGTTTGTGTGTCGGTCACTTGAAATGATGATGACGTTTCTTGGATATTCGTTCTTCTGAAAGTCTCATAAGACAAGGGTACTGTTGTGTGTTGTAGATCTTGTTAATAATATTTAAATAGGGCCTCTTTTCAACGCTATTGGATTGTTGCGGTTATAATCGAGTGTGTGATTTGTATGCATTGATTTCTTTAATTGTGTGTTTCTAATTCGCATGCAATTGTTTGCTGGACTAAGGCATCCGTAAATGGGATTTCACCCTCTGATTGTTCTTCTTTTGTAAATTCAATGTCATCAAAAACGTTGATTAGGATGTGAATACTTTGTAATTCACTCCTTCTGGTGACGAGTGTAATTTAGAGTAAAATGTTACACTACTTACAATAAAACAGTAGTATGATTTGTTTTCAAAAATTAGCACACTGCTCTGTGCACCCAAATTATTTTGTGGGATTCAAATTACTTTGAGAATCAATAACTAACCAGATTACTACTCCGGGGGCAAAAATCATTTCTCGTATTCATTCCTATTATTTAACACCACTCATTGACGTGTATAAAATTCAACCTCGTTTAGATAAAACTTTATACTACTGATTGACTGCGATAAGTAGTTGCTTAGATCGAGGTGATCTAAACACCGGACGGCCAGTTCGCTCGTTCGGGGCCATTTTAAACATATGGAAAAAAGCTAGATAACAATAGAAAGAGATTTTTGAAGACGTGCAGTTACAATTGACATAACAATGAATGAAAAACTGTATCCCGAGCGTCATCTAGTAAATTAGCACCGTTCCATTGTGGGATATATCCAGCAGATAAATTAATATGGAATTAAAAACTACTGCAGGATCCACCTAGGTTCCTCATATTGTAAAAATCCTTCATAATTGTGAAGTTACTTTAGAAGAACTCAAAACCTGAGATACTCGAGTACTTGCCTTTGAGAGCTTATAGGTAAGAACAACACGGCATTCTAGTTGTTATTGTTGTACACTGGCTAGTATGAAAAAGTATAGATTATGCACAGAAAATCTGATTGCACTCCATACAACTTTTGGAATTAATGTTTTCATTTGTCTACTACCTCATCATTTTCATGATTTTGAGCGATGTTTTATAATTCCTTATTATGTTTTTATTGTTTTCCGTGATCGCATCATAATTTTGCTTATTGCCTTTAATTTCTTTAGATGAATATTGAAGACAAAATTGAGTATATATTTAGAAAGATAATAAACTTACATGCCTGTCTACAGAAAGATTACAATGAATCTTATCATTATGAAGTCTATCAGAGAAGAAATTCCTCAATATCTAAAAGTGAATTAAATCGTTTAGTTAGATATTCATGTCGACGACGATGGCATAACTCATTTAGCTTGAAATCAGATTATGAAGAATTAAAAATTCTTATTGATGAATTAATGAATTCTGAGTATCCAAAAATCAATAAATTACAAGAATGCTTTAAATCACTGGAAGATTTATGGTTTGGTAAAATGAATTCAAGAGAGAACTTAAACAGACGTGTCAACAGATCTAGATCACGATCTCGTGTTTCAAATGATGAACACGATTATAATTCGATTGAGTCGATCTATGAAGATGTCCGAGGTAATACTAATGAATTCCGTCACTATATCCAGCAAAACGGTACTTATTCTCATTCAACTATCTCTCCGCTTAATCCAACTGCTCCACCTATTCCACATACTTATGACTCTGTTTCAAATGACTATGAGACTCCACATACTCAGAAGCCTTGTCAATCATATAAGGATAAAGCGGACAATTTATCAAATGAAGAGTTCTGTGACTGGACATGGCGTGAAATAAGAAATCATGGATCAGATGCACAACCTCTTGTATTCCCTTCTTCTGAGGCGGTTAATCGTACACATCTAACGGTCAGTGTTGCAAGATCACAGGATCCTTGTGACACAAAAGTTGTCCCGTTGAATAGTCAGATGTATCAATTCTCTAAAACGCCTGACTTTCATTCAGGTACAACACCGTCTGAGAAGGTATCTATAAATACTAGTGAAGATAGTTCAGAGAATGCACCCAGCAATATAAAGAACGGAATTCCTGTACACGCTAAAAATACTACCGAAGTTCATATTCAGCAAATTAAACTACTCCCATTGAATACTGTTGATCAGACACGAAGATCAACTTCCCCTGCTTCCATCCAAAGAGACTGGTTATCACAGCCTAACAGAACTATCAGTGAAACTCCTTGCTTAAATAAAGATGAAACGCATTGTGTAAAAGCCAATCAGTCTGATGAAATCTATTCTTATTATATGCAACCAGGTGAAATAGCTGACAGTTCTGTGGTGACCACAACAAGTCGCAGAGCTTACTTAGATTCAATTACACCTTCCTCAAAAATAAACGCGATGCCACAATATATTGGATCCAATGAATTCGATCCCAGTTACAAAAATAAACATAATCCACCATCCACTAGCCCAATACCTGATGGTCATATCACACCTAAGTCAACAAATGTCAAACTTTGTGTCAATAAACCAACAACCCCAGATGTTAACAGTCACGTTTCAATTAACAATTATATCTCAAGTTCGTTAGTTGACAGTACTGTTAGCAGAGAGGTCATCCTGGAAGTTCCAGATGTTTCGTCTAGTAAAAATCTGGACTTAGATCACATTTATAGATCTACTCACACCAATTTCATTACTTCAGATAAACAGCCGCTAAATGTCTCAACAGATTCAAGTAAGACGGAAAATTCAGTGAATGGAATAAGTACAGCTTCACAACATAAAGTTACAATTTCGGATATACCCGCAGCTGACAGTTACTCATCGCGATTAACAATGACAACAACAACAGTTAACATAAACTTGCTTCAACATAAATCTTTAGAAGACAAACTGAAATCGTCTGAAGTAACAAACGGTACAGTTCCTTCAGAGAGTTGTATAACCACTTCTAAAGCAGAATCAGTTCCTTCTCCGTCGTCATTTTCACTTTCAACTTATTCTTCCTTATATAATAGCACAAGAAGAGCATTCCATCAAATCTACCAATGTCGCCATCTTGACACCACCACCTGTCCTACTGCTAATGACAATGTTGATAACGATGCTACTGATAGAAGCATGAATTCAATGTGCGATTTATGCCAACATATGACTAATTTGCATACATTAATTTCAATATTACAATCACATTTATTATCGAATCGACAGAATCGACTGTGCAATCTATTACCTGTGGATATAGAATCATTCACACAGACATCATCATCAATCTCTTCGTTATCTACCTATTGGTCGCCTATAATTAAAGAATATCTAACAATAATACACGAAATTAAATCAGAATTGAATTCATTTCAATCCTCATCATCTTATCTTGAGTGTAAAATTGTTCACTTACCTGAGTATAAGTCAATGGATGATTTATTGAATATTTGGCAGTGTAGATTACAAGATTTCTTGTGTCTTCGATCATCGATTAACTCCGCCTCCGGTGTCAATATACCCCAGACACGTTGGCTTACACTATTTATTAGTTTAATACAACATAATGAAATTCAAGTGGAATATTTAAAGTCTGTATTTACAAGTCTAATACATTATATCCAAAATGATTATGATGAATCGAATGAGAGTGAACCCGAAGCAAATAATACTAATAATGATCACAATCGCCTATTAACAAACAGTTATACATCAGAAGTTGTACAAAGTCATGATCATTCACAAAACATTAGGAATCATCTTCCTACTGAGAGATTAAGAATCTCATTGAAGCATGAGTACTTAGATGATTTGAAGAGTCGACTATTTGCTCATGATTTAGTCGACCAACAAACTATTACATCACCTATCCAACTGTTCCCTTCATTCAATTCTTCTCTGTTGACTTTACCAACTGTTAATTTTACTCCTTCTTCACGATCTAAAAGAGAAGAGGAGGGGAATACATACAAAATTCCCTCCACTGTTATGATTACCGGTGTTTATGAAAAGAATGATAAAGATGGGGAATCACAAACATCTCCTAAACTGCATGGCTCTGGTACAGTATCATTTGAACAACAACAACAAACACCTAATTTTCATCAAATTGTTACTCATAACAAAAGTAGTAGTAGTACTGAACCGTTTACTGGTGAAATTCCTTGCGGAAAAAGTATTCAGAAGACTGAAACTCTTGAAGAATCTAAAGACAACTGTAATGAAACAAATTGGATTACAGTACGCAGAGGTAAACAAAAAAAGGCTAAAAAACGTAAATACAAAAATGAAGATTATTCGAAGGGAAAGAATAGTAACAGAACTGGAAACCCTGATAATGCTGATCATAAAGATCCACATCAACTTTATCATAGTGTAAAGGCACCTGAGTTGATGCAAACTTCACATGTAGATGAAAAACAAATAACAAGTGGAGATAACCAAGTGGACAGTTCACTATACCTTAGAACCTCAACTCCAGTTTCAGAAAAATTGTCTAGTACTAATCAGATATACTCACAGGAGTTTTATGAAGCGAAAATCCACACAGCTAAAAATGGTGGGAGTGATGAGTTGAACGATATGTTGTCTTTTCAGCCTAAAGGCTGTCCACCTGATGTTAGGAACCGAGGAGTCAACATAAGTGGTGAATCAAAACGAACAGATAGCCTGATTGGTAAAAACAATTTAAGAGAGGACAGTAAACCTGGTCCCAATGATACCGAAGCAGACGGAAGAGTGAAGGAAGAGGAAAACGCAAACTATACCAACAAATCCGATGACTTGGCGTCGTGGATATCCATGCAGTCGGATAGTTCACCATCAGTAACTGATTTAAATATGGTTTTTGGTGTGAATACTGTTGAAGACAAACAGTGTCGTGTAGGCGATTTTCCTAAGTTTTCTTCTGAAGACAGTAATCTAGCTTCTATAAAGTATGCAACAGAAAGGATAGAAGTTTGCAACATTTTTAAAAGTGATGCTACTGATAATTATAAAACTACATTAACCCCGGTGATAACAAATCCACCTGTCGAATTTGATACCCCTTTGAAGTCAGGGTATCATTTGGAAAGGAATAAAAAACATGTTCAACATTATGAACATGGCACAACCGACACACATTTCAAGGCATCTGAGCTAAAAGTTTCAAGGGATGCAGGCGGGGTGAAGGGGATTAATAGTTCCGGGACAGAGCCTAAAAATAAATCCCAGTCAAGAAAATACACAAAAGTTGGCTTCATTCAAAATGATGATCATGAAGTACTGAATAAGGAAATACTGTCAGAAAATGAGAAGCAAATTCCTTCAACAGAAGCAAATCGCTCCAGCGTTTCCAAGGATAATGACGAAGGTGATATAAGTGCTTTAGTCAATATTTCTAATGCAAGCAAAACTAACATTTATTCACATATGTTAGAAGATAATACAGATGGTGGACAATCTTTGAAATCGAAAACGTTAGGATTGGCGAATGATGATAGCCTCGATAAAAATGTGATCAAAGTGTCTCATAGTAATATGACTGCTAATGCAAGTTCACCATCTTCACCTGTATCCACTTCAAATGAACCAATACATGATTCTAATAAAGTCCCACCGTCTAAAAGAAGAACACGCAAGACTAACCGTAAAGCTGCGGTAAGCCGGCATCTAAACAAACGTCTCATGGCCAATAACTTAGAGCCAACAGCTATGGTCGATCAGTCATCGAAATATCATGCTGCTGCAAGAGGCGTATCTACTGAACACACCAGTATGTCTTTAAAATCCAAACAACATTCAGAATCAGATAGTGATGCAACACCAAATTCCTCATTAACCCGAACAATACCAACATCGGAAGTACCTACAACAATATCCCTGAGGCCTGCTTGGTCTGAAAGTTATCACAGTAGTTTTACATCTGATAAAGATAAGACAGATAACATGTTTCATGAAGAAATCAACTCTGCTACTTTCCAACAGCATGAGGATAATCGGACCAAACAAGCTTGTCTACCACCGACAGGATCAAGTAAATGCACAATTTCCTTTGAGGAAACTAATGAAAGCAGTTCGAATAGTTTAAGCCTTACTGACCGGGTGGTTGTTGGTCCTTCACGCTTACCTGAAGGTAATTTAAGTAATTATGAATTTGAGACATTCAGCAAGTCTATCGAGACAAGCAAATATCCATTGAGCAGCAGTAAAGATGAAAACATTGATTTAGAACAAAATGTTTATAAGCAAAGGAAACAGCTGGAAGAATCACAACGAAAACGCATAACGAAACTAAGTCGATTTTATCAGCATGAATCTTTAAAGAAAGGAAAAAACAGTGATTCAGTCAGTAGATCATCACAACGCTGTCATGACAACAATGATGATAATGATGATGATGATGACGACAATAGCAATAATAACAGGCATGATCAACATGAATTCCATTCTGAGAGAAGAAATCCTCAACTGACATATGAAGTAGAAAATGTTTATGTTTTACGTCAGATTCCCTTCAAAAAGCAGGGTGAATTTCAAAATGAATTATCAGCTGAATCAAGAAATGCTGAAAATACTATCCAACATAGTGATGGGATACACTCATCGTCTAGTTTGTTTAAAAATGAAAAGAGAAAAAATGATTCATTCTTGACCGATGATGACTATTCACAGCTTAAGAGACGACAACAGGTTAGTTTTATTGAGTTTAACATAAATTTGTTATCGCCATTGTTACTTCCATACGAAGCTACTCAGTTATGGTAGATTTGACAGTTGGATGGCCATTGTTGAACATGGACCATGATTTGTACTTAACAAAGTAAAAATGAAACTAACCTGTTGATGCTGACTAACAACGGAATCCAGGATGCGCATTTCGTCCTATTTGGGACTCGTCATCCGGATGTACCTGCGTTTCCCAGTGAGTGATGATGTTCCTGCTGAGGCTCGAACCTAGTGCCCATAGTTTCAAACGCCAAAGCGTTATCCACTAGACCACCTGGGCCACGAGAGTCACCTCTTGTGCAACGGGTCATATTAATTATTGAATTGAATTTTTGGTTTTCCCGTCGATTGATTAGACCGAAGTTCTGGGCCTCAGGTTGACATGTCGGCTTCTTGTGCAAATGCTTCGACGATGTCTGAGCAAATAAAAATGACTACAAAATCCGCTTACCTGGTGAAATGCAGTGCAGTGACAGACATTCAGAGGAATTCAATCTACATCAACCGAGAAAATGAATAAAGGAGGTTTAGGAAGATATAGAGAATTCGGCGTGTATGCGCTAGATTGTGCTTCATTTAGGATCACTTTACTGACTGCCTCCATATCTGTACTCATAAAATGTTTAACACCGCCAAAGAAGTAATAAATTCCTTCTTTTGTTCAACTTAATCATTAGACATGACCATAAGTAAGTAGAACTCATAGTGTTCTTATCTCGATTCATTTATACTGTGAATCCGGATTCTAACTAGTGAATTGTCAAATGCCGATCAAGAGGACGTCATCAGGAATCGGTATGAATGCAGTTGAACTATGGAAAGATATTGTATTAAATGTTTGTGTTGAGATGAACTATTTCATGCTTTTACACATGAATGGTCGGGTAATGATAGTAGGTTGATAAATTTTATTTCTTTATTTTCTGTTTCGATGAGAACAATTACGAAAATTAAATAATTAATAGACTTAACAAAAATGTATTATTTTTCAATGAAAACACCATAACTTGTCCACACCTTCAAGAATTATTATACCTATGGCCATTAGACTATCGAGGTATTAGGGGAGCATGCGTAATGGTTAATATTCCACAGTTATTCGAGCTTGGTCACTAAACTAGTCTGAAGGAGTCAGTTGTAAATAGCACTCTCTTCGAGTGGAGTGAGTAAGTTAGGAATCCTTACAGCAGGGAAATTACAAAGATGAATGGAATATATATATATATATATATCCCACATTACTATTTATTATTATTTCCTTTAATTCCCAGAGGAACATAGGGCTTCAGCCGCCCAAGTCTCCATTGCGTCCGGTTCTCTGCCAACGTTTTCACCCCGCTCTAAGTCTGCCCACACGCTTTCATCTCCTCTTCACATCACCTCCTCCAAGTCACCCCACCATCGCACTGACGACCAACTCGCCGATTCCCTTTCGGGTTCCAGTCGAGCAATGGCTTGTCTAGTGATGTCACTTGATGCCGTGTTTTCTCAGAGTATGGCCAGCCAATCCACCTCCATTTCTTCCTGCCTATTTGTTTCACAATCGGTTCCTGCTGTGTTGGTTCGCTCATTGCCAGAGATCCCTGTTTCTGATCTTTTCTGGCCGGCCATCTGATCTTGAACGAAGTATTGAGCGAAGACAACTGTTCATGAAGGTCTATAGTTTGTTTGAGATTCTCTTTACGACGCGCTGGCCAAGTCTCTGATCCGTATAGTGAGTAGCACTGACTGACTTCCCATTGGAATTGAAAATCCGGATGTTATTTTTGATGGTGAGTGCTGTTGACCTCCACACAGACTTGAGAGTAATGAAAGCTTGTCTTGCCTTTCCGATTCTTGCTTTGATAACCTCGTCAGTTCCGTCCACCTGTAGTTGAGACGATGCTTTCCAGGTGGGCAAGTGAAGTAGGTTGCTTCCTTCAGATTTCTCCCATTTACACTGGCTGATTGTTGTCTGTTGTTGTTGCTGCTGTTGGTGTTGGCCAGGAATCTTCATCACCTCGGATATATCCCATATATATATATATATATATATATATATATATATATATATATTCAACTTACCTTCAGTTAAACCTCAGTTGCTTATAACTCATTAGGGAAAGATATTTTTATCTAAACGTAGGGTGTCCAACATTTTTTTGAATGCTTGACTACATTTATGTCCTTCTAAGTGAAAGACACTTGACTCTTCAGCTTGTCTTTGATTGATCTAGTTGAAGGGTTTCAAGTTACAAATCACTACCGATGGGAGAAATCTAAAGGAAGGAGTTTCTTCCACTCATCTCGGTAGTATCGTCTCACGGATGAGGATGTCACAGTCAAACAGATGGTCATCATTCTGGGATCAGTGTAGAGATCTACGGGTTCCATCATGGAGAAAATATATTCAATAAAGCTACACAGTATTGTACAGTAATATTTACTGATGATGTGTCGGGCACCGTTTTTTTACCGCTCATAATCATATCAAGTTACTCACACAACTTTCGGATTTCTTTTATATATTTCCATTATTTCTCATCTCTCCATTTGATTGGTAGTAATATTTGCCGTCATTGCATCATTTATAAAGGCTAGTGTTTATAAAAAGCCAATGCATTCTAATAGATATTTAGGCTTGAACTCATCTCATCTGTTATAAGTGAAGGTAGGCTTATTTAAATGTCTAACAAACCAAGCAATAACACTAAGTAGTCCATCAAAAAACCTAATTGATGAAATAAAACAGATAGAAGAAGCGTTAGTTAGTGTTAAGTAACTATCCTACATAATTCATTAAGAACATCAAAAAAGGTCATAAGAAAAATAAAAATAATTGTGAAACTAATAATGATAATATAAATAGGAAGGGATTTAAAGTATCTACAGTTCTACCTGATAAGGAGAAAACATCTGAAACCCTACGCAGGATTATTCATAAAGCAGGAATCAGGGCGGCATTCAAACCTACAAACTCACTCAGAGACAAGCTCTGTAGGCTGAAGGACCTATCTGACCCAATTAAACAAAATAACATAATTTACACTATACCTTGCAATGACTGTGATGTCAACTATGTTGGTCAAAATAGTAGATCAAGGAGGGGGGGGTCAAGCTATCAGAATATAAGAATTTAGCTAAGGTTAGAATGGTATACCCCGTAAAGACAAGTAAAAAACTTAGCATTTCCAGCGTATGCATTAACCCACAACCACATAATGGAGTAGGATAGGGTTACAATTCTGAAAAGTAACAGAGATAGGTGGGCATAAAGGTTAATTACAGAATCTTTATTCATAGAATCTACACCCAACACGTGCAATAGGAATGAATCATCACCCATAGAGAAATGGAAAATATTGCTACCAATCAAATCGAGAGATGAGAAATGATGGAACTGCATGAACGGAGTCAGGAAGCCTTGTGAGTAGCTTGATATAATTATGAGCGGTAATAAATTACGCTCGACACTTGATCAGTAAACATTACTGTATAACTCTGTGAAACTTTATTCAGTAAATTTTCTCCATGATGGAATTATACCCTACCACAGTGCCCAAGTTCTATTCTTAAAGAAATCTGCAGCGTTGAGCACAAAGAATGAAGTCTGAATTTTCAACACTAATGTCAAGTTGGTGCTTCTGTATGCGCTTCAGCGACTTGACACATCCCGAAAAGTAGCTTAAACATCCCCCATTGAGTCATATAAAAAAGAGAAGACGTTCAGTGAAGAGACTCTTTTCGGCGAATTCATTCACATAACTGTACAATCGCATTTATATATAATTATTTTTTTTGTTTGTGTACATGAGGTACATCATGAAAATATTCAGACTTTCATCAACATCTGCCTTCATAGCCATGCCACTGAAGATCAGATGGCCAGATAGAATAAGTAACAAGGAACTCTGCTGATAAGCTAACCAAGAACCTATTGCCCGATAAATATGACGGAGATGCTGATGAGACTGATGGATGACATCCAACGAGCACGAAGGCCTCTAGTGGTACCCGAATGGGAAGTGATAAGTTGAACATCAGTCGGAGAGTGATATAGAGGAGATCATTTGAGGACGTAAACTAAAGCTTATGGGTCATCGTGAAGCCAACTAGAGAAGACTGCAAAGTACAGTGTGCTATGGAGATGTGCTTCTGAAGCCCTGTACTACTGAAAACCCAAAGGATTAATAATAATAGTAATAATGATATTATTATTATTATAAGTTACCATTAAAAAACCGAAGTCATCAGTGTACACAAGGACTAGTTTGCTACAGCATCAGATAGTGTTGTCTACTCCTAACTACTGAATGGAATTTCTTGATCAAGTATGAAATCCTGTCATTGGATCATTTTCAATGTATTCTCCAAGGAGAATGTAGGAGGATTTCACTTTTAACTGATTACTTAACAAACAACTAATTAGGCAAAAGAAATAGCCTGCCTTTTATTCACATTTAGAATAATTCTCTTAAACTTGCTTCTTCTCTTTAGTATTACTTACAACAAATATTGAATAATGAAGCATTTAGCATGAAATCTGTTCATTTCATCTTTTATTTTATCTGACTGCTTTGAATACCGTTTTCTAGGTTATATCAACAAGTGAGACCGAGGAAGATAATTTACAAAGAAGGTGAGAATGGTATTTGCTTATATTTAACCTACTCCTTAAGTATTTTCTTTTCTTTACAAGATTTCATCATTAGCTGAAATCGGTTACAGAACCATTGGAAAACCTGCATGGAGTACTGGAGAGCTGTTTCGCCTTACTTTGGGACTCCTCATCGGTACACACCCACCGATGTCAGCTCATAATGAAATCCTGTAACTAATCAAATCCCCATAAACCAACACTTGAATATCAATCTGGTGCTCACTAGCGACTGGACCTACTCAGGTGGGTAGTTGCCTGGGTCCTAGCGAAAAGTTTTGACCAGTGGGTGTACAGCAGGTCGGGTGTGAGAACAAATGCGCTCCACCGATGACATTGGCTAGTGATCGTGGCATATTGTGAATTGGCAGAAGTTGGAATTCATGGTCTAGCAATTAGATCGGATCCCAGTGACTTAATGGTCTACGAGCTCGCCTTGTAAGTAGAAGGTTCTGGATTCGAATTCGGTCAGTGAGTACTGTGAGGAGTCCCAAACTAGGACGAAACAACTTTCCAGTACTCCATGCAGGTTTTCCAATGGTTTTCTAACTGATGTCAGCTCATGATGAAACCCTGAAACCAACCAAATCCCTGTAAATCAACACTCTAATTTTATTTTCTGTCTATACTCTAGGTAGGTAGGCTTTTATTATTCAGAGATCAGTGAATAGTTAAGTAGTCTGTTATAATCTGATAGTTTTAAAAGATTTTTGAAGTCTAGTAAGTGTTGACTGTCCTCATTATCACCTTTAGTGCCAGTGTCATTTTTCAGTCCTTATTGTTTACGACTTGCAGCTGACATAATACGTAAATCAACACACGATTCTTCTAGTAACCGAAAGTATCTGGCATCTTGATAGTTTTGCAATTAATGGTTTTCTTTGAGCTGGTTGGTTTAGTTGTGGATCTTTCGTCGTCCTCCTGGGCAACATCTTCAGCACAATATTTAGCATAAAGTCAAATGATTTAAATTTCTTCATGAGTGATATAATTGCGTCTCCCGATAACCATCTTTACCTATGTATTGACCATTTTCTGTTGACATGGATTTTAAACTTTCTGGTCACATGATTTACTTTTTATCACTTGGTATATTTGGTCTATATTAACGTGTTTGTTAATTGCATATTCATTTGAGTACCAGGCGTCTAGGGATTTCCTGGAACTTTTGATGTTTCGTCTGTCTGAGATTTCGACATTATCCCAATCAAATTGATGTCCATAATTGTCTATATGCATTGATATGAAAGAATATATATCGTGTCTTTTCACGGCTGATTTGTGTTCTTGGATTCTGATTCGAAGGGGATGCCCACTCTGGCCTATGTAATGCATGTTACAGTTGATACAATTTATTTTGTAAATGGTATTAACTTTATCTCCTTTTTCTGTTGGATCTTTCGGTTTGCATAATATCGAATTAAGCGATTTGACTGGCTTGTGTGCTATATCTATATGAAACGAATTCAGTATTCTAGCTGCTATTTAGAGATATTTTCATGTATGGTAGTTAGGATGAATTTTCTTGTGATCTTTGATGATGGTTCCTTGTTGGTGTTGTGATTCGATTTTAAACACTTTTTGATGAAATTTTGTGGAAGACCGTTTGTAGGTATTTTTCTTCCATTCTTTCCAACTGTGGAGTGCTACAATGTGTTTGAACTCTTTTAAACAATGTCTGCACACAGTTTCTCTTGTGAGTAACTGGATTATTGCTAGTATAGTTGATCATTTGATCTGTGTTCGTTGATTTTCTGTCTACTTGTGTTTCTAAATTTTCTGTGTTGGTTCTCTTGATTAAGACATCTAAAAATGGGATTTTGTTATCTAATTCTTCTTCTCTTGTGAATTTGATGTCTTCAAATATGTTGTTTATTAATTTATGGATATATTCTAAATTATTTCTCTTAATTATTACAAATGCATCATCAACGTAATGCAGTTTATTCAGATATATAAGGATTATTTTGACCGAATTCTAATTCATTCATAATCCTGTGTATTTGGAGAACCTAGGACACCTCTAGCCCTTATATTCTTTTGACCATTTTCATGGTAATTTTAAACAACTTCAAACATTTACTTCCATCAGATGGGGAGACTGCACTAAAAGTGTCAATCAGGTTGTAATTTACACATTTCCGTAAGCGAAAATTATGAAAGAGTTAGAATTTGAATAAGAAAATAGTCAGATAGATGCTTGTAATGGTAAGCGAGGAAAAGATTTTCAAAGGCAAAACATTTTTTAGAGATTATATCCACTGTGATTGTATTGGCTGAACAGACTTTTTTGTATTCACAAGTCATTTAGAAAAATATATGGGTCGTTATTGCTTTCGGTTCATATTATTGCTGCGTATTCTGTAAATACATACAAGTTAACTGTAGCGTCTTTGGTTCAATTGTTTCCATAGTTGTAACTACAAAGTAATCGGATGACTTTAATTACAAGTTGATATTAGTTGAACACAATATTGGAAATAAGCAACTTATTGGACCAATTACTTTGTTACTTTTTTTCCGTAAAACTATAACTGGAATTATGTTATGTTATGTTGGTGAAGTTCAACAATAGCGTCTTAGGAGTGCGAACGCTCCAACGACCTTGAACGCATACTAGTCGTTGGCTGACGACACCTGTCACTATCATAACTGAAATATCAACGCTATTCACCAACTAAACGGCAAATTTCATTCAGATCACGTTTTTAAGTAATGTTTGGACAATATGTTAATAGTTCGTTAGGGTTAGGATTAGGATTAAGGTAAGTATTGAGGCTACGGTTGCGTTGGTGGTATAGCGGTTAGGACGCTCGCCGACCTCGCTGAGCCAGAAATAATGCTTGTGAAGAGGAAAGGTTAGGTATAAGGCTAGCAACCTCATCGTATAAAATAATGACTACTACAGAAACTTCAAGTCAATAGCTTGAAGCCCTATGTTCCACTGGGGAACGTGAAGGAAGAAAATTAGGGTTAGGTTCAGGATCAGGATCATAATTAGCATTAGGGTTAAGATAAGGGTTGTAATTAGGGTTAGTGGTAAGTTTAGGATTAGGATCAGAATTAAGGTTAGGGTTAAGACTAGGGATAGATTTAGAGTTGATGTAATTTATTTCAATTTGTTTTATTATCCACATTTTCCTGGTAAGTAGTCGCTGGTCTTCTTACTGGAAACCATAGTAATTCAACCGAGGACTTTTGGGGAAGACTGCACAACAGGATAAGAGAGATAAACAGTTCATAAAAACAGCTTATGTTTAGCCTCCTCGGTGAATACATGTACAGGAACTAGTCTAACCTATCGACTGATACTCCTCATTATAACTGGGACGTGTCTTTAAGCCGTGTCAGAAAAAGATACCCTTTTTAATGTGTTTTCAGACATTTTCTTGTAAATATACGCCATTTTTTGTGCAAAAATCACTAATGTTTATGATTGGCCAGCTGAAGGTCACTCGTGCGTTCGCATCCCTTGAGACACTATTGTTGAAGTTTACCATTATGTCATCTCTCAAGACATGTAACACAACCAGAGATTGATTTTTTAAACCTACCAACTTGGAAAACAGCATAACTCATTTTCATGCTTCAAATGAAAATTACACCCAATTCATATTGATTAGTAGTTAGTCATGGTTTACAACTTTCGATATTTTTTAAAAATAATTATTTCTTTTTTTCTTTTGCTTCAGAGAAGAGTTAATCAATGCCAAGAAAAGTACATTAAAACGAAGATGTTGTCGATTATTACCATGGCTTTTATTATTACTACCACTCTTATTTCTCTTCTTTGTCTTGTTATGTACATTCGTCATACCTGGTTGTCCTTTACTTCTACCATGGTTTATATGTGATGAAAGAAGTCCAACTGGAGAATGGATTTTCAGGTCATTTGTAGTATTCCGTATACGTGAGCCACCCTTTTAAATATTAAAAACATAAACATCATTATTGGAACAGGTTCACTAGTATAGATCAATCCACAGCCGTGTGTTTGTTTATCTTCTTTCCTTTCCATTCACTACTCCTCATTATACATCATCACCTCATAAAAACCTCATTGATATATTGCATTTGTGATTTATAATATTCTTTGTTTTATTCTACACTTGGTTGATGTACACAAGTGACTCTCTATATATATTTCTTTTCTTCCTTTTATATACTCATAGATTGTATGTTCAATAATAGTAATAGTAATCACAATTGTTTCTAATCTCTCATCTCATATATTTGTATACACATAACTAGTGTGTAGCGTGAGAATTTCACTCACTCACTCTCTCTCTCTCTCCCTCTGACTGTCTGTGTATATGTGTGTATAGTTCAGTACTAAACTGTGATATGTACACACATATCTGTGCACAACATCTACTTAACTTATACCTACCTGAATGAATACCTGATTTTTATACTATACTATTGCACAGAAATTCATTTCTCCCACTCTTTGTCACTCTTATCACTCCTCCTAATCATCACAGAGAAAAGGATGGTGTGGTGTGGTTTGCTACCGTCTTCATTCTGTGTTGCTGTTTTTCTTTTAAAATTTTTTTTTTTCAAACATTAGTGTATCATAAAGTGATCTTGTACACTATCTATGTCAAGTGTGCTTTTTATTCCTTCATTTTTACTTTGTTTTAATATGTACAGTAGTGAGTGATGGTGACTATTTTTTTTTAAATTTATTATCTGCGCCATCCACTTGGTTTAATATACACTCTCTTTTTTTCTCATTTCATCAAACACATTACTTTTCACTTCTCACTTCATTTATATACGACTTTGTATTTCTTTATTAAAATCTTTTTTGGATATTTTAAATATTGTATGAAATATATTTTCAAATTTGAAGGAAAAAATAATGATAATAAAAAGACACTGAAATTTGTTTTACTTATTTGATAAGATGAATTCTTTCTTGTTTGTTTTCTAAAAAAATTTAGTGTTTCATTTTCAAAATGGATTCCTTTTGGTTCTTGTTGACATCTGATCAGATATTGAAAATCGTTTGCTTTTGACAAATAAATAGAATGCACAATGTAGACAGCATTGCAGAGCCCGAAACAGTTGAAATCGATTAGGCATATCAAAACTCTTTCATTCTGAATGAACCTAGATTACCTTACTATGATACACCAATCTCTGATAGGTATTTATCTAGTAGTGGTATGGAGTCTGTAGATGGTAGAGCTTCCGAATAATGTTGGCAGTTTACTCAGTGAGCACAAGAATCTGTAAGATTTGATAGTGTGAAATATTCCCATATTATGAATTAAAAGTCAATCTGAACGAAGAATATTCTTTTCAATAATTTCTCTTCAGGTTCTTACAATTATAAAATATAATATTTGTGGTCGTTACAATAAAGATAGCCAGGTATGCGGCGGATACATTTTTTTCAATTTTTTATATTTTTTTAACGTAGAATAACAGATTAGTAAGAACCTGAAGAGAAATTATTGAAAAGAATATTCTTCGTTCAGATTGACTTTTAATCTGTAAGATTGGTTACAGGTCTACGAGCTCACCTTGTGGCCAGAAGGTCCTGGGTTCGAACCCTAGTGGGCACGTAATGTGAAGAGTCCCAAACTAGGATGATGGAAAGAGCTGTTCAGTACTCCCAGATTTACTAATGGTTCTCTAACCGATGTGTCAGCTCATCATGAAATCATCCAACCAATCAAACAAAATCTCGACAAGACCAATTCTTGAAAATCTGTAACATACCAAAAGAGAAACGTGAACTGATAATTTAGCGAATACTCAAAGCGCTTTCTTATTTACTAACGAGGTTAAGAAAATAGGACAGTGCTTAAACTGAAAGTGGAAATAAAAGTAGTAAACTTTTAAATCGCTGTTTTGTTCAATATATTATGTGAAATTATAGTTTCTTTTTCAAAGCGGTGAAAAATTATAGCTATCTTCTAACGCCAAACACAAATGAATATAGTAGAGAAAAGTAGGAAATCCAATTTATCTTTTTCCAGGTCCATACAGTCGATTTATCCGAAAAATATGATCTAATCCAACAGATTACCATGGTGTTCATGCCACTCAACTATACCTGGACATTTCTAGAGATATTTTATGTACTCAGTTCAAACTGTTTATACAGTTAATTTTGTTTATTCTTATTGAATATCAACTGTAGTGGTGGGTAATTCCCCGGAGTTATTAGCCACAGGATTCATCACCGAACATCAGATGCTGACCCTCACTGTTTAAGTCGACTTGTTTAGCTGAGGGCTGACAGTAAAACATCCACGCCACTTAGCAGCCCATCGTGTTACTTTCGTTTGTTCGTGCACAATCCCTAGCTAGTTAAGTAGTCAACCTCCCACTAAGATTTGGTCCCGAAATATACTTCGTAATTTGAACGATCAACCTTGGTGTTTTACTTTGCCTTTGGTCTATGCGGAACGAATACTATAGAACTTGTGGGTATTATGTCTTGCGTTAGTATACTTCGTACTATCTGTGAACGTCAACACCCTAAGCCACTCAACAACTAACAGTTACAACTACGGTTTCTTAAACCCTATGCATTAGCCCCTCAGCTTTGATTACTATTATTATTGTTGTTGCCGTCAAGTCGACTCAAAATCTTATGTTTTCACTCAGCTACACTTGAGATGAGACTTATCGGAGGTCTATTCTACTGAGCATAAAAGCCCCACGAATAGAATTTTACCAATCAAAAAGTCACATTATAAGCACCTTGAGCAGTCGAAGCTTCGCACTCAGTTGCAGTCATTGCTGATAAAAATGAACAGGCTGTACAGATGTTTTGGACTAATTCCTGCATATCCTTAGCTGTGACTAACTTAGAAGGTTGTCAAGTTCTGAAATGAGTAGCGTCCAAAGGTTTTCAATCAGCTTAATATGCGACGTACTTTCACCTTGCTTCCACAAATAGGAACTGACATCAAAGAAGATAAGTAAGTAAATTTATTACTTGTCATTTAAAAGGAGTCAGCTACCTGACGTTTCGAAATGACTTAGTCAATATAGCTACTGAACGCTAGGGGACTAGGAGAGTCGACCAAATGAGCGTCTCATGGGATAGCGAAACCGAGGATATAGAATTATCGGCTTCACACTAACTATAAACCAAGAATATGAGGTATGTATGCATTATTATTCGTAGTTCTTAATAGGACACCATATCTCCATTTAGTCCTGTTCTCCCCACTCCTCGTTAGCTGGCTCCACAACTTCCCACAGGCTATCATATCCTCCCCATATGGTATCTTTCGGGTCACCCTAGGACGCCCAACTTGCCCTTTCTCGCTCAGGTCTCACTCGAGGGCTTGGTTTGCGATATCATTCGCAGGTCTCCTCAGCGTGTGTTTGGACCATCTCCATTTCCTTCTGCACGTTTGTAGAGCAGTAGGCTCGTTGTTGGTCCACCCCAGAGTTCTTTGTCACTAATTCTTTCTGGTCAGCTAATTGATCTTCTGTATGAAGCCAGAGAAAACAGATGTTGACATAATTGTGGTGGCCTGTTGGGAATGCTTTTTACGAGAGGCCAAGTTTCTTACCTGTATAGAAGAACTGACTTAACATCGGTGATGAAAATCCGGATTTCCTTGTATATGCTAAGTGCAGTAGATTTCCAAACTGACTTCAGAGTGATGAAGGTCTATCTCGTCTTTTCGATCCCTGCTTTGACTTCCTTATCCATGTCATCTGCGGTTGTAACGATGATGACTAAGTAAGAGAAAGAGGTGACTTCCTTTAGATTTCTCCCGGTTGACAGTGATGAGTACCTGTTTCTGTAGGTTGTTTCTCTTCTTCACCCCTATCTTCTCCGTGTACACTTGAAATCCCGTCTTCGCTGCCTGCATCTTCTGTCAACTTGTTGATCTTTTCTCGTAGATCTTCAAATTTAGTTTCGACATTTAACATAAATAATCCACAAAGTTAAGGTCTCTCAGGGTCTTCTCGATGGAACAACATTCATTTATTTTCTCATTCTCTTCGATCAGCCTTGTGATCCTGTCTACCATAGTTTGTAATGTCATCGGTGATGTTAGGCAGCCTTGTCTTACTCCTGATTTCAGTTCAAAGTCTTCGTCTAGTCTTTTATTTAGAATCACCAAACATGTGGCATTATCATATGGTTGTTGAATGAGATTGATAAGGGTGTTACAGCTAGTGCACTTTCAAGGAAGAAATATACTCAGTCTTCAACCCAAAATCCAAAACAGAACCGTCCCCAGCAGGTTAATATTGAAACAGAAACTGTTGTAGATACCCCAATGATTTCTGTTCTTTCTAATGAAGTACACTGGGTAATAACAATACAGGCCTTACATTTTGAATTTTTCGGAGTCCAAATTCCAAGGTGACAACATTTTAATGCAAAAATGCCTCACAGTTAACAAAAATGCTCACCGAAACAAAAAATATACGCAACTGTCTAAGACGAACTACAAACAGTCTAATCTACGTGAAATTTTAAAATAATGTGCAGAGCAAAACTTTAGTATCTGAAGGTAAATTATCAAATGTGACGGGGAGTTTGGAACACTTCGTAGTATTGGATCAGTTTCCAGATTACCTTGCCATCAATACTGTCGAAGGTCTTTTCAAAGTCGTTGGTGTTGAGGTAGAGACTACACTGTCGTTCTATGAACCGTTTCATAATGATGCATAGCTTTGCGAATTAGTCCGCGTAGGATCTGCTTTTCTTAAATCCAGCTTGTTCCAAGAGTAGATTTGCATCCCCAGCAGTTTTAGTCCCTCCAGGATGATACGCCATAGTATTTTGCAAGTAGTAGACAAGAGTATGGTTCCGTCCCAGTTTATGCTAACGTTGAGTCACCTTTCTTGTAGAGTTCGGTAAAGTAGGTATTTTTTCAATCAACAAGTAGTTTTACCTAGGTCTTTGACTGTAAGTTGAAAATTTGCAGAGGTCATTTCCGTTCCACCTGCTTCCACCGATACCTAGAACTTATCTATTATACCTTCTGAGTTCTACCCAGTCTGATTAACCTTGACACCTTCAAACGTTGTGTGGACAATCTGTTTGTCTATGACAATTTCTCCAGGCTGCTTTCACGAAGGCTCTCACTAGGAGGCGTCTTTTTGCCTCCTTGATTTCCATTAGGTTTCCCTTGGCGCAGCCACAGGTAAGCATGATTGTCTACCACCAGTGAAATAAAATAACTGTTGTTTCTTTTGAATAGGACCACAGTGTGCCTGTAATTGCAGAGGTAGTATTGGAGTTCAATAACCTCTTTCGAACCACTTTTCCGGTTAACGAAACGAAGTCGGATGCGCTCCTGGCTTCTTCTGCACAGTATACCAAGCTTTCTTGGGTAACACACAGTCAAAGATTATATTTTTCAGTCACATGGAGACAAAATTTAACTAGATAAGATCTCTGTTATTCATCAGTGCCAATGGGTAATAGTAGAGCTCAAAGACTTCTCAAAACGAAATATGTACTGTGAACTGGCAGAAAGTTTAACTAAAAACGTTGAATAGGAATTCTGTCCGCGAGGACAGAACCCAGCAATAAAAGCTATCGGTCAATAATCAATGGTCATGCAGTCAATAAAGACAGGAGTAAGACGGGGCTACCTATTATTAGGCAGCACTTATTGTGATTCCGATTATGATACTACGGTCCATGTTCTCATGTTCTACCATGTGCCAACGTTGTGCTCGTCAAAAACGAACAACAATATATTAAGAAGCACAAGTGAAAACTTGACGTGTATTGTTAAGGCAATGGATAGCGACACGCACGGCTTATGGAGAAGCTGAGCACTCCAAGGTCACTTATGCGTATAGCGAAATCAAATTTCAACAAGTGCGAGGTGAACGCAAAAGTGCGCAACGCGTAATATATACAACAAACGAAAATCGACGTTCAATAATTCAATGGCAGATACACTACAGAAATACTGAAAACTGGTTTCAGTAAGTGAAAAACAAGCGTACATGAATTGGCTTTGTAAGCGTACGGTTTGAGTTAACAAGGGGGCGCTATATTATTTTAAAGGTTGACGGTGCAGTGGATAAAATCCTAATTTTCAACGCTCAATTTAGTTAGGTGGTTCTAATGACTCTCAAGCTTAGCGCACTCCACAAAATTCAGGCTTCGAACTCACATGAACAACTAGTTGCTCTAGCTCCATACTGCAGGTGAGGTGGCTGACCGGAAAGGACAAGTTACAAGGAACTCTCGAAGAAATCCAGGCCATAATCGACCACACAGCAAATAATAATATATATTTATCCTTATCTATGTGCGTCGGTGGCACAGTGGTTAGGATTCTCGCCGACCATGCACATGGTCCGAGGTTCGATCCTCTGCCGACGAACACCTGATATCTATGGTCGGCCTGCAACATTTGGGCTACCGATATCCATGCTGAAAATTCCATACTTATACCAAAAATACAGTGTGGAATCAAGCTGTAATAAAAAAAATAAAATAAAAATAAATACCAAGGGGGGCATCGAGCTATATCATTCCGTCGAATGGAACCTCGGCGAGAAACACGTTGAGCATCCGAGAGCGACATGAGGAGAGTCGTGTGTGGGTTTTTTGTAATATATAATATATATTTATTCCTATATATGTAGACAGAATACATAAATCGATTATACATCGACGGAAATTTAAGCCATCATCAGATGATCAACATCTGGTTGATTGCGTAGCCTTGATGATCCTCCGAAACGAACCACTCAAAATTTTTCCAATCAGGTTAATACGTTGGCGCATTTATCAGTCATTACTTCACGGCAGACGAACTGAGTAATGCTGTCATAACTATGAATTATATTTTCCGTCTTACAGTTGCTGTCCACACTCCCAGTTATCATCGTAAAAACCGACGAACCATCAGATGGCTTATCACATACGAGTCTGAGGTGTTGGATGTGTAGTGGAACAGAAGAGTTTGTCAATTCAATTGAATCCTGGATATTTCGCTTTCACTGGTCATCATGTTTATTTCTGCTGACTGAATAAGATTACAGACACCAAGGTTTTGCGAGAAAAAAGAGCCCGGAGGCTGTGCGTTGTAGTGTGATTGTATATCACTGTACTGGCTTCATACCATTGTTATCAAACACATTTTCGAATAGCCGTAAGGGTCATATTCCCCTTTTTGAAGCCGGGGGAGGGGTGTGAGAGCAGCCTGACTACCAGGTTGGGTGGGCCAGTCTTAGTTGTCAGCAATTAGTATGGCCAAAGTTAAGGTCTAGCAGGATGAATGGCCATGCAACAATCGTGAGCGTTTAGGAATGAACTTTTCAGCCAAAACGATTACTCAAACTACAGACTTACAACCTGTTATATTTAATATAGTGTCTATGAAACTACTTCCGAAAGCACAGCAGAGGGCAAGTGAAGCTGGGAATACTTACTGAAACAAATGGAAGGGCATTCATCTTTCGGCAGGTAATGAAGGCCTCACAAATCATGGAGAAGAAATGACTCCTACTTGGTTTCTTGTTCCACCCTTCTGACAGCCTTAATTGGCTAAATCATATGTGTGACCATAGAGTACGGTGTTGTAGAGGCTCTGAAAGCGTTATTTCCAGTTAAACCCGATCAGAACTGAGCTCTAGAAAGTTCAAGCAGCGTAACTAACTGTTTTTTACACGTCTAGATAAGTCAGTAGCGGTTTCCGTGGGCAACATTTAGTCGAGTAAGTAGTGTTAATCGCTTTTCTAATAGAAAAGGTCGTATATCCTAAGGATGTTCACTCGTTCCTATAGGCTTTTTCAACAGCCTACAAATGGTCTTAAGGTAAAGATATGTGTTACGAGAATCGCGACCTCACAGTTTCTGGGGGTATGTAATAAAGCCAGTACATAGACTAATAGGATAGTCTAAAGAAGAAATTTATACATGTAGTCGAGAGAACATTGAGCTTTGCGAAAAAGTCGCTTTTTTATAGGCTGACTGAATTAATCATATTTGGAGGCTGAAAAAGTATCTTCAATTCATAAATGGTAGCAATCTGAGCTTCTAATAAACTGCTATTTCGACAGCAAAAAGAATTCATATGTGAGGACAGACAACAGCATTTTACTCGCGTGGAAATATTGCACTTATTTTAACTGTGACATCTCAAAAGTTTTCCATGAAGTTGATTTTGAACACTCAACTAACGGGATGAATTTGATTTGGAATAACTCCAGTATTTACACAATATCTAGAATCATATTTGTCGACAGTTTGCTTAGATCCCACGTATACGAAGTATTATTCAAGGAAACAGGTTGCTAAATGGAGTCATGAAGGGTTAATCTAATGCTCCCTATCTTCTGGCTAGCACTAGCAATTTATCGAAATGCTTCTCCGCAGAACTTTTACATTTGCCCAATTACCGTAAGTAATAGGCTAGTTAAATGAATTATACTAGAAAAACAACTTACATAGATGATGATGCAATTGAACGGTACTCTCATAAATCCAGGGTGGTTCACATATTGCACGACGTATTTGACGGGTAAGGGCCTGGTAAACTAGCTCCGAAAACGCCTTTAAAAAACCTTAATTGAATGCGGAATACACAGCCGAATTCTAAGAACCAGTTGGTTTGCCCTTTCATTTCATTGGAAATCTACTCCGAGATGCTGAAACCAACTGGGTGAGAGGTCTCTTTCATTGTGTCATGCCAAACTTAACTACCTTCGGTATATTTTGGTCGACATTTGACTAAGGATTCCGCATTCAATTTTGTCCAGCTCAGTTCTTTTTTATGTAAGTTTACACTCCCATCATTTTTCTGGCTTGGTTGTGCAGAACTAGGAATATTCAATTTTACCACCATCACATTTTTAATATGACTTGAGTAGCTAGAATGTTGAAACCACAACGCCCAGTATCATGCATTACAAACCATTTCGCCTAATAATTCCTCTATACCCATTCTTTTTATTATTATTTATCTCTATGCATACGCTTCCATGCCATTTCGCATTCTCACAGAGTAAATAGCTTGTAGATACGTGTATATGTGAATACCAGTCTGTAGTTATGCTTAGATAAAGTGGTTCATACATGCTGAAAACTTAAAAATATAAGGATATAAAGATGTGTATATAAAGTACACTTGTTTATTATTACTATGACTGAAATTACTGACCACTCACCGAACACCTAAATGATCTTCAAGCAATCCCGCATCTGTATGAGATGAGTTATTTGCCAGAGCATCACAACTTAGCAGTGTGAACTGCCCCAGTATTCTTGACAGTAATATGCAAACATGTAAGACGTCTTTTCCAGATAACAAGAGGAATTCACCATGTAATGAATTTAACCTGAATGTCATTACTTGATGAAATACTCATGTCTGCTAGAACAAAGCTAAAGAGGTTTTTATGCAAATCGGTCTTTCAAGAGCATATTTATATCTTAAGTCTACAGTGCACTCTTCTAATATGTGAAATATGATATCTACAAACCCCGCCCACAAATGTTGGTACAGTAAACATATACTACCATTGTCCATTATTGTTCAGAATGCACTGAGACTTTTAGGGCTATATTTTTTAAAAAACCGACTTGAGATTCTTGTAAATTGAGTTTTCGTTAACAATAGCCAATAACAACAGAATATGAGAACCCAAGTTGAAAACCGGTAATTATGAACATATTCGGTACGCGAGAATGGCTTTTAATATCGTCTTGACGTTTTGTTCTTGGTTCGCTTGTTATCTTTTCATCATATTTCCCTCTATGAAGTCATCTTAATTCTGCTGTCTTAGCTTCTCAGGCTCGCGAGGTAGTTACACCGATTCTGCTGCAAATTCTCAATTTAGCTGAAAAATAAGACCTTGATTTCATTCAAAATGCATTCCACAAAAATATCATCTACAACTTCACATTTACATTTACCTCTCCTCAAGGCTATTTCGTGGTTATAATCTCGACCAGTCACTCCATTATGATGGACTTGAAGTTTGTTCCGTTTCTGCACAGAACACTAAGTTCGTTTCCGTGTGTCTGCAGTGCTTCTTACTTCGTATGACAAATAGCTGGTGTCACCACGACTACTTACGTTCACACCTTGTCACATAAAAAACCACATTCCTCTCTCAACATAACGATTTCCTGACGTCGGAAGCCAGCTGGCTTCCGACGTCAGGAAATAAATAAATAAATAATACAAGTCTTTTAATTTCACTAGTGAAATTAAAAGACTTGTATTTTTTATTTTTGATTACAGCTTGATTCCACACTGTATTTTTGGTACAAGTATAGAATTTTCAGCATGGATATCGGTAGCCCAAATTTTCAGCCCAAATATGCATTTAGTGCAAAATGTATTCAGTGTTTTTGCATTACAGACAGTTCATAGACTATTCAAGTGATGTCAACCCAGTGCTTTGCGCAACGCCAATTGACCCTTCAAACTTTTTCTCTCCATCTAGGATATATTTACGAAGGTTCTCAAACCGAGGTCGACTAAAATACGCGTGGAATTTAGATTCTCAACGACTGGAACTCTTTACCCGACTCATTAGTATTAGCTCCATCGGTGAACGCTCCTAAAGAGAAACTGGATCGTGAGGATTAACATGGGCAACAGAAGACTTTCTATCCTAATAATCTGAATCTGGAACCGACTACCTTCTGATAATAGATCCTATGATAAACTCAACAGGTTCAACATGTCCACCCTAGCTTGCCTGAAAGGTCACAACTCTTGGTAAACGGCAAAACAAAAACAGTGCATTTTCTGATTGAGGCACTCAAGCAATCTTAATTCTATTACCACTGCAGGGAAGGCTCCACCAGCTAACTAAGTTTCCTTTCCTTTATACCTTGCAGTGAGTAGGTTTAGTGTAATTATTTTTAGAAGAATTGTATCGGCAACTATACCTTCTATTACTATGCGGCATAGAACATTCTCGATCTGTGTAGGAATGACTAACGTCAGCAAATCGTTTACTGTTGTTTTCCATTTCGCGGAAGTGTATAATTTTTTGGACATTCGTGATATCTATTTTTCATAATCTAATGACAAGTTTAAAAAGCGCTGCGTTAATTTTCTGCAACACATAAAAAGAAAGATCATAAAGTCGTAAAAGGCCTGAAATAAATGTTGTCAGTGAAACAAAGGAGAAAACAGAGAATGTGGGATAGGGATTTAGGGTGTTAATCATCAATGTTTATGGAGTACTTGTTGACCTTATTGTGGGTCAAGGGTCGGTTTGATTATTATTGTTTGTTACCTCTAAACTCACCTAGATTATCCCGTTTGTGTATTCATTTGTCTGTCTCATTTACACTGTCTCTCACACCACTGCCTACATTCACTCTTGCAACCTGTATTTTATGTTCAGTACATATAGACTATTTCATTTTGTATGGTTTTAAAGGACAACCAAAGCTCACCGACTATGATTCCATCTTGTACTTGTACCACAATACACTTTCTGATCTAATTCTGATTGTCTGTACTAGCTATTTTATGCTGAAACCAAAAGATTTAGAATTATGGAGACAAGCGACAAATTGATTGTTAGAGGTTGTCCGCTCAAATGTTTGTTGTTTGTTTGCTGGAGGAATAGTACGCCGTGATTTTTTGTAAGTCTTAGACGCTTTTAGGCTGTACTTTTCCGCTTGTGGGGTGTTGAGTCAAGTACTCTGGGCTTAGAATGTGAGTGGACTAATAATATTTTTTCTTCAGTTCGGAGCATGCTCACTCTGAAATGCCTCTGGAGAAAAGATATCTGGAATAGTCATTTTATCTCGGGTATATTTTGTTCTCAATAGTTTGAATTGTTTTGCTTATTTTTCCTTTTTGTGATTGTACTAGGCTTTGGTTTTGTTTTGTTCAAATTGTGGTTTGATTCAGTATTATGTAATTATCACTTTTACGAATGTGTGCTGCAGTCGTTTGCCTTATTCTCGAATCGGGCTCGAATGATAATTTTTAAGATCTAATATAGTACGATATCCAGTATGCTCACCTTCGATCCAACTATCTGAGTAGTAATATATTTCTTATGTTTTAATTGTAGTTAAATTTGAACCTGATTATGATGTGGTTTTGTTCTCTGAGCTGGATGGTTAATTTGCGAAGCTTTCATCACCCTACTGGGTGACGTCTTCAGCGCATACTTCAGTTTGAAGTCAAATGAAGTCAAAACAAAACCACATCAAAATCATCCACCTGAGCTACAAATCTTCTCTATCATATCTGAACCTGATTATGCATATCATTTGCCAGTCTCATACGAAACACAGTTTGTGTTGATATGTGTAGCATTTGCTTGGTACATTTACCAGTGGTTGACGATCAGTATTAGTTTTGTGATCCAGATACTCTACGTATCTCTATGTCACACAAGATATTTTAGCGTTTATGATACTATCCAACGAATCAGTCTAGAGAATACTGAATGAAAGTTAGAACCATCACCCAATCGTGTAAACTTATGTAGCCAAGCTACTGAACCACCTGTCTACTAGCAAAGTATGTCGATAAGTTTCAGGCATAGTCTCTTGTAATTTCGCTCAGGCAGTCATTGTTTTAGTCACTACTATGTGGTTACTGTCATAAGACCGACTTAAACGGCTTTAGTTCAAGATAAGGGGGTAAAACCTAGCAAGCTAAATAACACTGTGAACAGCGGGGAATAATGTTAGGGAAAGAGATAGTTAAAGCATCTCTAGGGTGATTAAATAGGCAAACATGAAAGGATATGACGCATAAGACTATTTCCAAGAAACACTAGCCTCAAAACAGCTGAAGCCTTGTGCTAAACACTGAATAACAGTAGGGATAATATTCATAATCTATATTTATCCACCAAGGACTATTATTTTTCAGGTGCTCGAATGTCTCACTCTGGAACAAAAAGTCGCAAATCTAATCATTTAGTATCGCAAACAAATGCATCAGTCAAAAGGTTGAAGACCGTGGCAAATGAGAAGAATTTCTACTGGTCAAACTTAATCCTTCGTTTCATTGTATTTTGTATAGCAGTAACTGCTTGCTATTTACATTGGTTTCATGTTTCAAATCTTCATGAAAATGATCTTTTTTTCTCGCATTTATCCAATATGGAACGTGAACTGACATTCAGAACTGAAATGGGGTTTTATTATTCTTATTTTAAGCAGGTAAAGTCAATCATTTTTCCTATTTTGATATTTGGAAATGTATTTACTTACTTCTGAATGTAGTATCCTATGGAGTGAGTTCAGTCTTTTTTTCTAATCCTTTACGTTCCCAGTGGAACATAGGGCTTCAAGCTAGAGGCTTGAATTTTCGGTAGCAGTGGTGTTTATTTTTACGGAATAGGGTTGCTAGTCTCATGTCCAACCTGTTTACCGGTCACATTACTTGCTTAGCGAGGTAAAGGAGTGTGTCGGCCAGGGATGGAACCCCGAACCACCTGCGTGGTTGGCGAGCATTCTACCACTATGCCACCGACGCAGTCATTACACCATATTATTAAAATAAATATTTGATCTTAGTATTTTTTCAAATTTTCACTAACTGCATAGTGTTCTGTTATAAAAATAAAAAAAGACACTTTCCTCAACTTTGGAATGTGTGTAAAATCAATTCTCCAAACTTTCATAGTCAAGTAAGTGGAGTCTTATTTTTAGTTTTGTGATATATTTTTACTTATCTAAGCGAAATAACTCAAATGATATATAATAATGGCTTTATTCCAAACAGTACTTTTGGTACAAATATGGAATTTTCAGCATGTAGTGGAGTATTGCATCTAACTTTCTCATTACATGCGTAATAATTAAAACAGGGCATTTACATTGATAATATTGTAAAATAAGTGAGTGAATATAAAATGGAAATTAACTGAAAATATTAACAACAATGTAATAATGAGAAAAGTGGGGCCATTTACTTAGAGTTCCCCAGTAATTGGCAATTTCCTACCTTGTACTGTTCTCATCATATAATATATGTGCTAGATAAGGTATCGTAGAGTATTTGTACTTAGTCGTCTGAGCATACAGTCTTCTATAGTTGCTTCTAGTTCTACCTGATGACGTAGATGATAGGAGAGAGTTGTGTGTAGAGAGGGTGCTCAGAATCTGACAAGATAATATTTGCTAATCTCTTGCAGGAGTCCATGTGTCTATCTATAATGGTATTGACGAGTTGGTTTAAGAACACTCCACTCACCCCACTGACGGCTTTTAGTACCCTTCACAGTATAAAAAAGCCTTTCTTAAGTACCCTCGGATAGGTTAACGGGGAGCAATAAAAAAGTATAGTCAGAATATATTGTTAGGTATATATATATACTGGCGTGGAATTATGCTCCTGTCCATCCGAAGACAAATACTAGGCCGCATCATCCTGGAGAGAATCATACAAGACCTGGATGCAAAACTCCGGCCGGAACAATCTGGATTCAGGAGAAACAAATCATGTATTGATCAAATCGCCACACTACGGATAATCATTGAGCAAAGCTTGGAATGGCAGTCACCTCTTCACCTCACTCAACTTCATCGACTTTGAAAAGGCCTTCTGCTGACAGCGTCGATCGAGAGGTGATTTGGCAACTACTTCACTACTATGGGGTGCCATCGACAATTATACATCTCATCCAACAGTTACACGACAATGCTGCATGCCAAGTAATCCACAACGGGAAACTTACGGAAGCCTTCGTAGTGAGGACGGGAGTGAGGCAAGGCTATCTGTTATCGCCAATGATTTTCCTGATTGCAGTAGATTGGATAATGCGACAGACAACGGGCAATGAGTAAACAGGCGTAAAATGGACTCACACAAAAAACTTGGAGGATCTGGACTTCGCCGATGATATATGTCTGATTTCCCACAAACCGAAAGATATGCAAGTGAAAAGCAACAAGCTGGCAAAAGAAGCATCCAGAGAAGATAGGACTTCAGGTGAACATAGATAAAACAGAGGTGATGAAGATTCCTGGCCAACACCAACAGCAACAACAACAGACAACAATCAGCCAGTGTAAATGGGAGAAATCTGAAGGAAGCAACCTACTTCACTTGCCCACCTGGAAAGCATCGTCTCAACTACAAGCGGACGGAACTGACGAGGTTATCAAAGCAAGAATCGGAAAGGCAAGACAAGCTTTCATTACTCTCAAGTCTGTGTGGAGGTCAACAGCACTCACCATCAAAAATAAGATCCGGATTTTCAACTCCAATGTGAAGTCAGTCAGTGCTACTCACTATACGGATCAGAGACTTGGCGAGTCATAAAAAGCATCTCCAACAAACTTCAGACCTTCATTAACAGTTGTCTTCGCTCAATACTCAAGATCAGATGGCCGGCCAGTAAAGATCAGCAACAAAGATCTCTAAGAGAGAATCGACACAGCAGGAACCGATTGTGAAACAAATAGGTAGGAAGAAATGGAGATGGATTGGCCATACGCTGAGGAAACCATCAAGTGACATCATTAGACAAGCCATTGCTCGAGTGGAACCCGAAAGGGAAACGGCGAGTTGGTCGTCCAAAGGTGACTTGGAGGAGGTCATGTGAGGAGGAGATGAAAGCATGTGGGCAGACTTGGAGTGGAGTGAAAAAAGTCGGCAGAAAACCGAAGGCAATGGAGACGCTAGGGTGAAGCCCTATGTTTCTCTAGGAATTAAAGGATATTATATATATATATACTTCTGGATTTACAGAATCACAACTCATCCAGATAGTCTAAAGAAATACTCAACTGTTGTTATGCATACAGCGAAAATGTCACACAACAGAGTGAGGTAAAGTTAATAGAGTTGAATAATATTTGGTTACTAGATTGTTAATCACTTTGTGACAGTTTGAGCTCACAAATTGCTCCTGCAATACAATAGAACCACACAACAGTATGGCATTATAACGTAATAAATTGCAATCAAAAGTAATTCATTTTAATTACGCGGTGTAAATAGCTGTGAACCATACGCGGTATTTAAAAGATTGTTACACAATTTTGTTTCTCAAGTGTTTAAATTCAACATTAATCGGTTGTAAGTCAGGTGGTTGAGTCAATTAGCATGGTCTTCACCTTCATTATTTTGTGGCAGTGATATACTATACTGTCGTAAACAGACTTCACTAACTTTTTTCCTGATACATTAACAGTCCTTCATTTGAGGTTAGAGTTGTGTCAAAAAAATTTATGGATAGGGTAGTATAAAGATCGAAAATTTCCGCTATATATTTACTGTAAGCGAATTTTTCTTAGTATCAATTGCTTTAACATGAAATCCTTTCTAGACTACTCAAAACTGAGATTATCCAAGAGTGTTTTAATAGTTTATCTACTATCGTATTTTACAAGTCATAGATGTTTGCTATGGCGAATAGTGCCAGCTTGGTTTTTCGTAGCGCTAGGAATTAAATTAATTAAGGATTATGTTTCAATAGTTTATATGCAATGATACTTTTTTGTTGTAATATTGCGACTAATGTTACTACCTGCGATTACATCATTTGTTTTTTATTCATACATTATTGATAGTCATATACGTGGTTCATTTCTTGTATATCCGAGATTGTATTCTAGGTTGTTGACAGTTGTGCTGAGTTACCCTTGTTGTATGTAATCGGTATAACCTTAATGAATATAGATTCACTTGTGGAGAAGAACATGGTGATAGACTACTTTTCTTTGATGTCTAACTGAGCAGAAAAGAGGATGATTCACCCAAGAGAAATGTCTACAGAAAACCTACGTCTGTAGGACAATATACATACATTTCTTCAGCTTTGTACTAATCCGATACCAGAATCAATTTGGTTAGATGCTTGACGAAGAGAACAAGAAGAATCTATGCCTAGAAAGTGAATTGGGATACATCCAAAATACGCAGGTCCTAATGGGTTATCCTAGTAGGTTTATAAGGAGATATGAGATGACAACAGTTAAAATGAAACAACTATTCCTAAAATTGCAACTTAATGGGGACTTGGTTAGTGAAGTCCTACATCTAAGATTGTCGAGAACATCATTGTTTTTATGCTGCCATCTGTTACTCTTTGTACTTCGCAGTCTAACATAGGCATTTTCCCGATTTCCGTGGTGAATTATATTGAGTCTACATGACTGTTTATGTCTAAGAAGAATTTCTCAATATTATTCTTTTTCATTATTACTAATGTGTCACCTACGCATCTCCACCAAACATTTTATTGATGACATGAGTGGTTTAAGTGCATTCTCTTTCCAAAAATCCATGATTATGTCAGCTAGTATTGGTGGGGTGGATGATCCAATGGCTATTCTTTCATTTTGTTGGTATATTTTTTCTTCAAATGTTAGGTATGTTGTTTTCGATAAAGAAAGGAAGACGAAATTTGCAGTATAAAATGATATCATTCTATTTCACAGATTCTCATCAGCTGCAGACTACCTGAAATTACAATGGTTATATAGATGATAATAACATACTTTAATGTTCGAGTGGTGGTAGAAAAAAAAAATTAAAAAATAATTTTTTTTATTTTAATTTTTTTAAATAAATAAAAAAATAAAATTAAAAAAAATTTATTTTTTAATTTTTTTTCCAAATTATTTAAATTTTATTTTTTTAATTGATTTTTTCGACAGAATTCAACCCCTTTTTATTATCTCTTCTACGGATAGTTGTATCCTGTCTTTTAGGCCATCATCTTCATTTAGTCTTGTTTTCTGTGCAACCATGGCGTTTTGAATGGCTATTTTAGTAGAGAGACTGTAAACATCAAATTTGACTAGTAATTTCCTCTCCGTCTATTTGAATGGCTTTTTAGTCGTCTCGCTAATTCAAATGAGAATTGAATTGTCTCTTGTTAGTCTTAGTATTGTTGCAATAAATCTTGACAGCGTGGTGTGTTTCTAAAATCTACAATCGGTTTTATCGGATACCCTTCTGTATGCAGTTTCATTGCGCCACATATTGACGTAGACGTGATATCCGGCTATCGATCAAAAGGCGTGTTTACTGCTCAGCAATCCGCTCCATCCTCCTTTACGGCTGAGAGACCTGGCCATCGAGAATAGAAGACATGAAAAGCTTGGCTAGCTGTCTGTCTTTGATCATAGGTGTCTGTGTTCTATCTCCCGTGTGAAGTGGTATGATAGGACGAACAATATTGAGGTTACACGTCGAGTGCTAGGTAGGTAAGAGGGGAAATCAATAGACGAGGCTGTGAAGTTACATTGATGGAGATGGTTAGGACATGCGTTACTTATTATTGCTAGCCTAGCCATCGTCTTCCTCGACAATGGGCAATGTTATCTGACGTAGGACGGATCAAGTTGGAAAAGAGTTAGCCGGTGGTGGTCAAACCAAAACATGGTATCTATCAGTCCATAAAATCCACAACAGTTATCTTAAGCCAACCACGTAGGGAGTTTTAGACTAGCTGTCTGGTTGAGGTCCTCCGGATAGTAAAGACCAATGGTGACTGGAGACAATTGGTGATATGGATCGAAGTCTTTCTCAATGGCTGGTGCAGATGTATCCACTCCTTGTGACTTATAATACTCGTATCTCGTATCCCTCATATCTCTGTTCACTGTCTGTATTTTGTGTTTCTTTTTAGTTTCTTCTCGTGCTTTGTGTGCTAAGTGTGAAGTGTGGCGACTCAAACTGTGTTGCACATTGGTGCAAAGTTCTATGTTGAAACCAGTGATGAGTCAGTCAGTCAGTCATATATTGAAATTAAAGCATTTGTATTATTCTCTTGTATTTTCATTGTTTTTAATTAGCACTTTCAAGAATGATGATTATTGGTGGTGGCATTTTGTTTTTAGTATCATGATGACATTTTTTTTGTTTTCTTATTTTATTTACACGCATGCTGATATCATCAGTGATTGTACATAGGACATAATTACCACTTACTGAGTAGTAGTAGCCTACTGAAATACAACACCTATGCATAAAGTCACGCCCACCCCCCTTCATCCTCATATTTTTCATAATTTCACTGAATTATTGAGTAAAAGATAATTACTACCTAGATTGTTTATTATGACTGATTATGACTTTTTTTGGTATATTTACTTATTTGTTCCTCTTTTCTTCAAAATATTTTGTTCAGATGATTTTAGCACCCACCTTTATGGATGCATTCAATTCATTGCTTACTGATAGTAGAACAGAATATCCGCCTTGTTTAAATTTGACCAGTAATAGTAATACAGGTAATTTGTGCATTATGTCTTCCTTTATAAATTTATGCTATAGATAATGATCAAGGTGTTAATTGTTCAGCGCTTAATGCTATTGAACGCTTCAACTTATTCCCTGAGCTATTGTTAGCTGGTGCTTACAGATACTTCAGTTCATTTGGTTTAATTAAACGTTATTGTTTTCACGTGAAAAGAGATCCACCTAGTCATCCTATCGCAATAGCTATAGACTCTGATGTTATGAAGAATTCCTTACAGCTTAAAAAGTGAGTGATGAATAGAGGAACTATAATGGTTTCTGTTTTTTTTCTCAAATTATTAATATATATTCAATTTTATCACGATGGTTTTCCGATCACAGCAGTCTATGCCTTAAAGTTACCTTGCACAGTGAGATAGTCGGACAACCTATACTGGCTTGAACCATGCTAATGAAGTTGGTAGGATATAAGTAAGAGTAAGACTGAAAGCATTTGTCTTCATAGTTTAGGTTGCCTATTGTCTGTCTGTCTGTTTTCGACACAGAACTTTGCACCGATGTGCACCAGTTCAAGTCGCCACACTTCCTCCTTGTAGCACACAAAGCAAAAGAAGAAGGTAGAAGAAATGCATAATAGAGACAGTAAACAGAGGAGTGAGACAAAGGAATAGTAATAAGGAAGAACAATATAGTTTCATTGGAAATCATAAGTCACAAGGAGTGGATGCATCTGCTCTGGCCATCGAGAACGATTTTGAGCCATGTTACCAATTGTCTCCAGCCCGTCATTGGTGTTTACCGTCCCGAGGACCCCAACCCGGAAGTCTACACCTTCCTACGTGGCTAGCTTAAACTAACTGTTATATATTTCATTGACTGGTGCCATGTTTTGGTTTGACCGCCGCTAGGTCTTTTCCAGCCTGACCCTATGTCAGCTAAAAGCGCCCATCGAGGAAGGCGATGGCTAGGCAAAGGTAACACATGTTCTAACCATCTCAGTCGATGTAACTTCACAACTTCGTCGATTGACTTCCCCTCCTTACCTAGAGCTCGACCGAATCCTAACCTCAATATTGCTCACCTTAAAATACCACTTCACACGGGAGATAGAACTCAGAAACCTATGATCAAAGACAGCTAATCTTTTCATGTCTTCTACTGTCGATGGCCAGGTCTCACAGCCGTAAAGGAGGACGGAGCGGACTGATGAGCATTACACACGCCCTTTGGTCGATAGCCAATCGGATATCACGTCTACTTTAGAGACGACGTAAACTGGCAAATGCGAAACGAGCCCCCTGTATTTGTGCTGAGATTTCGTCAGAGATCAACCCATCGGGGCTGACTGATGCAACTTCTGTAATAAGTGAAGCGATCAAGGTACTCTATCACTTCACTCCCTATTTGTAAACTAGGAGTCAGTGTAGTCCAGTCCTGTACCATCATATTACATTTGACGGGAACGAATTGCATGCAAAACATTTGTGGATTGCAGCTCAATGTGTTCAGAAGACTGCATTTTGTCGGCGTCCTCGCCTAGAAGGACTATATCGTCTGCATATTTTTAGTCAACGAGATAATTCCCTGGTAGCAAGTCAATCCCTGAGTCTCTGAAGTGAGTTAGGGTTAAATCCATTAGTACATTACTGGATTAAAAGTTGCCTACACTGTGATGGGGGATTTGAAGTCGAAGCCACTCGAAACTAATGGAACGAAATGGTGGTGGGAGCAAAATGTTTTCCTCGGTGTAATGATGCTGTTTCCCCACAGTGAGGAACAGGAATCAGAAAAAGTGGGCATACGAAATGATTGGTAGCGAATTATTCTCCAGCCGTCCTTAACCCTCCTAAATGGGATTGTACAGATAAAACTCTACAAGCTTCTTCTTATCCTAACAACCAACCAGAATATCAGCACTCTCGGGAAATTTTCTCCTGGGCTCTGAAGTCACTCAAAAATAATTTTTCTGTCATTTTGATCACCTGAAAAACAAACCAACTTCTATATTGTGTGTAGGAAGTTGATAAAAACTAACCGCCCACACAGTCGTGTGTTCAAGTCCATGACATTAATTGCTGAATTTTAATAAACGTGTTTATCTGAAATCTAAACACTGATAATTCATCAAAATCTCGACATGGTCAAGGTTACCTGATTTCTATAGTTATACATAGTTGTGATGGTACCTTCAACCGTGATAAACTGCTTGCTCACAAAGTATCATAACAGATATGAAGTCATTTTTGGCGCTAGTCAACTTTTGTCATTTTTAGCATCAACGTGATCTCCATCTGCGTGTAACTACGCTTTAGTTCGTTCATTACAACTATATATCTTTGAGACATGGCTATTTAAGACGCAAGATGTAGAAATTTACCTTTGATTACAAATAACTTTGTTTATCTCTTATGTTAAATAAAATAGTTTTGTTTGGTAAAGCGTTTTAGGCAACGGAAATGGATCGACCAATAAAGTTGGGGACCGTTATCGGTTTAAGTGACTATACTATGCACTACGCATGTCAGACTAAACCTTTATTTAAAAAGCAACTGAAGATATAAGCAGATCTAGTTACCGGTATGGAGTACAAGGTCAACTCGACCACGTTTCTGTATACAGAAGTTAAGTTATAATCGTTTAACAACAATGGCTTCTGCAAATCGGAGTAACCAAGGTTTTATGTGTGTTGATTATTTTAGCTTGATGGATTTTAACTACATCTTCTGTGTTAACCAGGAACCTAGTGATCGCACTAGCTAACAGTCTCACTTTTCATATGAAGACTAAGGGATCTGCTATCGCGAGTTCATCTGAATTGGTAAATGCTTATGAAATAATGAAACCTTTACAATCGCCACATGTAATTTAACTTGGTTGAAGTCAAGTTAAGTCTCTCTGTTAATGTAACTGTTTCGTTGACAAGCATCTTACTTGAAATTGCGTGACCTCGCAGACAAGTTAAGTAACCAAACTATCCAATCACTTCACTTTTAATTAATTATTTAACTCAGCATCTTTCATGACACTATTCCTAAGTTATCATTATCATCTTACATCTGGTACTTTGAAACCTTTAAATCTTATCGGTTAATCTATACAGTGACGGAAGTCTTCTTATCGAAGTTAACACTGAAGATCTTACTCAGCCCTATGATGAAACATTCACGATAACAAATCACGGCTTTAAAAATAAACAATTTCTAAGCATTATTGAGTTTTGCAAAACATGATACCTTCAGTTTCAGTCGAAGAACATTAGTTGTTTTTAAATTTATATAGTGTATTTTCCACGTAAATTGGTGGGACATGAGTTCTAGTGAGAAGTCGTGACCAGTCAGGTCCAATTAGATGTTACGTGTGTGGATGGATGTTCCACCAACGACAATGGTTGGGGTCGCGCTAAATCACAAATTGGTGGAAGTTAGAATTCATGAGCCATTGAATCGGGTCCCATTGACTGAATGGTATACGAGCTTGTCTTGTAACCGGAAGGTCCTGGGTTCGAATTCCAGTGGGTGCGTACTGCCGATGATTCCCAAACTAGGATGAAACAGCGGCTTTCCAGTACTCCCTGGTCTAAAAAACATGAGCAGAAATTATTGGTTCAGGATCATTCAGTCAACTAGCTTATACAGGCTGGAGTAGGGAGGCAAGATGATAAGGGTGACAAGGGTAAAGGGGAATGATGAGCAAGAGGGCGTCGTGTGCTTTTGTAAGTGTGTGGGTGGTTTTTACTTCCCGGCTGCTCACACCACGGAAGTTGATTTTTTCTTGAGGTACCTGGAACAAAAAGAGAATTAATGTTGCATGACCGCAGAGCCCAGGAGACAACTGCTTGAGGCCGCTCACACACACATGATCTGTCTGAAGTGGCTTATAGGTTTGGTTCCGTAGTAGTAACTTACCGCCGGCTACGGACCACTGTAGGGTAAGTCGGAATGTTAAATTCTTGGGGTCGACCTTTTCTGACCCCCTCCCTCCGGAGTGGAGAAACAGCACAGCTGGCATGCTGGTCATCTAAGGGAAACACCTAACTGTGGCTGTTAAATCCCTGTTCCTCAGCAGTTTGACTTCGTCCTTGAGACCCCGAGTATAGTGTAGAAAAGTTCTTACACAATGCCGGTGATTGCTTTAAGTCTAATTGCTATCCTAACAATCTTTCTGGTATGACAGGACTTACAGGTTAAAAACAGTTAAAAACCTCCCAGATTATATCAGTCCTTGAGTATATAACAAGTCAGTGAAAAAAGCTTTTTATGTGAATACAACAGTTTGACACTTATTACAACACCTGACTGTAGTTAAGACGACAATAGTGGTTAGTTTTTAATAGATTTAAATGGATTGATTTCTATGCATATTTATTTTAAGTAATTTCAAATAACTGTCATTCAACTGACAATATTTCCAAAAAATATTTTCCTGTCATTTTACAAATTTTTTTGCATAACGAAAGAATTCCATGTGGCCTAAATCATTCATTGGTGGTGGTGAACGTATCATCAAATGGTATCATCTTCCGGACTAATTTTATTAAAGCTTCAGTAAAAGAGTTCATAGTACGTCGAATATGCTGAAATAAACAGGAAAGTTTACATAAATAAATATAGAGACCGCACAATTTTAGCAACAGAAGTAGTATACCTTAAGGCTTTCGTCGGAAAACTAGAGTCTACTAATGCTTTTAGATAATCTAAATTATAAGGTGTTGTCATCAAACAACTCAATAATATTAGCCATCATATTGGTAAGCATATATTTCAAAATTTGAAGAAAGTTTTGTATCCTATCCACAAGAAAATTCAACCTACCATACATGAAAAATATCTCTAAAATAACAGCTAGAATACTGAAATCGTTTGATATAGATATAGCACACAAGCCAGTCAAATCGCTTAATTCGATATTATGCAAACCGAAAGATCCAAAAGAAAAAGGAGATAAAGTTAATACCATTTACAAAATAAATTGTATCAACTGTAACATGCATTACATCGGCCAGAGTGGGCATCCCCTTCGAATCAGAATCCAAGAACACAAATCAGCCGTAAAAAGACACGATATATATTCTTTCATATCAATGCACATAGACAATTATGGACATCAATTTGATTGGGATAATGTCGAAATTTTAGACAGAGGAAACACCAAAAGTTCCAGGGAATTCCTAGAAGCCTGGTACTCAAATGAATATGCAATTAACAAAGACGTTAATATAGACCAAATATACCAAGTGATAAAAAGTAAATCATGTGACCAGAAAGTTTAAAATCCATGTCAACAGAAAATGGTCAATACATAGGTAAAGATGGTTACCGGGAGACGCAATTATATCACTCATGAAAAATTTAAATCATTTGACTTTATGCTAAATATTGCGCTGAAGATGTTACCCAGAAGGACGACGAAAGCTTCGCAACTCAGCAAACCAGCTCAGAGAACATTATTAATTCCAAATCCTATCTTCTCTCCCATCTATTAGTAGCAAATATTCGATGGCGGGGATGCATTAAGGCACTGTTTGAACATATGACTTATTAGTTGGAAGTTAAATGTTTCTGCCACGGCATTCTCAATTATACTGGTAAATATAGATGTATATTGATAGTATACTTGTTCTTTGTATGATTGCTACTAATAAACTGTGCTTGGACAAGTTAATAACTGTTTCTTAATGTGTGTGTGTGTGTGTGTAAAACTTAGACATTTTGGTAATATGTTGTAATCCGCCATACTTCTTATTCGCGTTGGGCATTATAGTATCTTATTTCATTACACACTTCTTTTATCTAATTGGATTAATAATTTAACTTAATGATAGCAATAATTATAATATATTACTTTCTGTTCATTGTTTAGACTGGATGTGATACCAACTCATCAACTGAAGATCAGCAATAACTCTATAATCAGTTGTGAAGGATCTGGAGAACCACCATATTTCTATGTGAATTCAGTTTTTATTTTGTCAGGTTTAATACTTTTTGGTCTTGCATATTCTGGTTGGTTGATTGCAAGATTTGGAAGCGTAAACAGATCCAAGAGTGAACTGTTCATCTCACTTTTCGGTGCATTTATACCAGTTCTAGCGTATTTCTCTAATCATAGAGAAGCTACTCGTGTTCAATGGACTCCACCGTTAAGGGAGAGTTTTGCTTATCCATTTTTTGTACTTCAACAGGCTTTTCTACTTAGTCAATTTAGATCACAGAAAATGGTGAGTAAACTTCAGGATACTTGCTAATCTTAATTTCTACTTTAAAATAAAATATCATGCAAACTGTGATCAAAATATGACCAAATAGTCCCAAAATAATTTGGGCGCCAAGTGAGAAGTATACACATATGTAAAATTTATATTTGTAAAATCTCAGCGAAATTGAAATGAGTAATTCCAACGTTTCATTCAGCAAACTGATCTGAATTTCTTCAGCGAAATTAATCAGAATTAAGATAGCAGAGGTTTATACATAAAAAGGATATCTGTTTTTTTTTTAAAACTTTTTCCAATCATATGAGTCATCAAAATATAATAAACACAATTGCATGAACTGTGATCAAAATTTTGACCTCCGACTTACAAATATTATTCAATTCAGCTTTAGATTTTCCTGTCTATTGATTGGACAGAATTGCTCGGTCTCAGGTTGACATGTCGGCTGCTTGTGCAGATGGCTTCGACGATGTCTGGGCATGTAATTAGAAGTGTTAATTGGTGGATGATGGTGACTAGCAGTGGAATCCAGGATTCTTTGGCGTTTGAAACTATGGGTACTGGGTGCAAGCATCGGTGGGAACATCGTCACTCACTGCGGAATGCAGACATATCCAGATGACGAGTCCCAAATACGAAGAAGTGCGCATCCTGTATTCCACTGTTAGTCACCATCCACCGATTAACTTCTAATTACAAATATTAGTCTACTTTTGTTTAAACACTATAAACAGAGAGTACTTTTCATCAGAATTTTAGTGATTACGTTCGACTAAAAGTTCATGGCTGTAGATAACTGAATATGAAAAATATGTATGTATATATGCGGTATACAATGGTGTGTGTGTTTGAGTATGTGTGTATGGGGAAACAATTGTAAGTCATTTGTCAGCCTCTCCATAAGAAAATATAGATAATCAGGAATTTAGATCAAATGTGATTAATTAGTGATACATATCCATTTTTATTTATTTATTAATGTGGACTTGCTATACATCAGCTAATATCACACCTTCACGTCTTTTCAAACTTTTTGAATTCACCCATTAATGCAGGTTTTCTTATTTTTAAATTTATCCTTTTCTCAATACATGACAAATCGTATTTAATATTCTCGTAATTCGTGCTACTAAATCACAAATCAACAAAAAAGCAGTAATAACATTATTATTATTGCTCCCTTGGGATCATAGTGGAACATAGGGCTTCAACTGCACGTCTACACTTGCTTCTGTCTTCTGCTGTACTTTTCACCTGCATCCCTGTTAGTCCATACACTTTCAACTCCTCTTCACACCATCTCCTCCATGTCACCCTTGCACTGACGTCCCACTCGCCGCTTCCCTTTCGGGTTCCACTCGAGCAATGGCCTGACGCGCACGCGATATCACCCAGCGGCGGCCTCCTCAGCGAGTGTTCATCTCCACCCATCTCCACTTTCTCTTGCATATTTGTTGGGCGATTGGTTCTTCTTCTGTTTGTTCCCATAGTTTCTTGTTGGTGATTCTTTCCGGTCCGGCCATCTGATCTTCAGTATAGATCCAGCGAAGACAGTTAGTTGTTGATAAAGGTCTGCAATAGCCAGCCTGTTGGAAATATTCTTTGTGACCCGACCGCCAATTTTCTGATCCGTATAGAAGAACTGACTGACTTGACGCCTGTATTGAAAATCCGACTGAATTTTATTGTTGATGCTGGGTGAGTGACGAAGATTTCCAGATTGGTTTCAGGTTGATGAATGTGTTTCTTGCCTTCGCGATTCTCGTTCGATTTGATATCCTCGTCCGTTCCGACTTCCTGTAGTTGAGACAATGCTCCGTAGATATGTGAATGAAGTAACCTCTTTCAAATCCCTCCCGTTGATGGTGATTGGCGCTGGATGTTGGTGCTGTTGTTGTTGGTTGGTTATTTTCATAACCTCCGTCTTGTCTATATTCACCTGAAGTCCTGTCTTCGCCGGCTGCTTCTTCGACCAGTTTGTCGGTTTTCGCTTGTAAGTCTTCGATTTTGGGTGACATCGAACATAAATCATCCACTCGAGAAATCCGGGTCTTCTAGGTTCTTCACGTCGGTCCAGGATATCCCTGTCCCGTTCCTCGTTTCCCACTGTCTGACGCATAATCCAGTCAGTCCACTACAATTAGGAATATCATTGGTGATAATAAGCTAGCACCCTTGTCTTACTCCTGTGTTTACTCCAAACGCCTCGCTGAGTTTTCCGTTGTGGATCAGTTGACATGTGCCGTTGTCGTACATCTGGCTGTTGAATAAGGTGGATTAATATTTGGGGTACGCCGTAGTACACGAGTAATTTTCAAATTACTTCGCGGTCAACGCTAACTGTCGAAGGCCTTCTCAAAGTCTATAAAGTTGAGGTAGAGGTTTGATTGCCATTCCAAAAGTCGAGAATCTCATATTTTTCGAACAACATATACGGACGGGAAACAAAAAGACCTTCTTAACAGTACAAACAGTAAAACCAATTGTTGTGTAAGACTTACAGCGAAGAGTAGTGTTCAGTAGTGGACGATTTGGGAAAGTGAAGAATGCATTCATCTAAACCACAAAGACTTCGGTCAGCTACTTCCTGACTAAGTGCAGAAAGCCTATACAATTCTCGTAAATAGTTCAGGAATCTGTTAGCTGATATTATTTCTGTTTCTGTAGTGTATTAAAAAATTCGACCCAGTCCCATCAGTCTCAGCAAATTGAGGTGGAAAATGACACTGCAAGCGTACTACTTCTTAGTGACCGTTTTGTCAATTTAGGGTCTTAAAAGATGTTAATGTACCTCTCTTTTTTATTATCGGATAATTTCACCCACCACTTGTAGCTACCTAATAGATGGACTTTGTTTGTTGTAGCTCTGTAGACTCATGGATATTATACCATGCATTCTTTTTTATTTTGAAAGCTCCAAGTAAGGATTTCTCTTCTTCAATTTTACAGTTCACATATGTGTGAACTGGATTTTCCACATAATATTTGTTGTCTTTATTAAGTCGTTACACTCATGTATTCTAGTTGTTACACCATAGAAAACTAAAGTCAGTTGGGGGTATTAAGCGATTAAAGAATTCATACGGATGAGAAGAGTAACCAAGCAGAAACTACACCTCCTTTATTATTATTTTTTAGGTTCTCTTTGCATATTTGACGATATTGAGTGATGAATACCCTCATAGGTGTCTGCGTTCTATCTTCTGTGTTAACTGGTATAGTAAGGTGAGCAATAATGAGGTTAGGCGTCGAGTGCTAGGTAGGTGTGAGGAGAAATCAATCCACGAGGCTGTAAAGTTACATCGATTGAGATAGTTAGGACATATGTTACGCATGCTCGCGTAGCCATCGATCGCCTTCCTGGACAACGGGCAATGTTAGCTGACATATGATAGATAAGGTTGGAAAAGAAAGAGGTAGTGGTGGTTGAACCAAACCATTGCTTCACCAGTCAATGAAATCCACAAGAGTTAGTTTAAGCTAGGTAGAGAGGCAGGTGTAGACTGGCTGTCTTGTTGGGGTCCCCGGGATGGTAAGAACCAATGACGGGCTGGAGACATTTGGTGATATGGCTCAAAATTGTTGTCAGTAACTGCGCAGAGTTGTCAATAATGGCGCAGATGAATTTACTCTTTGTGGTTTGTAATATCCAACACAATTCTATTGTTCTTCCATACTTGCACCTCTGTTTATTATCACTCTTTTGAATCTCTCTTTAGTCTGTCCTTTTGCTTTGTGTGCTACAAGGGGAGAGTGTGGGAACTCGAACTGCTGCACATCTGTGCAAAGATTTATGCTGAAACCAATCAGTCAGTCAGATGAATACCATTCTGTGTGTTTGACTTGACTAGGCTTTCCCACTTCACTTACCCACCAGCGTGCTTTGAAAATAAACTTCCAAACTACACAAATACCGTATACAAGTTGTCAGTCGGTAATTCCCGCAACTAATTTGATCGAAGGGGAAGTTACTTAGGCTTAATTGCTTGGCAATATACTTTTGAGGCCTAGGGTTGAAGTATCTTTCGCTGTAATGGACTTCAGGAATCACATAGTGACATTAAGCTCCAACATGCTAAAAACAGCTATAGTGTGATTGTTCACAATATATATGTTTGTTTTTTTCTTCAGTAAGTTTGTGCTCATCAACTTTTATCTTTATTTTTTATTCTTTTCAGTTACCATCAAGCCTATTGGAAACTTTCATTTCCTCCCTAGCCTACTGTATACTTCTGTTAGGTTTTCAACTGCCCTGGCAATTTGCTCAATTCGCTTTACTTACTCAAATTATATCTATTCTATGCGCATTGTGTATAACCCTAACAGTGAATCCACCTAATTCTATACAACAGAAATCAATGATTATAAATCTTTTATTATTAACAGTGAAACGAATCTTGCGGATTCATTTATTCGTATTCAATTTATCTTTTCTATTACAATATGGCAATCGTTTACTACTTCAGTCTGGTTATTTATTTTGTCTGTTTGGCAGTTTACTGACTGTGTACATACTTCAACAGTTAATAGAGAGTAAGTTATATTATTTTGTTTATAAAATACACCTGTTTATTTGCTTATAGTGATTGGTAGTAAATATTACGTTTCAAAGTATTGTCTCCTTTGAGTTAAACTATAGCTCATTGATGTAGGCAGCTTAGCTTTCATCTGATCGGTTACGAGATCATAATTTCTTTTTTCTTTCCTTCACCCTCCCAGTGGAACATAGGGCCTCAAGCTGGTGGCTTGAAGTTTCTGTAGCAGTGTTTAATTTCACAGGATGGGGTTGCTAGCCTCATGCCCAACCTTTCCTCTTTACCAGCTTTCTTTTATTCCTGGCTTAACGAGGTAAAGGAGTGCACCTGTGGCCGGGGATCGAATCCCGGACCATTTGCATGTTCGGCGAGCGTCCTAACCTCTGTGCCACCGACGCACTGAGATCATAATGCATGGTCTAATTATCATAAGATTATATGCAAACACAAAATACATGTAACCTAATGTTTGTTGCATGTACATTCAACTGACATATAAATTTCTATTTGATTTTGTTGATTTCAAAGTTGTGTTTATTTCATCCATAATCTTTCAGCATAGTTACCTGAACTCTGAGAAAACATTGTGTCTTCTAATATAACAGAAGATATTCGACTCAGTTCAGAGTGACCGAAGCACCGGGCTATCGTTTTGCTCATTCAGGACTAGGCTCATCACGCGTCTACTAGGTTTAAGTTAGCTCAGAGAGACAAATTCTGGCTAGCTACCTGAGTTAGCTGGCAATACGTTAAAATTAACTTCTCAGTTTGTAAATTATACAGTTCTAGAAGAGATTTGAACATAGTTTTCTTTAAAAACTGAAATCAACCAGACTACAATATGTAATCTGTCTGGCACCATGAATGACAATTAAGAAAGCAAGCTTATAGTCAAGATGCTGACTGGCTGGAGAGTTGTACACCATTCACCGTACCCACCGTTGATGAGTTAGCCTTTAGACGAGTGAAACAGACATCAGGTATTTACATCGCTTCGATTTATCTAGTGACCAGTACTGGTTGATGTCGTTGGTATCCAACTACTCACATTAGTCGATCAGTAGCATACAGCACCATGCAATAGGCAGCTCATATGTTATGATAATGGTTTTGGCTGCTAATGGGAAGCTGTAGCGAAATTTCATCTTGAATTGTTTGATTTTTCAAATTTAGAATTTAATACTACTGCTCACTTTTAGCACAGCTGGTGTTTACTTTCTGATGTTCGTCAGAAAATTACGTTTAATACTTTGAAGAGACTCAGTCCCCCGCTGAAATTTGAACGTGGTTTATTGTCGTTAACATTTTAATCACTAAATTACTATATTCGCGTTTATTCCTCTGTGGAACTGGTCTACATAAACGAAATCGAGTCCTGAATGAAATCATGTGTGATATTTAGATGAAAGGGGATTTTGTTATGGCCGCAGATAATTTTTGCTAATAAATGCTAGCATACTGCACCAACTGTATGACACGTGAATTACTGGTTTTAACTCCGATCATGCCTGCTTGATAACTGCTTTTAGAGTATTCATGGAAACTTCCCATTGATGTATATATAGAAAATCAAAACAAGTGATTCAGCGAAGAGACTCTTTTCAACGAATTTATCATCAAGCTGTACAATCGTATATACATGGTTTTTAAGAAGTTATATCGGGTGAGGGAATTGAATCATAGGTGTGAATGCATACAATAATAATAATAGTATGAAATGCAATTAAAACTAAAATGTTTGTGATTATAATCATAGTTTAATGTCAAGTGGCAAAACAAATTATTGTCATATATAGAATAATTCATAGGATGGATAGAACTTGAAAAAGAGTGTGCAATTGTAGGATTAGTGGACAAATCGAATAAAATAAAGACATTACGTAATATTGTATGAAATTTGATAGCATAGAATTTAACGTTGTAAAAAAGAATTGATTTAGATTGACAAGTGGAACAAGTGAAATAATACCGGGGACAGTTCAAATTGAGAGTAGTGATAGTAACAATTGACGTAATAAGGAATAGAATACAAATTGAATAGACAAAATGAAAAAATGAAAAATTGGTAGAGCCAAAATATGATTGGGGATTACCATACTTTAGCATAGACTGATTAAGACCATAAAAGTTGGAGGGGTTGAGCAAACTTTTTCTGTACACAGAGATCTGGCTTTTCTGTTTCGGTAGACAAAGCTTCAGCAATACAGATGAGTCGGATACGTGGTGATTTGTGCAAATTACTTTTCGCCTTGTAGATGACTTTAATCGTGGAGGCTATAGAGATAGGGTGATTATTATCGACAAGATGTTCAATGATCGCCCTTGGTATATATAGCTTCACTTCTACCTCTTCGTAACGATTATGCAGGTTAGTCATCTTGCACCCTCATGGAGAAAACCCCAGTTGGACGACCGATATGCCTAGCTCCACATGATGAGGTGAATTGATAAACGCGTATAGAGTTAGTTGGTCAACAGCGGGACCTTGTCTTTCAGGTTATTGAACAGTTAATGGTCAACTGAAAACCATGTGCATATACACAATTGTATAGTTTGATAATAAATTCGTTGAAAAGAGTCTCTTCGCTAAATAACTTGTTTTGATCTTTAGAGGATTGTTTAATAAATTAGATGAAATAAAATATGAAATGTAAATCTGTTTTTCTTTTCTTTTTGTTTATATTTTCTCAGCTTTCGACATTATGAAAAGCAACGAGAAAAAGAAGTCGAAGAAGAATGAATTGTCTACATTCTCATCAACAACATTACACACTCCTTTCATACGCTTTCTATGCTTACCTGTAATAGCTACTTGTATTGCAACAGTTGGACTTGGGATTGTCGTCTCATGCCTTTTGAAATATACTTCTGTTGGAGGAAAAAATTTGTCACCAAATGATGATGGTGGTCATATATGGGATTTATTGAAGCATAAATTAAGTATATTTGTTGGTACGGATTATAAAACATTTCATACAATGCTATATGTTTGTGCACCTGAATTCGATTTCATTAGTGTAAGTGTATTTTAATATTATATATATATAATTTTCTTCATATCTTCCACTTTCAATGACCATGTCTCGCTCACAGCTGTAGAGGAGAACACAGTATACTCTCATTTTATTTCATCTAATTTATTAAACAATCCTCTAAAAATCAAAACAAGTGATTCAGCGAAGAGAATCTCTTCAACAAATTTATTATCAAGCTATACAATTGTGTATATACACATGGTTTTCAGTTGACCATTACTATTCAATAACCTGAAAGACAAAGTCCCACAGTTGACTAACTCTATGCACGTTTGTCAATTCATCTGATCGTGTGAAGCTAGGCATATCGGTCGTTCAACTCGGGTTTAGTCCAAGAGGTTGCAAAAGAACACTATCCTGCATAATGGTTACGCAGAGTTAGAAGTGGAGCTATAGCAAGGGTGATCATTGAACATCTGGTCGATAATGATTACCCGATCTCTACAGCCTCCACCACCATTAAAGTCATCTACAATGTGAAAAGTAATTTGCACAAATCAGTCACTACGTGTCCGACTCATCTTTGGCCATCGAAATAGAGAAGCCCGATTTCTGTATACAGAAGAAGTTAGTTAACCTCCGCCAATTTCATGGTCTTAATCTCTATAAGCTGAAGTATGTCTTCAACCGTAGGTGCCTGCGTTCTATCTCCCATGTGAAGTGGTATAATAGGTTGAGCAATATTGAGTTGTTGAGGTATTAAGTGTTAGGTAATGAGTGAAAGTCAGTCGATGAGGTTGTAAAGGTGAATCAGTTGAAATGGTTAGGACATGTATTAAGTATGCATAGCCATCGCTTTCCTTTACAGAAAGTGTTAGTTGACGTAGGATCAGCCTGGAAAACGGGTAGTGGTGATCAAACCAAAACTTTGCATCAGTCCATAAAATCTTTGACAGTTCGTTTGGGCGTCGTACAGAGGTGTCAACTGTTTGGTTAGGGTCCTCGGGACAATAAGAACCAATGAAGTCTGGAGAAAATTGATGATATGGTTCAAAATTGTTTTCAGTGATGGTGGAAATGCATTCACTCTTTGTGATTTGACATATCCATTGAATCCTATTGTTTTCCCGTGTTACTATTCTTTCTCCCTTGCATTTCTGCTTATTACCGCTCTTTTGAATCCCTTTTCTTTCCTCTCTTTTGTTCTTGTATTGTGTGCTACACAGAGACAGTGTGGCAGATCGAACTGTTACACTTCTGTGCAAAGTTCTATATTGATGAAACCGGTCAGTCTAACTAGGAAAATGTTTGTTAAGATCTCGAAATTTCTAATAAGACACTTTCATGTTCTCTCAAAATATCATTTGATATGTGGGCGTCCGTGGCACAGTGATAGGATGCTCTCCAATCACGCATGTTCCGGGGTTCGATCGTCGGCCGTCACACTCCTTTGCCTCGCTAAGCCACTAACAAGACTTGTAAAGAGAGTAGGCTGGTCATTAGGCTAACAATCCCATCCCCTCAAAATTAACACTACTGCTACCGAAACTTCAAGCCTGTAGCTTGAATCCCTATGTTCCGCTGGGAACGTAAAGGAATAAAAAATGTGGGCCGTAGTATTGTATGGTTTGATACAAGTGAATTGTACACAACTTAGTTGCTGGTCTGTAGAGTTAGGTGTACCTACTACATATAATACATTTGATTTCACATTGTCAAATATCGTAACGGTAGCCAAGATTAAAGCATAACAATCCACTTGTGTATTCGCATTACTAAGATCGTTATTCTTCAACTTTGCCTTTATGATGTTACTGTTTTTATTAATACTATGTGGTGATTAATTTGTGTCAATCCCTATCTAAAACTTAGATATTCTTTTCCCCTCTATTTTTGCCAGTGGATGGCTTTAAAACAACCCTTTGAAACTGGTCTTCTCTTTGGTGCTATATTGGCGTGTTGTATTGTCTGTTTTAAACCAGTCAAAACTTTGTTCACTTCTTCTAATACTGCATCAACGCCCACGCATGCTCAGCAATCTAGCAATGATGATTACCTGAACTATGGATACACATTCAAAATATTTAGAGATTTTATTTCCTTATTAATTATCATACAGGTAAGTGTGAATAATTTTCACATATACTTTTCTATGTGTTATTTTATGCAATGATAATGATAATAATATCAGCTTTATTCTGGGAAATGTGTTTAAACAGTACGGAATTCAAGTAAAGTACGAATCTAATGACACAACGTCTTCCCATCTAAAATTTGACTCACTCTTCTAAAACATTGATTCCCAAGTTTTGATTTTGTAGGGATTTTTGTTTGATTGTATGGAAGATTTCACCATGAGCTGACATCAGTTAGAGAACCACTGGAAAACCTGGGAGTACTGGACAGCTGTTTCGTCCTAGTTTGGGAGTCTTCAGCAGTACGCACCACCGGGGTTCGAACCCAGGACCTTCTGGTTACAAGGTGAGCTCGTAGACCATTGAGCCACTGGGACCCGATCCAATGGTTCTTGAATTCTAACTTCTGCCAGTTCACGGACCCCAACCAGGGAGTTGTGACACACCAACCGATGGTAATCTAGCACAAAAATCCTTCACCCCACGACGCCACGTCATGGACTGACCACCTCTCCGCCTTTTCCATCCCGTCCCAGGGCTGGCTAGCGAACAGAGACCTGTACGGAAGCCCCTGGGGTGACATTCGCAGCACATGTCCAAGCCACCTGAGCCAGTGTTTCCAGATGACGACATCCAATGAATGGCGATCTCCATTGTGTTCAAACACACGCCGCCGAACCTCAGAATTACTCACGCGATGATGCCATCCATCGAACGCAAGCAATTCTCCGGAGACAGCGGTGATCGAACACGCAGAGTCGCCGAACATCCTCAGCCTACTCGGAGAGGCCAGGTTTCACAGGCGTAGAGCAGCGCAGCCCGCACCGAAGCATTGTATACCCGACATTTGAAAGCCAGGCTAACGTCGCGTCGGCGCCAGAGGTGGCTCAAGTTGATGTATGCCACCCTAGCCTTCATTATACGGTTGGAAATCTCATCCGTCAACCCTCCGCCAGCACTCACACAACTACCCAGGTACACAAACTTATCGACAGCTTCAAGCGGTTCACCTGCAAGAGTGAGTGCAGGTACAGGCCCCTGCCAATCCTGTAACAGTACTTTGCACTTAGACGGTGCGAAGCACATACCATACTTACAGACACTGATCGCCAACTGATTAAGTGCGATTTGGGCAGCCTGCATGCTATCGCACAGTAAGACGATGTCGTCTGCATACTCGAGGTCGAAAAGTCTATCTCCAGGTAGCAGATCTACACCACCTTCACGCACATCCTTCAGAGCTGACTCCAGAATGTCATCGATGGCAAAGTTAAAGAGAAATGGAGAGATTGGGCAACCCTGTCTAACCCCACTGTTGGTTGGGAACAGTGGTGATAGTTGGTTGTATGCCCTCACTCTACCTGAGGTGTTTATGTGTAGGGCTTTCAAGATGTTAACAAATTTCTCAGGTATACCTCTCTCTAACAGACAGTTCCAGAGCACAGTTCTGTCCAACGAATCGAAGGCAGCCCTAATATCAAGAAACACAATGATCGTTGGCCTGCAATACGTGTGGCGGTGTTCCAACAACTGACGAAGGGTGAACACATGATCAATGCATCCACGACCTGAACGAAACCCAGCCTGCTCTCCGCGAATCAATCCTTCACGTATTTTGCACAGTCTGCGAAGCAAGACAGCAGTCAATATTTTAGACGCGACTGGTAACAGGCTGATACCCCTATGATTGTCACACGAATTACGTCGTCCCTTTTTGAAGATGGGGACGATAATGGCTTCGTTCCACATTGATGGTACACTCTCTGTCTCCCATACCTTCCTGAACAACCCAGTTAGAGCCATTGTGAGAGTCTCGCCACCATCTTTAAAAAGAGCAGGGAGTAAATTGTCTGGGCTGGGAGCTGGTGGCCAGCTAAACTGCTTCCCGAAGTGCTCTGCTCAGCGTTCCAGGCGTCTTTTCAAGCTGGTAATTGGCGTGGCATCTGCCTCACAGACCGTCTCGCTGACACCTTGTTTCTTGCCACCGGTGGCTCGGATGAGTTGGAACAGCTTCCAACTGTTGCCAGATGCAGCAGCTGACTCCATCTCACACGCACGTTCTGACCACCAGGCTTCGTGGTCCTTACGTAAACACTGTCTAATCTTGCGCGTGAGCGCCTTTCGCTTATTGTTGTATTCGCTGCCAGTCGGAATGGACCGGCTTTCATCCAGGAGTTGCAAGGAACTCGCAGAAACCCAGTGGTTTTTAACGGAGCATTCTTTCAAGCCGCAAGCGGCTACACTCGCCTTTTGCATGGCACCTTGCACATGAAGCCAATGTTCATCTATACTACTTAGGGGGTTGCTGGCAAGCATTGTTTTTAACTCATTCTGATATTTCAAAGAAGTAACAGGTGCTACTAGTTTGCTCACATCAACGCTTAGACGACGGCTTTTACGAACCCCACCAAATCGCAAGACGAACTTGGCACACACTAACGCATGATCGGAGTCCAGGCATGTGCTCCAGAAGGAGCGACAGTCTTGTATGCATCCTCGCCACCGGAAACTGACTGCAATATGATCAATCTGAGTCCAAGCTTGCTTCGCAGAGGGAGGACGCCAGGTAGCGCTACGGCGATGGCTGTGCCGGAAGTTGGTGCTGGCTAGAAATAGGTTGTGATCCGCGCAAAGCTGCAGAAGACGGTCCCCATTATCTGACCTGCGACCATGTAGTCCCCATTGACCACCTAGACGATTCTCCTCTGAGCTTAGACGCCCGACCTGTGCATTCAAGTCCCCAGCCAGCACTACGATATCCCTCCGACCCGCCTGTTTCAAGAAATCGCTCAGTTGGTAGTAGAACTCATCCTTCATTGCATCCGGGCTGCAATCCGTCGGTGCATAGGCAGAGACAACAAATAGACACCGCCTATCTGGCCTACTACTCCTTAATTTCGTATAACCTTCCAGCCTCATAGCACATAAACGACTGTTAATGGGAATCCAGTCGAGCAATACAGCTTCGGCTCTAGCGCTCAGTGCGACACCGACACCAGCTACTCCGGATGCTGACGCCACAGGGTCCCCGGATAAGCGCAGGTGGTACATACTACTAGAACTTCCAGATGGAGAGGATAGTCGAAGCACTTCACTGGGATCTTGAATGCGGGTCTCCGAAATGCAGCAGACATCGATAGCGAGGCTTTCCAAAGTTCTTACCAACCCTGCCTGTTGTCCGATTTGCATCAGCGTCCGAACATTGTAGGTAGCCAGCTTGAACGCGGCACGCGGTTTCAGGATATCTGTGTTAGATGTCACATTGGGGACAACCATTTTGAGGATTACTCACTAACATCTCGAAACGACACAGATAGGCTGGGAATCTCGACAAAGGCGAAAGGCTGTCGAAGGTTAAGAAGTCAAGGTTAGCAAAAGTAAAATACAAGAAAGTATGTATAAAAATAAAAGTAAGGTAGGAAGGACATAAGTTACTTGAGGCATCAATGTTACTTGAAATCATTGTTAATAGCGCGCGATGAGTTTCAATGAGAGTTTGTTGCTTTATTTTATTCATTGTGCGAGGGCTGAGATACTGCCCGAGCGCCCAGACCGAAGCAGGTGGTTTTATTAAGGGACCACCCCCCGAGCCTTTGATTTGAAGTCTAATCCGCAAAGCAGCGGAGCAGCGTCAGGAGCTGCATTCCCATAGTTGCCGGTGACCCATATGGGTTCATACGCCGTTTGATCCGATTGGGCACTGGAGCCCATGTACCCCATGGTAACTGCTTTTAGTTTAACCGCTATCCAGAAAACCTTCCTGACATGGTAGGACCTGCAGGGACAGAGTCCCAGTCAGTTTAGCTTGTTGGGTCATTGAGGTATTCAAGCCCGACCACCACGGCAAGGTAGAAGTTATCGGCTGGTTAATCCAAATTGTTCCCAGATAGTCAGGACGAACAATTATGGAAAACTTATCATGAGCACTGGAAAGTGGAAAAAGTGATTCATATTCGACTCCTTTTAAAGTTTTTTTTTTTAAATTTTCCGGGTTACAATTTGGAATCAATAAAATTTACTCTTCTGTTGCTATGGGATATGAACGTGGATTAGTAGGATATTGTATATATATATATATATATATATATATATATTAGAGTAGAGACAGAGATGAGGATCTAATTGAAAAGTAAATATTTCTTCGCTCAATTTTTTGCATCAGTTAAGAAAGTTTCTCACTTTTGGTTTGAGCCACTTGAAGTGGTGTAGATTGCATGGTTGAAGTCTCCAAGACGTTAAGAACCAATAGCTGAAGACTTTTGATGACATGGCGCGAATGCTCTTTATCTGTCTGTCTGTTGTCGATACAGAACTTTGCACCGATGTGCACCAGTTCAAGTCGCCACACTTCCTCCTTGTAGCACACAAAGCAAGAGAAGAAGGTAGAAGAAATGCATAATAGAGACAGTAAACAGAGGTGTGAGACATAGGAATAGTAATAAGGAAGAACAATATAGTTTCATTGGAAATCATAAGTCACAAGGAGTGGATGCATCTGCACCAGCCATTGAAAACGATTTTGAGCCATGTCACCAATTGTTTCCAACCATTGAATTTTACCGTCCCCAGGAACCCTGTGTACACCTCCCTACGTGACTGGCTAAAACTAACTGTTGTGGATTTCATTGACTGATGAGGTTATGTTTTGGTTTGACCATCACTAGCTTTCTCTTTTCCCAATTGATCCATCCTATGTCAGCTAACATCGCTCGGTATCGAGACAGGCGATGGCTAGACATGCATACGTAACACATGTCCTAACGATCTCAATCGATGTAACTTCACAGACTCGTCTATTGATTTCCACTCCTTACCTAGCACTCGACCGATGCCTAACCTCAACATTGCTCACCTCTTTATACCATTTCACATGAGAGATAGAACGCAGGCACATATGGTCAAAGACAACTAGCTTTTTCGTGTCTTCCACATTCAATGACCATGTCTCACCCACATCCATAGAGGAGGAAAGAGTGAACTGCTTAACAGTCAGTACACACGCCCTTTGGTCGACAGCCGGATATCACATCTACTCCAGAGACGGCATAAACCGGCACATGTGAAACTATCCCCCTGTATCTCTACTGAGATTTCGTCAGAGATCCACCCGTTGGGGCTGATGCTCTTTATGAACTCCTAGATTCTCATCATTCTTCATGTATATGTCCTCTCTTTCCCGTATATATTTCCGCCTATTATTAGTGTCTTTGCATTTTTTTTCTCGACCGTTTTTTTGCTGTATAGAGTGTGGTAACTTGAACTGCTGAACTTTTGTGCAGACTGAAAACTCAGTCATTCAGTTACTAATCGACTGACACTTGAATATTCTAATTAAATCAATCAGAAAGTGTTCTATCATTACGTTGACTAAGTCACAGCAGATGAAATTAGATTTACGCTAGACAAGTAATAACTGACTACCTATGATAAACAGTGACATTATAACATTCTGGTCAATCATTTAACAGTTCTTCTAGAAATTCTCGACGTTAATTTACACACTTTTGTATATTTTTAGATGCTGATTTTCACTGTAATGGCTGTATTCATAATGAGATTGAAATTATTCTGGACTCCACAAATGTGCCTTTCACTTGCCATATTAGCTCAGTCATCCCGATGGTTTGATATATTTTACCTATTGAAAAGTGTTGGTAGTCGAATTTTCTCTAAACCGACATCAAATGATGTTTGTAAGCCTGATAAACAGACAAATGTTCAGCATCGAATTGTTTACATTATTTATACAGTGCTTATGTTATTTGTAGCATTCATGGGTGCGCGTGGATTAGAAAATGTTAAGGTTAGTTGCGTGCATTTTGTTTTCTATATAAATGGCCGCCTACAGTAAAATTCAGAAAGTGTTGTTCCAGATTAGATAAGTTTATTGTTTTTAGATTTTTGATTACAGCTTGATTCCACACTGTATTTTTGATACAAGTATGGAATTTTCAGCATGGATATCGGTAGCCCAAATTTGCAGGCCGACCATAGATATCAGGTGTGCGTCGGTAGGGGATCGAACCTCGGACCATGCACATGGTCGGCGAGAGTCCGAACCACTGTGCCACCGACGCACAGTTTAAAATATTACACAGTGATGCAGTATTAACAACTGGATGACGTTTCGAGCATAAATTATATCAATTTTAGTCACACGGTTTACACAATGTGTCTTATATCACAAAGCACAAAGTTTTTGTGTGATTCTAGCTGGAACTCACCTGTTAGATTCATACATATCTCATTGAGAGTGGTAGTGCACCTACTGAAAAACAAGTTTCATTCTCATTTTTTTGCAAAGACTTTAAAGTATCAGGTACCTATCTAGCCACCTATGTCCCATGCAATGGTCAGAAGATTCTACTTATTAAATTTTGGATTTCCTTTTATTTGCTTTTATGGAAGCAAAATGACCCGTCTTTGCTTGTATGTCATAAGTTCAAAGCCGAAATTGGAAGTTTTGAATAACATTCTCATAAATGTTCACAATTCATGCATATCACTAGTAATACTTTTTACTAATGGATCTCTAACAGCTTAAAAACATTGCTCAACTCCTAGACAATCAAATTTTAAAACACAATTTACTTTTCGGTGGGTGGATAACATTTTGGCGTTTGAAACTATGAGGACTGGGTTCGAGCCTCGGTGGGAACATCATCACTCACCGCGGAATACAGGTACATCCAGATGACGAGTCTCAAGTAGGAAGAAATTCGCATCCTGGATTCAATTGCTAGTCACCATCCACCAATTAACCTCTAAAGATAGCTTTCTTTGGTACAGAAGCTGTCTTTTCAAGAATGATTTGATAAGGAGTCTCTTACGGGTGTACGGATCTCTAATCCATTTAGCGATTTTATTATATGTAGAATTCGACATATCTAAGATGGGTCTCAGCCGGTTCCCAAGTGTGTGAATCTTTGGAAGCCCTTAAAGCCAGGGAGTATATGATCCAATAGCTTTAAGTTGTTGATAAAGTTCTACATTCATAAAAGCATGCATCAGTAAAGTCTTAAGCTGACTAGCACTTCGGTCCAGTAAATCGACGGGAAAATCTAAAATTCAATTAAATAAAGCTATCTTTATTAACCCGCCATTCAAGGGTGATCAAATTATGCAGCTGACAGCTCAAAGACTTTGGTCAACCATCAAGCGCACATCCTACGCCGCATCTCTTTCTCTCATATCTCGAACATTTTCAATCCCTGTACCTACGATTAAAGGACGAAATTCTGTGAACTAAACTTCACACTGTATCTACAAGTGTTCACCTGCAGTTGCGGTGACACTCATGTAAGTAGGACTAACACAGTGTCCCAATGTTGTCGAAAAGAACATATTCCGAAATGGTTATTAAGACACAGAAAATTCCAATACAATTAATCTGAATAGAAATCCAGCATCATCCATTGCAAAGCACTTATTAATGTCAGGTCACAACATCAATATTAATGACTATTTCACATAACTCCAATCCAAGGTTATTAAAGGTGATGGAAGCACTTTAGATTAATAACATACAGTCTAAACTATGTGTACAAAAAACAACAAACTTCAGTTTTCGCCTACCATGGACTACTTAAATATGATTAATAATCAGTATAATTTTCATGCATTTTATTTTATTATTGTGAACGGTGCTAGTTGTAAAGAGATAGCAGAGAAACTAGAAAATATTATCCTCTAGGGATATTTGTCTTCTGGATACTTGATTGAAATTTATCTGGTGGATTAATTTTTCTACCGTAATTACAATATTATCAAGATTTCCACTCATTATTATCTGTGGATTAAACGACTGACACTATCCTCTCAGCTGTATAATTATTTGACATCTTAAAGTTTCGAAACACATTTGTCATCATTGTTACTTGGCTTCATAACTACTCCATTTCACTAATAAGAGATTTTGACGTCATTTCATTTACGGAACGATAGCTAACCTTCTGTCAGTCATAACATCTAGGTGTTTAGCTGGCTATCATTCCAATTCTAATATTTGTTTATTAGCTATAAAATGCCTTTAAAATCTCGAGAAAAGCTTTTCTTCGTTTTCATTTATTTACTGTTTTTCAAATTTGGCTAGTCGGAATGGAAGATACAAGGTTCATTTAGTAATTATGAAAATGAGATATTGATTGGTTGGTTTCGAAATTTACCACAAAAGTATGGTAATTCCAGTTCATGGATAATATCTGGTCCAATGTCACTGTTAGGCAATCTACGTTTAACACTGCCAGCTTCTGCTCCTTATCCATCAACACAAAGTATATCAATAAATCAGTCAGGATTTGCGTTTACAAACCATCCACACTATGAGAATACAATTCTTCGTCATAGGACTATTTTAGCCTATGCAATATATAGTCGCAGACCTGTACACGAAGTATGGCGAATTTATCGTTATTCTTTAAAAGTGAGTGTTTTCTAATCGACTTATATGCCAAACTGTGTTCACTTTAGAATTTCTTTCCTGACAAGAAAAATTTCTTAGCTGGTGTATACAGAATGAATTTTGTTTCCATTTAGATTCATGTACATGAGCAGAACTCAGTTGTATCTTTTACCTAGGCTAGGAAATATAATGCACGACAGTCTATTTCATTTTGAACTTCGCTTTCTGAGCAGTTGTATTTCCAATGTTTTGCTGTGACTTTCCAGGAACAATGGTGTTGATGTTCATAATTGATTTTCACCACATACATTATGTGGGGAACGTTTCCTTTATTTTAGTGTACCTAAATATCAGTTGGAGGATTCCATAATGAGTTGACATCAATTAGAGAAACATTGGAGAATCTGGGAGTACTGGACAGCTGTTTCATCCTGGTTCAAGACTCTTCATCAGTACGTACCCATCGGGGTGTATCATTATGTAGAATTCCACTCTGTCTGTGACGCAATCATGCAATGCACATGCTTGTCAAGTTACACATACAAGTAACGCAAATAACACAAATAACGCCATATGCTTACGTTTTTCATAGGTAAAACGGTTATCTGCAAAATCCTATCTAGATGGTATACTTCCTGTTAATTTTTAAAGCCTAGGATAGAGAACGTTTGAAAGTTGTGATCTCATCAGTAGTCTTCTTCGTCTCACGTATTAAAAATTCATAGTATTTCAGATATGTATTCCTTAATTATAAGGATTTCTGGATATGGAGGACCATGAATAGATTCATTTTGAATAATGGTTCTATTGTAGTTCACTGAAAGAAATCAGCTATTGGTCAAAGTTACGCATCGAGTTCACCTTGTGTACTACAAGTTTTGATGTCCATTGACAACTGTAATATGACTTTTAGCTTTCTTTCTCACAAGAAGGCAAGTAGATTTTTTTATAGTAAGAAAACGTGTGTAGAAAACTTATACTGTGTAATAAAATTAAACTGTCTGGTATACTAGGCTTATGATTAACATTCCAGTTATAAAACATTCATTTTTAAACAGGTCTCCTGTTAAATTATTCATGTTGTACTGAGAATTTCAATATTCGTACAACTATTATTGGATTCAAGTTAACAGCTCATAAGGTGTCGTTACATCGTTAGTTTAATCACCGAGTCATGCATGTAGAGTTAACACCTAGATGGAAGAGATATTTCAGTATCTCAGAATGTATTGAAATACGAACAATTTTTACAGAATGCTATGGTATTATTCCCCATTTCGACATAATCAAAAGTATGCATAGGTCTATATAGAACCGAAAGCTGAAATGTTGCACATTCATTAACTTCCACAAATATCATCTCCGATGTTGCGTGGAGTACTTGTCAATTACGACAACGTAATTTTTTGTAAGGTGTAAAAACACTAGTAAAGGATGTCATTTAACATATGAAAATCGACGATATTTATTTAAACTCATAAAAAACTTGGTACAATATGGCACCAAGAAGAATGCGCCACATAATAATCATAAAACAAAATAGATCAAAAGAAAAAAAATATAAGTAGAGATTGGATAAAGAACTTCATCTAGAAGGAAAACACTCATGCTTAACAAGTTCAAACAGTGTTCGTTAACTATCATCGGGAAGGGAAGAAAGAAGGAAATCGCAACACATTCGCCATTAATTATGATTCTTGGCCATATCCGATAACGACGCCACGTCATGGACTGACCACCTCTCCGCCTTTTCCATCCCGTCCCAGGGCTGGCTAGCGAACAGAGACCTGTACGGAAGCACCTGGGGTGACATTCGCAGCACATGTCCAAGCCACCTGAGCCAGTGTTTTCAGATGACGACATCCAATGAATGGTGATCTCCATTGTGTTCAAACACACGCCGCCGAACCTCAGAATTACTCACGCGATGATGCCATCCATCGAACGCAAGCAATTCTCTGGAGACAGCGGTGATCGAACACGCAGTCGCCGAACATCCTCAGCCTACTCGGAGAGACCAGGTTTCACAGGCGTAGAGCAGCGCAGCCCGCACCGAAGCATTGTATACCCGACATTTGAAAGCCAGGCTAACGTCGCGTCGGCGCCAGAGGTGGCTCAAGTTGATGTATGCCACCCTAGCCTTCATTATACGGCTGGAAATCTCATCCGTCAACCCTCCGCCAGCACTCACACAACTACCCAGGTACACAAACTTATCAGCAACTTCAAGCGGTTCACCCGCAAGAGTGAGTGCAGGTACAGGCTCCTGCCAATCTTGTAACAGTACTTTGCACTTAGACGGTGCGAAGCACATACCATACTTACAGACACTGATCGCCAACTGATTAAGTGCGATTTGGGCAGCCTGCATGCTATCGCACAGTAAGACGATGTCGTCTGCATACTCGAGGTCGAAAAGTCTATCTCCAGGTAGCAGATCTACACCACCTTCACGCACATCCTTCAGAGCTGACTCCAGAATGTCATCGATGGCAAAGTTAAAGAGAAATGGAGAGATTGGGCAACCCTGTCTAACCCCACTGTTGGTTGGGAACAGTGGTGATAGTTGGTTGTATGCCCTCACTCTACCTGAGGTGTTTCTGTATAGGGCTTTCAAGATGTTAACAAATTTCTCAGGTATACCTCTCTCTAACAGACAGTTCCAGAGCACAGTTCTGTCCAACGAATCGAAGGCAGCCCTAATATCAAGAAACACAATGATCGTTGGCCTGCAATACGTGTGGCGGTTTTCCAACGACTGACGAAGGGTGAACACATGATCAATGCATCCACGACCTGAACGAAACCCAGCCTACTCTTCGCGAATCAATCCTTCACGTATTTTGCACAGTCTGCGAAGCAAGGCAGCAGCCAATATTTTACACGCGACTGGTAACAGACTGATACCCCTATGATTGTCACACGAATTACATCGACCCTTTTTAAAATGAGGACGATATCATGTACCTTTATTTAACACTTTTTGTGTGCGTAAATTTGAGGTAATGAATTGTGACAATCGCTCATATCACTGCTAATCTAGTTTCTTTTTGGATGCTTTATGTCTTGCAATACAAACTGCCTTAAATTCAATTTAAGATTCTAATTTCAAGTTAGATCATGCACTAACTTCAGTAAGAGAACTATTGAAAACAATGGAGTACTGAAAACTTGTTTTGTCCTAGACACAATCTCATCAGTATGGATTATATATCTAAAATTAGAATTTAATGGGCTTTTAGTTCCCCTCCAATGGCTGAAGGCCTTGCTTTCGACCCTTACTGGGGTAATGGTTATGTACTGCTGATAAGTACTACTCGGAGTTCAGTGGTTCTTCAACTGTCATTATTTCGTAGTCTAATTTGGAATCAATAAAATCCATGCAAATCAGCACTCGAAAATAAGATTCTAATTGTTATAATCGTTTTCCTTAGTTATAAATAAGCATTAAATCTGTTTTCCTTTTTCTCTTAGACTGATTTTGTGATCGTCGAAGGGCATACATGCCCACCTAGAGGAGGATGCAGTAAACCGGAGCTTTATGATTTACTAGATCCACAACTAATTGGACAACCAGCATTGTGTGAATCATTGTTATCTGTAGAAGTTTCACAAACTGGTAAAACGCCGAGTATTTTGAAGCCATATTTTACAGTTGTGTACGTTGAGTCATATACAAACAGAGTTGTACTATATGTAAATAAACTTGACTAAATAACTCGATGTAATTTAGCATAAATATGAGAGCTAGTTACAAGGAAATGCCCGGTGTTCAGCTCAACGGAGAAATAAACCACCTCGAAATATTTTCACTAATTGGTTACGGTACTGAACACGTTTTACATCCATCTCCGATTATTTTGTTCCCGTGTTGTTATATTATGTTATACAAGACATGTTGTTGTACATGACAGACTATGGTTTATGTGAATAAATTCTATATGCTAATAATTCTATTTGTGTTTTTAAATTATCAGTGACCAACGGACTTCAGATTATGCGAATTAGGATATTTTCACTAATCAACGCATAGGTATACGCTGAAATAGATCTTTGTTTAATTACAATACCATGATAAATTTATTTCAAGGTATAACTACTTCAATTCATTGATAAATTAAATTTCAAAAGTTCTTTTTCACAGTGCTCGGTTCATTCTTCGATACGGTTAACTCTCAATTAGTTTCACGAAAATCTAAGTAGCCGACTAGTACTACCATATGATACGTTGACAACTGCATGTATGCGCGTGTAGTTATCGAGTTGCATAAAGCTGTTGTATACGGGACACTTCATATCTCTTTCGTGTAAAATTCTCAGCAACCAAGTTGATACGCTGTGAAAGACTGAAACATTCAATATCCAACTGATTAAATATTTAATTAATTAAATATTTAATATTGAGTTATAAGTATTAAAAAAAAGTGTCTATATTATTCATAATGGTAAAAGTGTTGCTATTATAAAGAATTTACATAGTTTACAACTGCTTATATGATATTTTGCTATACAGTTTAATCATCTTCTTCAGATAGACATACTCTCTCGACAACTCGACGTTGAGATTTCTTTTGAGACTTTTTTGTACATTTTTTATTTGATATGGACTTTACTTGACTTAATTCTTCTTTTGCTTCTTCTTCCTTTTCTGGGAGATTCTTTGCAGTTTGCTTTCTCTTCGACTTTCGGGGTTTAGGTAACTCAGAAAGCGAATTGTCCTTGTCTTTTATGCTTGTTGAACAGGATGGTAGAGTGATAGAACTTTTACAAGGAGATTGGTTATCTGCCTTTTTAGTCCGTAGCCGGTTGGCTGCACGACGAACCCGTTTGCTTGGCATTGAAACCTAATACGGGGTTTGAAAGAGGTATTGAATGAGAAAACTGTCACATTCGTTATTTATGTATTCTTTGCTGCTTACAAAAGGTAATTCATGGAATAATAACACACGGTTGTAATACGTCTATAAATGAATGCGTTGAAATTTAGTGAACCAATTAATCGTATATAGTTTATTGTCTTAATAAATGCATTCAGTTAGAACAATACTTCTTCAATCTGTAGATGTTTCATAACTCACTGAATATAATCGACTCATGCTGGGGACATCACTCGTACCTACTTCCCATGAAACTTCATGAACTCTCTAACAAACAACTCTCGCCGCGCCTGGGCAGCGATGATTCGAGATGTTCATGAGGCCGGCTCATCCTCCCGTAGGAGATAGCCGAGGTAAAGTAAAGTAAGTAAGTATGAATAAAATTGAGGTAAGAAGTAAATAATCCTTCAGTTCTGGGACCCGGGTCCCAGTGGCTCAATGGTATACGGGCTCGCCTTGTAACCAGGAGGTCCTGAAGTTCGAATCCCGGAGGGTGTGTACTGAGTAAGAGTCGCAAACTACGACGAAACAGCTGTCAAGTACTCCCGGGTTTTCCAATGGTTCTCTAACTAATGTCAGCTCATGATGAAATCCTGTAACCAATCAAATCCCTACAAGCCAACACTTGAATGCTTATGAATTGAATAAGGTTTCACAATTGAGATGATAAACTTCGACATACTCTGGTTTAAGTGTCGATGGTTCACTGGTAGAACATTTACCAACCACCATCCATGTGCTTTGGGTTCGATTCCAGTCAAGCGAGGCAAGGTTGGACGTAAAGATAGCAACCCTATCGCTACTAAGACTTTAGATCTCAAGTCTGAAACCCTATGTTCCACTAGGAACGCAAAAAGGGCATTTATTTAGCGTAGGAGAAACAGTATACTGATAAAACTAATAATAATTACTAATTTTGTGGAAAGCTCATAAAAGTGCTATGACCTATCATCACTTGTGTTACTCGAGGTATTCAACTTAATGCGTGAAATATCAACCAAGTAAATTAACTGGTCAACTTACCTCATCCAATTCAGATGCATCAACATTATCACCATTGGTTTCAGAATTTTTACACATTTTATCTTTAACAGGAAAGAAATTAGTTATGAGTGGTTTGGATGAAAGAATTTTCTCAGGATTTCCAAATTCCATAGTTTGTCTGTGTTTCAGTACAGAAGCTAGCAAAGCTTCTGTTTTTTCAGCACTCCATCCCAACGAAGCATTCACATGCGTGAAGAGAAGACTAAGGATAAATAGTATCATTTATAAAATTTGTTTGATTTACTTACTTATTTTTATCCATAGTAGTGAATAATCTATTTGGAAAAGCATGCCTATCATAATTATGCTAGTTACATTGATTATGTTCGCTGAAATAATAATGGTTTCGCAGATTTTCACCGCTAAGATCTACTATACCTTTCAGAAGAGATGTAGAAATATCAAGTATTTAAACCTCTCCTACGCATTCTAATGTGCTATATTGATCCAGCAGGTTTATCTACGAACAGTTTGTAAAGAGCACAACAAAAATATTTACTTTCAAGAATTGATCTGTAAGGATTAGGTTTGTTTTTCAACTTTGACCAGGGGTTGATATCAGTTACAGAACTCTCAAAAATCAGGGGAGTACTGGACACCTGTTTCATTCTAGTTTGGGAATCACCGGCAGTATGCACCCACTGAGTTTTGAGCCCAGGAGAAGTTAGAGTTCATGGACCATTGAGTCGGGTTTCACTGGTTGAATGGTATAAGAGCTTGTCTTGTAATCGGAAGGTCCTGGATTCGTACCCTGGTGTTGGGTGCGTACTGGCGATGATTCCTAAACTAGGATGAAATAGCTGTCCAGTACTCCCTGTGGCTGGTTCTCAATGGTTCTCTTACTGATATCAACCAGTGGTCAAACTCGAAAAATATTTATGCCTGTTCTGTTAAACTGGTTGCTTGTGAAGGTGTACAAATGTTCTGTCATGAACAAAGTTGAGAAGAGTATTCAATTTCTAAAGAAATATTGTGAATTCAATCTCTATTTATCTCAGTTAATCTAAGTACAGCACTCCATTATATCACTCCGTTTACCTATTAATTTACCAAAAAGCTACTTAGATTCTTTAATTCCTACTCAATTGTAGTGTCATTCATGTCTTCTCAAGCACCAGTTAATTAACCTGTAGGGATTAGGTGAGCACAAGAGATATGACATATAAATATACAGTTTTTGTGCATAATCAGGAAGGGATAGGCCTAGCGAAGTAAAGAAAAAAACTGAGTTGTAACCTCGGTCGATTTGACAGAGATAGGACACGACTACTAAGCAAATAATCACAAGGCAGTACGACGGCCTATTAGAATCAACACACGATAAAAGTCACTTGATGTAATAGATGAATCTAAACATGACATAGTGATTCCAAGCCATAAATTAATAAAAATTATATAACAATTTTCTTAGAAAAAAAAGGATATTTGACCAGTAATGGTACACGAGGTAGTTCCCATTCGAATGGTGGAATATCAGTTTTAACATTCGGGTACAAATAGGCACGAGCAATACGACCATCTGGAAATCCTGAAACCAAAGAAAGCGATAAAAAAGACATGCTAAATTCTGTTGAAACAGATCCTTGTCAGGTAAATATAATTGCCTGGAGTTTGCTGCATTTTAACTTGTACTTATTCTCTCAGATTCTGCTACTTGACATTATAGCCACACCTGCATATCTCATAAATTATGGTGGTTGGAAAAATTATTCTTCGAAGTCTTATCATAGCAAGAAGCTGAGGCGGACTGTAATAAATGTGTAGATTACTACTGTCAAAGTGCAAGTAACTTCCTAATGCAGGTTGTAAAGACTTGTAAGTAAAAAATATATTTCATCAAAGCCAAAAACTCTAAATAGTTGTTTGTGTTAAGTATTCCTTGACCTTTGAAGTTACGGCAAACTGACACAACTTTCCTCAAGGATTCTTGATTTAGAAAAACCAGTCTTTACGATGCACACAATGTAGGAAATATTCAATGCCTAAACATTGCCAATTACTCAATAAAACCAACTTGTTATTCAAGTCATCGTCGAATATAACTACCAACAAAATGACCTCAATGTTTCATCTTGTAATCACACGCCCATTCAGGCTGATGGAGCAACATCTCTAGTTTACTGGAGGTATGTTGTCAACCTACCTTACTAAAATATTCAAATTATGAGTCAAGCAAGCTAACCGAATACAAATACATTTTTCGTACCGATTGAGGTGATCTTGTTTACAACCCACTTACAGAGATCCCTTACTAGACCATCGAGTATGCATACAACATAACTGTATTAGTAGAAATACAACCGTCTGGTGGAAATGTGCGTAGATCCACATCGAAGTGCGCTAGTTTCAGTTGCCATACCTCATAATATCACAAACAGACAACGACAGAATATACTACTTCTGGTTAGTTATATAACACATCCCCGACATTTGTGACTCTATATTTGCATTGAAAGCTTTCTAATGGGTGGAAGTCGATCATTATATCACAGTCCCAAAGTCAAGCGTATTCGCTTTCCTGGACTTAATGATTCGGTAAATATCAGATAAACCTTAGATCTTAGATATTGTGTTAGTTTCATTTTATGCTCATTATTACAAGTGGCTTTTTCTTCTTTCTTAAGAAGCTCGAATGATCAGAGAACGAAATTTGTCAGAGAGAGATTTTTGGTGCTCACATTTAAAAATTTTCAGAGGTAAACTGTTCTTGACCTGTTGTAGGTTTAAACAACGTTTCCAATTACACTTATAGTTGGATGATAAACGGCCGAAAGAAAGTGTAGCTGACTGCAGAAGTGCCGAAGTGATTCCATTGTAGAACTAACCAAGAATAGATACGAAACGAAATTACAAAACAGTTAAGATAGTTCCATTATAGATAAGATTTTATTTTGATAAATCGCACAGTGTTTACAGTAATGTTTACTGATGACGTTTCGAGCACAATTTATTGCTCATAATCATATCAAGGTAATCACACGACTTCCTAAATTCATTTATATAGTTCCATTGTTTTTCTCTTGATTTTCACTTGATTTGATTGGTAATAGGGACAGGCTCTGTAGGTTAAAGGACCCAGTTGACCCAATTAGACAAAATAATATTATTTACAAAATACCATGCAATGACTATGAGGTCAACTACATAGGTCAAACTAGTCAGTCAGGGGTAGTCAGATTGTCAGAGCATAAGAATTTAGCTAAGGTAAGAATGGTTGACCCCGAGAAGATAAATAATTTAGAAAAAAGCTCAGCAATCGCAATGCATGCGTTAACACACAACCACACAATAGGGTGGGAGAGGGTTAAAATTCTAAAAAGTAATCTAGGTAGGTGGAGAGAGAGGTTGATTACTGAATCCTTGTTCATCGAGTCTACACCCAACACATGCAATAGGAATGACTCGTCACTCATACCTGAAATATGGAAAATACTATTACCAATCAAGTGAAAATCAAGAGAAAAACAATGGAACTATATAAATGAATTTAGGAAGTCGTGTGATTACCTTGATATGATTATGAGCAATAAATTGTGCTCGAAACGTCATCAGTAAACATTACTGTAAACACTGTGCGATTTATCAAAATAAAATCTTATCTATAATGGAATTATACTCTACCACAGTGCCCAAGTTTTATACTTATATCAATAGTTAAGATAGATAGTTCAAAATTTTCAAATACCCAAATGAAATAGTAAAATGTTCACCTACCAGGCGACGGTTTCAAATTAATCCAACGACGCCTAACTGGACTTGATTCAGGCACTTTCACTATTTTTTTTGATTGTAAAGAATCTTGAGAACGATTTGCTTGCCACCAATTTCTAGATAAAATAATTTGTTTTGTAAAAACTCCATAGTATGAAAAATATCTGGAAATTCGGGTGAATTAGCATGCTGATTACAAACCACTTCTTCTTTGATCTTAAAGTTACTGGGAACAGATTTTCCGTCTGATAGGCTATGAGCCACACTTATTTATAAAGATTCGATAGTACTACCATCCAGGTTGAAGTAGGTGGAGAGAGATTCGGGCCTTGAACCCACTGACTGAAAGTCAAATACTTAAGTCAGTGAACTACGTCTCCATCTCTTCAAAACACTAGGCAACTCAAAATTTCATGAGTACTACTCGCAAACCATTTCACTATTTTCTTATTTGAAAGAAAGTAAAAGTCCCATATGCATCGGTGGCACAGTGGTTAGGACGCTCGCCGACCATGCACATGGTCCGGGGTTCGACTCCTGGCCGACGCACTCCTTCACCTCGCTAAGCCAGCAATAAAAAAGCTGGTAAAGAGGAAAGGTTTGGCATGAGGCTAGCAACCCCGTCCTGGAAAAATAAACGCTGCAACAGAAACTTCAAGCCTTTAGCTTGAAGCCCTATGTTCCACTGGACACTTGAAGGAATAAAAAAAAGTTTCATATCAAGCGGTTGTTGATTTACTGAATAAGACTACGATCTATTTATCTTTCTCTTCGCAATAAAACGTCGTTTTAGTATAGACTACACCAGCAGATGAGGAGTATAAGTCAGATGACAGCATTATCCCAACCTTTAATGTTAAGAATCAGTCGACAAATACGATTTGTTTATAAATAACAATGAACATAACAGTTTCCTGCTCACTGAGTCCCAAAAATTCATTATGGAAATGTAGTCTCTCGACAATTACTCTACTAAGCAAACCAAAAACTCCATCAATAAACATATAAACAAGCTTCGGACGACATATAACTGCTGTTAACATTCAATGACGAATTCATGAAAACTCACGTAAATTGTTCCAGTGGTTTAAGAATATTCTGAAGCAATTCTTCTGAAGGTTTACATTTACCATGAAGCCAATTATTCATTTCAGTATTCAATGAATCATCTACTTCACCGAATTCACTAAGTATTTCAATTGCTGTGACTGGACCAACTTGATCGATTCCATGGGTATAATCACTTCCACACAATAATGTTAAACGCAGAATATTTTCTACAGTAAGGCCTATTTTATTTGAAAGACAAAAGATGATGACTTAATGACAGATATATAAATATTGTAGCGATGATGGAAAAACCCATTATTTTCTGCATCTAAAATTCAAGGGCGACATTCCTACGGCAGTTCTATCCCAACATCTAACCAGAACGCGTCGGTGGCATAGCGGTTAGGGCGCTCACCAACCATGCACATGGTCCGAGATTCGATCCCCGGCTGACGCACTCGTTTACCTCGCTAAGCCAGCAATAAAAATGCTGGTAAAGAGGAAAGGTTGGGCATGCGGCTAGCAACCCTATCCTGTAAAAATAATCACCACTGCAACAGAAACTTCAAGCCACTAGCTTGAGGCCCTATGTTCCACTGGGAACGTGAAGGAAAAATTATTTATTATTATTATTATCTAACCAGAATGACTTTCACTCTGTACATTTATTCTTATCCTTCGATAGCTGTCCAATGTTTACTCAGAAACTGAAGGACATCTTGCTTAATCTTAGCTCCTTTATATCTATATTCCGTTTTAACTATTCCTGTGGTTCAAACCATATAGGGCCTGTGATTAGGCAGGTTTGTCTACCAATTCGATAACAATTACCAAGTCGGTTCAGAAAAGGTGGAAATAAATGCATAAAATTTCATTTCTATCACACTTAGTATATACAGTACCTCGCGCTGACGCTAACACATATACCGCATTCCGAAGTTATTAACACGCACAGTTCACTTATGTCTTTTACATACAACTGAAGCTGTTGCAATAAAACCGGCTAAACCAGAAATTTGTATTCCAAAAGAACTCTCCTAGACGTTATTCTTACTATCAGCCCTCGGAGTACGGTCTTTATAACTAGCTCCACAGGAGCAGTAAAATTTATATCCACACATTGATGTGGTTATCATGCATTACTTATCTTAAATGCACCGTGTCAGTACAGGTCTAGTCGGGTGATTGGTATGTAGGGTTTCGGCATTAAAGTTCTTTCAAAAGAGATGAGCCAAACAAACCACCTAAAGCTATGCAATTACTTTTCCTAACTATAGCTGAAGCTATAGGGATTTTAGGAGATGGAGAATTTTTACGGTGACGCAAGATACGCTGTATGCAAACGCAATTATTTATCCTATAATTCTCAAAGTACTTGTTTGACTGAGACCAGAGACAAATTAAAACCCTCAATAGACCGTCCAAAAATAAGAGATGCATTTCGGGATCATAAAAATCAAGGAATGATGACTGCTTAAACAGCTAGGACTCGTATACGAACTGCCGGACGTAACACAACAGCTTCCTAAATAGCGTGGATGCATGATTTCGCTACTTCAGTTTAACAAGTTGATTTAACTATTGAAGGTCAGAATCTAATGTTGAAGCAAGAATACTGCAGACTACTAATTTTAGGGAATTATCTGCCTCAACAGGATCAATAAGAACACGACTAACTTACATTTACCTTGACTTACCATCATAAGATCATCAGGGACGTAATCATCCCATTATTGTCATATCTTATAATGCCTTTCTTACACCTTTTCATTTGATATACTTCATATCATTACTTATCAGCCTTTGTATTTACACTTTGCTTATCTTGGCTCTATTTTATGAGCATACGTCACTTTTGATGTGGTTGTGTTTTCTGAGCTGGATAGTTAGTTTGCGAAGCTTTCATTGCCGTGCTAGACAACATCTTCAGCGCATACTTCAATACTTCACTTTATCATTACATTTGTTATTTGTCGTTTAAATGACAGTCAAAGCCAAAGGACTATTATTTCATCTTATACTTGTGCCCCAATAGAGTTTGTGACATAATTTCGACTTGCCCAGTAATTGTGTACTGCTTTCATGGACTTGTTAAAGCTGAAAATAATTGTTCGTTGAATTTTTGTTTGTTTGCAAAGTACTTTTAATTGAATATGGGTAAGACGGATCTCAGAGAAGATGGTTAGGGACGCCACATTAGATTATCCGTAGATATTTTCATATATAGGAAGATATGTAACATGAGATCTTCATATGAAAAAAGGCAGTTTAAGAAGGTGAGCAACTGCGGAGAGGAATTTATTCTCAATAACGTTAGTATAATTTTTCGTCCGATCATCAGTGATGATTCAGTAATATCTTCACTGTCTTCGATTTTAACTAACTTTATAAACTACACAGTAGTGTTTTGCTAGCATATAAAATCAATTAAATGTGTGCATACAGATTTCTCAGTTCACATATAAATAAGAACAAATAAACAACGGAAGCAGGGTAGCTCCGCGAGCTTGTAGACAGTAATCAGTTATGACTTTAATTGTATGAGGGTCAGTGACACAACTTTACAGACCACATGTTCTAAAAAGAATAAGAATGGCTTCAATCCGCAATCGCCTGACCAGCGTTCGTATCTCGAGACCATTGAGTCATACGTTTGTGGTGAGAGCAGGCTAGCCAAAAATGGTAGACAGCATTTTACGTCAATGGGTATGTCGCAAATATTTGTGGTGGGAAAATATGAACAAGACTGATTTAACAACCAATCACAGCAGACTTGGCGCAGGCAGATGTAGTTAAAATATAGATGACCTGATATTCAAAAAGCAGTCACAGAGAGATTCAAAGTCAACTTTCTGTAAGAAACAACCAATCAGAAGACTGTGTTTGTCTGCTTGAATAAGCTATAATAATGAATTCAGTATGACCGTGTGAAAACAATTGGTTCAACGGTTCTGATTGTCCATCGCCTACTTGCAGTCTTGAAATTGTCGCTGGATAATTATCGATTCTATAGATCTTTCCAAAAGATTCACTTCATATTTATTCTACGGAATAATGGCCAATTTTTCAAGAGTAGCAGAAATCTTTGAACAAGCCTTCGTCGCTTTTGGTCGTCTAGCACAGCTTACTATAGACCTTAAACAATTTCAAGCACAACAGAATGATGGAGATTCTAAAACCTGTGGAAAATGGTTACAAAAAGAAATCGATGATCCTAAAACGGCTATTTCACGTTTTGGAGCAGATTTATCAAAGATTGCTGAGGCTGTTGAAACCGAAACAATTAATCAGATAAAACAAAAGTTGAAAACTCGTGCTTTTCAGGATGCAGGGCTTGGAGATACTTCCTTTGAAAATGAGACTGGGGATACACAAGTGAAACATGAAACTACAGCACAGAACACTGTCTCAGCAGACCGTGGAAGGCGGAAACAAGCGTTGAGTCAAATAACTCAATCGGTTGATGTACATCCTTCAAGAGGCGCCGGGCAAATGATTCTGATGAAGACTATATGCCTTATGATACTACTGCAGAAGCAGAAAATATTAATACTGAGAAGAAATTTCGACAACGTGTTAACAATGAGAATACAACAACGCCAACGCCTCAAAATGATCTGTTGCCTAACTCTTGTCTTTTGTCGTTACACGTGTACGTTATCACAAAGATTTAAAGGCTATATAATCGTACCATACCTTAAAAATACTTTCAGCTCAATTCTACTTAAATTGAATTGAATTCAATAGTTAAAAAGTAAGCAGAAGTATACACACACATATATACATATATATACCTAATTTTCGTTTCACTTCATCAAGTTTATACAATGATGGATTTGTTCTTCGTTTTTTATCATCACCAGTCCCGAAAAGATGACGACAAACAAGTCTAACACCAAATGGCCAAACATCAGAATCATCACTGGCGACTAAATCAACTAAACCGTAACGTTGCAATGCCACACATTGAGCTTCTGCTTCCTCTGGGCTAACAACGAATGGAAATCCAAATAAGCGTAGCAAATCCTAAAATGTTTTAAAAAAATAACAGATGTTTACTTCATATAATAAACTCAATTAAAATGTATAAAAACATAACCTTAATGATAGAATAAAATGTGGAAGTGGTATACGAAAGAAGCCTGTAACAGTTAATCGATTCACATTGCATTACTATTATTGTTCATATAATGTTACTCAACAACGATTTGCAATTCTGTGCACAAGTGGAGATGATCCACAGCTTTTGTGTGAGGTGTAACGATGTACTAACCGACTCCCCGAACCTCAGTAGACGGAGAGCGGTTCGAAGGCGTAAACCACTCATTGAAAGTCGACCGACTAGACCAATAAGTCACAGCTACACTTTACTACTATTACTACTGAAATTATAAGCAATTAATACAACAACAGGTACTGATCATTACCGATGGGATAAATTTGAAAGAGGTGATTTCTTTCACTTATCTAGGATGCATTATTCCAACTACAGTCAGAACGGATGAGGATATCAAATCCAGTAAGGACTAGAAAGGCAAGGCAGACCTTCACCAATCTGAAGTCTGTTTGGAAATCTTCTGCACTAGGCACAAACAACAAAATTCGAATTCGAAAGTTGGTTTGCAGGGATACCTAGCATTCTGACATTGGAAACGATGGGTTACGGCTTCGGGTTTCAGAAGAAGCATTACCACTGACAAAAATTAGGAACTTTAATTGTATTCCATCTTGACTTGGTGGGTGGATTATGATTTCCTTCGTTTAAAACCTAGATCCGATACCTTGCGGTCTTTTGAGCTTGAATAGCTAAAGTTTTAAAAATGAAGCTGAACAGCGATCCATTGTCTTTAGGTTTCCAATGAATCTTTAGCTCCTGCTAACTCATCACAAAGCCCATCTTGAAATTAATTGAATCCTAAGAGACCACGAACTTCAGAAAGATTTATGTTGTAACATCACATTTCTGAACTCTGTTTGATAAACAAATCTAATCATTATACACAGAAAAATTTCAGAAACTTTATAGCGTTGAAAACATCATTTTTGGTTACTTGGTAAAGTTTTCTTAGCGAAAAGATTGATGCAAAAGGTTTTACTATATTATATTACCTGAGCTTCTGAAATACAACGTGTAGTAGTGGATTGAGCTTGTCGCGTAAGACGATCAGCCTTTTCTCTTAACATGTTATCATCAACAATTAGATCGTCGTCTTCTAAATCTGAAGATGAGATGTATTCCTTGATGTTAGAGTCTTCTACAGTTTCTTTATCAAAAGATTCACTTTCTTCATGTGTGTATGTGGATTCACTTTCCTCATGAGAACTGCTTTTATCAGTTGAGTATTTTTGCAATATGGTAGACTCACTGGAAATGTTAGAAAGATCAACATGTTCATGCGTTTCAACTTCAATGAAATCGTCATCGTCATCATCTTCATCACTGTTCATTTCATTGTTTTGTTGCGTATCTTCAAAGTCTTTAACATCATCTACTTCATGAATCTGTTGAGATAGATTCGAATTCAGGTTAGATTCATCCCGACGAATATTGTTGTGATCACATAATAGACTTTCGAAAACTGGTGACTCAGGTTTTATTGGCAGCTTTTCTGTCTCTAAACTAAATGAATCTTGAGAAGCGCTCACAACAAGCACATTTTCAGAAGAATTATTATTATTAATAATAATTGTCTGGTCTACTTTATTAAAGTTATCAGAAATGTTCGCTTCTTTTTCACTTTCATCTTCCATCTGTTTCTTGTTCAACGACTCCGAAATGGTTGATTGTTCATCAAACGAATAACATTTTGAGTCAGTAATACTTTCCTCGATGATATTTTGTTCATTTACAGGGATTTGTAATTGTTTAGGTGAACATACATCATTACTAGGTAACTCAACATTGGATACTTTTTTCAAGTCCTTCGTACCATCCAGAGAAGCATCCAGAGATGATGCTTCTTTAGTACATTCAACTTCTTCATTGTTAATTGATGCATTTAATTCAATGGGGTTTAATGCAATTAATCTGAAAGAAAAATAAAGCAGGAAAGTGTTCAGCGATTTACTTAGAAAGTCTCTTTCTTTAAAATACAGCCAATTAAAACTGGTAGTCTGGACTGGACAATATATATCATCCACTAAAATAGCCTCCGTCATTTTATCTAAAAGCATCGATTAGTGAGGATACTCTATGATAGCTAGGAAACTATGTTCACCTAACAAGTTGGAAGAAAACGAACTGCCCTTTGTTGAGAAATGTCACACACACAGAGTGTATATTCAACGAGATGCAACTTGAAGTATGGAAAAGAGCAAGTTAAGAAAACGAAACACTCATTTTTTTGAAAATAAGAAAGTCTTTATTCGTCTTCTATTCCAAGGGAGAAGTAGCGTGGTGAGAGCTGGCTGCAAGCCAAAATTGTAGACAACAATTTACGTCAATGTTCACCTCCTGAATCAGGGTCATGAGAAAAACAATTAAAAAGCTTCACCTTGAGAAAATCACTAGTCAATCACAGCGGAGTTAACGTGTGGAAATATGTTTCGCAGATATATGGCTTGATTTTCTGAGAAAAGGCTAACAATAATGTACATAAAAACCGATGAATACCTCCCGACTTTCTCAATAAAAAGCTGTTGCCTGGTCCTTGTCTTTTTTCGTCACAGTAGTATCCCAAAAGACCAACAAGAGAGTGAAATAAGGCATAAATAAATGCCTACCTGAAGTTATTTATTTTATTTTTATTTGGATTACAGCTTGATTCCACACTGTATTTTTGGTACAAGTATGAAATTTTCAGCATGTGATATCAGTAGCCCAAATCTTGCAGGCCCGTCATTGGTATCAGGTGTGCGTCGGCAGGAGATCGAACCCCGAACCATGTGCATGGTCGGTGAGAGTCCTAACCACTGTCCCACCAACGCACAGGTTGTATCGTTATAAAGAATCGTGTGTTCAATAAACCAATCCAAAATAGTTAATTACCCTTTTGATGTCACTATCAGCTGCATTAACAGATTTTTATGCACCTTTGGTAACAAGCACATAAATGCTTCCATCAGGTTTTCTGATGTTTACATTTTGGATGCCCTAATTTACAAAATTTCCTTCGCTATTATCCCACCATTGAAGTATATTATTCTCATTTATTTATATTCATTGTAATATCAGGTAGTCGGAAACTGACAAGAATCTGGAAAATAAAATAATCTCATTTTGCACTGCAAATCTGACCCTAATTGCTTCACCGAAATTTATCGAGAGAACCATGTATGTGTGTGGTGACTGAAAAAGTTCAAATGCTTTTAATATGAAGTTACTCACCAGCAAAAGAAAAGGGAATTTCATTAAAATTTCATACAAACAGACTTACTTTTCTAAATCGAATGTTGTCGATGAAGGTAATTTACTTAGACTGTTTGATTTTTTCAACGGAGATTGTTTAAGCAAAATAGCATGTCCAACATCCTGCGACTGGATTCGCATTGCTGTCGCTATAGTTTCAGTAGACTCTGTAGATAATGCTGAGCATAAAGACTGATTTTTTAAAATATTTTTTATCATAGAATTATCTAATTGAAGAACTTGTTGAACAGCTTCTTGTTTAGTTAAATTATCAGATAATTCTTGTTGACGTTCTGCTAAACGACGACGTAAAAGTAAACGTTTTGTTTGAACGTCGGAAAATGTTTCAGGGTCAAATGATGCTATACAAAAGAAGAAAATAAGTTAAAAAGTTGAATAATAACTAGACTGCATACATATTAACAAGGTGATATCTCATTGATAGTTTCAACTCTTTCAACAGTATATTCTATAGGTGATTGTGCTAAATACTAAACTACGTTCAGATGAGAATGATCAATGTGTATTGAATTATCCTGGATATATTTCATCAAATACGTCCAAAGTCAAGCTCTATGTATGATTGGCCGAATGGATAACACTTTGTAGAGAAGAGATGTGGCTCGTTGACTTGAGTACTCCAATCTTCAGCACATCTGACCCAGATTCGAATTTCACTCCATCTACTTCAGCCTAGGAAACTGGTCAGTATCATCGACCTTCACACAATGAGTGTAACGCTAATAGCCTGGAGTTGAGTTAATGAATTCTAACCAAGCTTATAAACAGAGACGAGCATAAACACAAACGCATACAGGTAACTTTTTTGAGAAATGAAATACACTGAAGAATTTTCTAGCACTATGATGTAAAGCAGTGAAGTGGTTGATGTGTTGTAATGATTAAGATGAGTAAAATAAATATAGCGATGATAATATTATGAAAAGTGTCTTGACTATTCACACTAATTTTACACTGGAATTGAAAGGCAAACTATTGATTTCTGACTGTCTATCTGTTTTCGACATAGAACTTTGCACCGATGTGCACCAGTTCAAGTCGCCACACTCCCTCCTTGTAGCACACAAAGCAAGAGAAGAAAGTAGAAGAAATGCATAATAGAGACAGTAAACAGAGGAGTGAGACAAAGAAATAGTAATAAGGAAGAACAATATAGTTTCATTGGAAATCATAAGTCACAAGGAGTGGATGCATCTGCGATAGCCACCGAGAACAATTTTGAGCCATATCACCAATTGTATCCAACCATTGCTTTTTACTGTCCCGAGGATCCAAACCAGTCAGGAAGTCTACACCTTCCTACGTGACTGGCTTAAAATAACTGCTGTAGATTTCATTCACTGGTGACATGTTCTGGTTTTACCGCCGCTAGTTCTTTTCTAGCCTTATACCCTATGTCAGCTAACTTTGCCCGTTGTCAAGGAAGACGATGGCTAGACATGCATGCGTAGCACATGTCCTAACCATCTCAGTCGATGTAGCTTCACAGCCTCGTCGATTGATTTCCCCCCCCCCACCTACCTAGAATTCGATGCCTAACCTCAATATTGTTCACCTTATTATACCACTTCACACGGGAGATAGAACGCAGGCACCTATGATCAAAGACAGACAGCTAGGCTTTTCGTGTCTTCTCTCGATGGCCAGGTCCCACAGCCATAAAGGAGGACGGAGCGGACTGATGAGCAGTACACTCGCCCTTTGGTCGATAGCCAATCGGATATTACGTCTATGCCAGAGACCGAGTAAACTGGCATATGCGAAACTAGCTCTCTGTATCCGTGCGGAGATTTTGTCAGAGATCAGCCCGTTGGGGCTGATGGCGCCTCCCAAGTAAGTGAAGCGGTCAACGTACTCTACCACTTAACTCTCTATTTCTAATCTAGGAGTCGATGTAGTGCAGTCCTGTAACATCATCTTGCATTTGGCGGGAGCGAATTGCATGCCAAACATTCGTACAATGCAGCTCAAGGTGTTTAGAAGACTCTGCATTTTGTTAGCGTCCTCTCCTAGAAGGACTATATCGTCTGCATATCCTAAGTCAACGAGATAATTCCCTAGTAGCAAGTGAATCCCGAGTCTCTGAAGTGAGTTGAGGTTAAGTCCACCGAATACCAATGGAAAGTCCGAAAATGAGAAGAAGCAGGTAACTACTGCTCCCTGATGTTTCTGCTCTGAGTTGAAGTTTCTGTATCGATTGGGTTGATTTTCCAAAGTACAGTCCATCGCCTCACGCCCAACCTTCTGTCTTTTTCCAGGCTTAGGATAGGCAATTAAACTACTAAACTAGGTGATTTCCTGAAATCAGCCCGACCGATAGCTGCTACCTTGACGTGGTGGTCGGAGTTGCGCATCGTGATGACCCAACAAGCTGCACTGGCTGGAACCAATGTTCCTCCAGGTCCTACCATGCGAGGAAGGTTGTTAGGGTAACGATTAGACTAAAAGCAGTGACTGGCATCCTGTAAGAATCTCTCTTACACTATGCTGGGGGTCTGAGGGAGAAGTCGTACTGCTGGGAAACAGGGGTGTAACAGCAGTGAGGTGTTTCCCTCAGATGACCAGCATGTCAGCTATGCTGTCTCTCCACTCCGGAGAAAGGGGGTTAGAAAATGTCGACCCCGAAAATTGTACATCCCGACTCACCCTACGGTGGTCCGTGACCGGCGGTAAGTTTACTAATACGGAACAAAACCAACAAACTAGTTCATACAGGCCGTGTGTGACCGGCCTCAAGCAGCTGTTCCCTGGGCTCTGCGGTCACGCAACAGTAACCTTCTTTCTGTTTCAGGTACCCGGAGAATCAATGAACTTCCACAGTGTGGGCAGCCGGGAAGTAACAACCGCTCACACACTTCCAAGAGCACATGAAGCCTTCCTGAGCATCATTCTCCTTTATTCACATCACCTTCCTCATCTTGCTTCTCTACTACAGTTAGTACTATTCTGCAGGTTAGTGAGTCATCTTCACTTCACTCTGTGACCACAAACAACGGTGACAGCCATAGAAACAGCCCAGGTAGCCTTTTAAAGCCACGTCGCTAACTTCAGATAGGAGCATTTAATGTTCTGAAATCAGTCTGTAAATCTACTGTACTAGGCATAAAGAACAAAATTGGTGTTTTCAACAATACTGTTAACTCATTCGATGCTTCTATATGGTTCAAAGGCTTGGCACATCGCCAAAATTATTCCCAACAGGTTGCAGACTTTAATCTACAACTGCTTTCGCTCCATACTGGAGACCGGACCAGGTAGTCTGGTAACGAACCATCCAAGAACCTAGGGCCCAAAAATATACTGGAGAAAATGCAGATGGATCAGACATACGCTGAGGAGACTAGTGAGTGACATTGTATGCCAGGCCATTATGTGAAGTTCGAAGGAGGAGTGACAAGTCAGGCTTTCGAGGGTGACATGGAGGAGATAGAGTGAGGAGAAGATGAAAGCTTATGGGTTACCGTGGAGCCAGCTAAAGACGACTGGAGAGGACTGAATGAAATAAAGATGTGTTGCTGAAGCTCTATGTTCTACTCGAATCCTAAGCGAATAATAATAAATAACAAATTGCCCTCTGATGGTTTTCAACAATCCTCTAGCTGATTTCGGCACATGATAAGAATTCCAACGCCAAAAAACATCCATGCTGAACAGGTTGTTTTTGTCACATATTCTTCTTTAAAAACAACTTTCTGATGCGTATTAGGCTTTACAGGTCAAATTTACAGAGTACAAACACCAATCGGAAATGCCGCGGCAATCATTACGAACAATAATAAAATTCATCAAACACAACTTAATTAACGATATGCATTACAGTTATTATAAACATTTACTCACTTTACCTTCATTGTTTCTTTGTATTAAATCTCGTCGACATGAACTAGTGTCTAATATTTCTCTTGCTAGTTGGACAACTCGCAATTGAGCAGGCAAGGGAAGTGAACAAAATGCATCTGAGTTGAGATCCATTCCTGACAATTTCCGGTCTGAAGAGTAAAAACCGTCCTAAAAGAAAGGCGTACTTGAAATTACTTCTTGCGTAATTAACAATCTAATTTTGTAGATGTTCTAGTATTTCAGGACTATTTAGTTTTGAAAAAAAATAACCATTTCAATAAAATATCGTACGGTGTTTTTATTATTTTACAGCCACTTGAATGGCACTGATGTTTGCACAGTAGCCTATTTGATATCCAAACAACTAAACCAGCCGGAAATCATACAATTATCAAAGTTTGCTTATAAACATCATTTGAGTTGTTAATAAATTATGTGTGAAGTCAACTGAAGATATTGCTGAAGAGTCCCAAACTAGGATGAAACAGCTTTTCAGCACTACCAGCTTTTCCAGTGGTTCTCTAACTTATGTCAGCTCATGATGAAATACTCTGTGCAATCAAACAAAATCCCCACAAATGCAATACCCCTACCTACCCCTCCTAGTAACCCTGTCTACCTACGACGTGGCAAGAAGTAGCCTGCTCCAAATCACCGTAAGTACCCGTTGAGTCATGAAGAAAATAAAAGACAAATTCAGCGAAGAAAATTTTCTTTATCGACGAAATCATCTTCAGAGGCTGTACAGTCGTATTTATACTTACAAAAAAATATACAGTGGTCTATTATTGAATTATAGGAGGTGACATAATTGATATAATTACTCGGAAGTGGCTTTAGAAGTGAAAGTTAAAAGTTGTAAATTACGTGGAGCTCAACGCCACAAAGATAGAAATTTGATAAGGTTACAATTACTATTGAGTCAGAATAAAGGTATTTGAGTGTCAATTTAAAAAAGTGTGAAGAGGGTGTGAAAATGTACAAAAGGAACATATAAGAGTCATAATAGTGAATTAATTATCAAAGTATAAGCAAACTAAACTTAAAATTGAAAATAAAAAAATTAAATTTTTACAGGGAACGACTAGTGAAGAGGTTAAGACTAAGGTAGAATAAGAGACTGGACAAACTCTTTCTGTATACATCGTTCGGGGTTGTATTGACGAATCGCCAGCGCCTCGGCCATAAACAAAAGTCGAAACCTGAGGCCCTTTGTACCATTTGGCCTCACCTTGTAGATGATCTTGAAAGACGACTCTGGTGGAGCTACATGGCTTGAGTTCACCAAATGCTCGAGAATTGAGCTAGTAATTGTCTTACATTGTCCCTTTGCTAACCATGCCGGATAATGTTCAGAGATGCGTTTGGAAAGTGTGCGCTATGTGCGGCCAATATAACTAGCTCCACACGAGCAGGTGGAATAATAAACACACATTGAGGCGGCCCAAAGCGGCAGTTTATCCTTCACACATTCATTGATCATTTTTCAGCTGTAGGCTTTCCTCAGTGATCTGAATAAGTGATTCTTCAGGATCTCAATTGCGGTATCACTTTTAAATTCAATAACCATGAATAGCAGTTTCTTCAGCACCGTCTGGGTTCTTTCAGGATTTTACCTTCACTTCACGTTTTGCTCGATAAATCTTGGATGATATCCATTCTGTATGAGGACTGGTCTGAGTCACCCCATTTCCCCCTCGATTGTATCACTGGAACATATTGTCCTTATTCTTGAAGATAAGGAGTGGATCAGGTTTCTCTTTCTTCTCAAAGGGACCGAACTATGGAAATTTGTGTATTGACGATTCCATGTTGGTTTCCTGTAGATCGATCTTTGAAGAGAACCATCAAATCTCCTTTTCTAGAAAAATATCCAGAAAATAGAATTCCGAGTTCATTTCTGATTCCAACGTGAACTGGATGGCATAATGGCGGTACTGTCGTCACATATGATTAAAGTATCATCCATGTATCCTTGGTACAAATGGAAACTATCGATAGTAGGCCGAAACATACTGTTCTCCAAACTTGCCAAGAAGCGGTCTGCAAGTAAAGGACCCAATGGTAACCCCATTACCACTCTATCTCTTTGTCTATAAAGCGTGTTGCCAAAGTTGAATTAGACATTTAAAGTGCGCCTCAGTAGTAATTCCTTTAAGTAATGGAAATTAACACCAACGTCTACTATTATTCTCAATGAATTTGCATTTCAACACCTCGAGTCTTTAACTTCAGGTCTGATCCACATAGCTGGGGAGCAGCGTCACGAATTGAGTTCCAATGGTTGCCAATGACCACAACAGATTCATGCAGTATTCCTCCGTTCGGATTATGGAACCCATGTATACCATAGGTTTGTAGTCGTGGTTTTCCAGGTCCCCAGGTAAACCAGCAAGTCCATCAGTCCGTTTGTAAACGTCAAACGGTCTCATTCAACATTTAACTCTTGTGGGGACAGAAGCTCAATAGATGCAAACTATTAGCGGGTCACAGGCCACGAAACCATGCTCCGACTTTACACACTCCTAGATGAACCAATCTCCATATGAATTAATTTTGATGGATGGTGACCTGCAGTGGAATCCAGCGTGCGCATTTTGTCTCATCAGTTGGATGTGCTTGCATTCCCAGTGAGTGATGGTATTTTCCCCGAAACTCCAACTCATCGTTTCAAAAGTCAAAGCATTACCCACAAGACCATTCGGGCCACGACAGACACCTCTTGTGCAACTAGTATCAGCTACTATATGGTTTAAATCCAATTTTGATTTTTCTATTGATCGATTAAATCAAAATGATCGGCTTCTGTTGACATGCCGTCTTCCAGTGAAGATGTCTTGATGATGTCCGAGGATTAACTTGAAGTAATTTAGTGGATCGTCACAGACGGTAACCATTTCGGTCCAATCAACCAACGAGAGTCAAAATTGTTTTAAAAACAAGTAGTGACACCTCCGTAGGTGGATGGTGACTAGCAGTGGAATCTAGGATGCTCATTTCGTCCTATTTAGGACTCGTCAGCTGGATGTACCTGCATTTGCCAGTGAGTGATGATGTTCCCACCGAGGCTCAAACCCAGTGACCATAGTTTCAAACGCCAAAGCGTTATCTACTAGACCACTTGGGCTACGAAAGCCACCTCTTGTGCAACGCTTTGGCGTTTGAAACTAAGGGCACTGGGTTCGAGCCTCGGTGGGAATCATCATCACTCACATGGAAATGCAGGTACACCCACCTGACGAGTCCCAAACAGGACGAAATGCGCGTCCCGGATTCCGCTGCTAGTCACTATCCACAAATTAAATTCTAATTAAATGCCCATACATCGTCGAAGCATCCGCACAAGAAGCCAACATGTCAACCTGAGACCGAGCACTTCGGTCCAATCAATCGACGGGAAAATCTCGAATTCACCTGCATATGGTTTCAAAACCAAACATAATCAGACGACACTACGTCCATACATATACACTGCACAAATATAAATAAGTTATTTTCAGTTAGAGAAAGAAAAATTTTCGAAACAAATGACGAATAGTGATAACAAGCTAATATATACTTAATACTTTTAGAGAAAATTCTGAAAACCACAGCTACCGACCAACAGAGAGACGCCATTTAAAGTAAATATTAAGATCCAAATAGAAAACTAAACAGGATCACAATAGTAACTCATTAGCACATCACATCACATTCAGTTCATATAGACAACTTGAAAAGTCTATAAACTGTACTAACCACTGAATTTCTCTTGGAAAAAAGCCGGTGAAAATTTCAAACTGTAATATCTCACATAAAGGTATAACGAATTAGTGGGTTCTACTACTGAACAATAGGCGACTAATTGGAAAACCAATTCTACAGAAAAATAAATCGACTAGATAGTATTGTCTGTCTGTCTGTCTGTTTTCGACATAGAACTTTGCACAAATATGCGGAAGTTCAAGTCGCCACACTCCGTGTAGCACGCGAAGCAAGAGAAGAAAGTACACGAAAAGCATAATAGAAACAGTGAGCAGAGGTGTGAGACAAAGGAGTAATAAAGAAATACAAAACAGTTTCATTGAAGATCATAAGTCACAGGGAGTGGATGCATCTGCACCCGCCACTGAGAACGATTTTGAGCCATGTCACCAATTGTTTCCAACCATAGATTTTTACCGTCCCGAGGACTCCAGCCTGGAAGTCTACACCTTTCTACGTGGCTTAGACCAACTGTTGTGGATTTCATTGACTGATGCCAAGTTTTTGTTTGACCGCCGCTAGCTTTTTTCCAGCCTGACCCTATATCCGCTAACATAGCTCGTCGAGGGAGGCGATGGCTTGGCATAGTATTGGAGGAATATGAATAATTCAGTCTTCTGACCACTGTAATTCGACGACAAAAGTTTGAAGATGTAGGCTACTGCTTCCCAACTACATCGATAAGTACTCACTGGTGCAGTTGGAATCAAATTACATTCATTAAAAAACAAACCTACTTACTAAGAAATCACGAGCCAACTCATCATATTCTAATCCAGCATTCTCACTTAACATGATTCCGCTACCTTTGTTATCACTCGATCTAAAGAGAAACATGAAAGACATCAAAGGTTATAAAACCATTCATTTTTAGGAAATCACTAATGTATATACAACAAAATTATTCATACTGGGAGTTAGACTGATTAGTTTTAAAGTTAAACTTTATTATCAGACTATTCACATCATAGATCTATCTATTGCTGCGGTTATCCATCCTGAAAAATGACTGCCATCATGTTAATTGTAAAATAAAGCGACTGTCTGTATGAGGTTTATTAAATTCCAAGTATTTGCAAACAACAACTCTTACTCCTACACCAGAAAGTTTGACAATGTCACATGGATTCGGTGGTTTGAGTGTATCCTAAATGTATGCTACCATCACTTCCTTAACGCCAAGTACCATGCGATGGCACTTAAAGTGACTGAAAAAAAGACAGGGAAGTGTTTCCGATTTGTAGGATGAAACTGATGAAATAGATAACTTTTTTGTATTCAAGTGTTAGTTTGCAGGGTTTTGATTTGATTGGTTACAGGATTTCATCATTAGCCGACATGGGTTAGAGAACCACTGGAAAACCTCGAAGTACTGGATAGAGCAGTTTCGTCCTGTCAAAGAGTCCCAAACTAGGACGACACAGTCTAATAGTAAATATACTTTTATCTACAACTTCAAAATCCAGTCAATATCAATACTGTTGCATACTTCTATTATATTTGAAGTAAGCAGTGAAACTATCTTTGAAGAAGAAACTCCCTCAATGTTCTCAAACTTCGTCCTCCTCTTTTGGAGACTCACCTCAGGATAACGTGTATTTTCCGCCTTCTAGAAGTTAATTTGGGCGCACTTTTGAATTGCCACTCATGAAAAATATTTTGTTTTGAATTACACACACACCCTCTCAGTTAAATAAGGAGTCTTTCTTTACACATAATTGACATTGGAAAGTATAAAGTAATGAGTTGTTAAACTAAATTTGTGTGGTAAATAAATTTCTTAATTAGTTATCCAAAATGATATTCGAAAATTGTAATGAGTAATTTAGATTCTATAGATTATACTTATTTTATCGCTGGTAACTACTACTACTTAATTCGTATCAGTATGTGTATTCATAGTTAGAACTTAATTGCTTGGAGGAACAGATTTGTTTATGCATCACATGGCTACAAGTCACATTTATTGTTCAAAGAGTGATGAAATTACTCAGTTTCCTAGGCTGATGGAGGTGAAGAGGGATTCGCACCTAGGGTTTACTCGACGACAGTCAAGTGCCAAAACCAATTAGTTTGATTCATATACGAATTCTAATCTACACAGACCTGTAAACTCACTGATCAACTAAAAAGAAAGATAACCAACCATACTTTGATAATTCCCTTGAGTTTTCTGTGAATCACAACCCAGTAGATAATATTATTACTATAACAGAAACACGTATAGATAACTAATATGACGAGTCAACTATCATATATAATCACATCCACCCTACTTTCATCAGTCTGCAGAAATGATTAGTCTTAAAGATACTTTAGAAACAATAATAATTTGCTTTATTCCACAACAGTACTTGTGATACAAAATGGAATTCTCTGCATTTTACCACAGTATTACATCCAGTTAGTATATTAACAATAAATAAAATTCTACATAGATTATGGGTAATCTCGGTTGGCTTTGACAACAACATATTAGCATGTCGGTAGCAAAGCCGAAATTGAACAGTGTTTGAAGGTGTTAGAAAAGTAGATGCCAGCGTATTTACTGGCATACGCAGTAACAAAAGGTTGAGATATACAGAGTGTGAGAGAACGAAGAATGTTTTAATACGGTTAGTAAGGAAGAAAGAAACAAAGCAGCACATAACAGAAGAAAGAGATAAGGAAAAGAAAGAAAGAAAACGTTGTACCTATAAATGATAAGAGTTGGAAAGACGAGATTCAGTTGTTCTACTAACCATTTAATAAGTTATTGGTATCACGCTATTTCTTTCTTTATCGCACAGAACATGAGCCAAGTAGGGTGTGGTTGAGATTTTGTACTTACTAGTGCGAGCATATAGTTTACTATATAGACTTCTGGTTTGACCTGATGAGATACAAGGGGAGAGTTGTGAATGAAGAGGGTGGTGTGAGTTAGATAGAATGGATTCAGCCCATTTTTCACATGAGTCTAAGTCCCCGTCGATCAGAATATTAACAAGTTGGTTTAGCAGCACGTTGTTTACCCTGCTGACAACCTTTACCATCCTACGTAATAAGATATAGTCTTTCTTCCGTAGCTCTGGAAAAACTAAGGGGGAACAATAGAGAATAATAGGCAGGATCCAAGAGTTAACGAATCGTAGGAGTAAGGGTTGGGTTATACCAGAATGTCTTAACTTCTTGATGTAGAAGGTAAGACGGAGTATTCTCTTAGAAATCATCAAGATATGAGACGACCAGGAAAGATCAGCAGATAGAATGACGCCAAGATATTTAATTTCCGACTTGGTCTCTGTTTCAGTGTCACCTGTAAATAACTGTAACTCATAGTTTAGTGTATAGTACCACACACCTTTATCAAACTAAATCACTTGCAGACTGTTTCAGACTAAAATCAAATCACTTACATAGACTGATTAGATGGAGCTGAGAAAATTTCAGCATCTTCCATAGCCTGAAGAAAATTTGACTGCTGCTTCAATCGCCGTAACAGTTCTTCTTTGGCTATGAATATGAAACAACAGTAAAGTTTGAAAAAAGTAGGTCATAATAAATAACTAGCAGACATTAAATAGTCAGTTGTATATTTTTTTTCTGTCTGATTCAATTTGGTTGAAATTGGGCCATGTAAGTATCACCCTGTTACACTGAAAAAAAAATTAACCCTGAACAATAGAGACTTAATGAGAAGATCAGGTGTATTAGTATACTTGTTGCAGCACCTCAATCTTAGCTCACAGATTAGTCATTTGAACCATATCGTTGTTTGGGGGTTCTTTTCTGACGTTAAACATCAGTTTCTTAAACAGAAGCTAGTTAGTGACAACAAGCCTCTTTTCCACAGTCTAAGTGATTTCTTGCTTTAACTCAGTACGGCCTGAGATTGGATGACATGCAAATGACCAGAGATTAGGGTCACACGATAAGAGCTAAGCATATCTTACTTATACTTGATAGAAGAGTGCAACGTTTGGCGCATGGTAGAGAATCATGCATTGTTTAACTGACTCATTCAGTGATATAGAGATCGATAATCTGAGCGTGGCGGTCCTAATCATTCAACACTACGCGTTCCCTTTAAAACGTATTCAGCATTTCCATATATGAAAGGCATCCAGGAAGGTAGATAGTGTATTTTATCTTATGAAAGTGTGTGGGTGATTGCTACTTTCTAGCTACTCACACCATGAAAGTATTTAAAATAGATGCAGACAAGTGGACAAGTGCTTGATGTCGTCTGGTTTTCAGAGGTGTTCGTATCAACTGACTGCCGGCTACAGACCACTGCAAGGTAAATCGAGGAGCAAAATTTCCAGGGTCAACATTTCCTACCTCCCGCCACTCTCCAGAGAGGAGAGAGACAGTATAGATGGCTTGTCGGTCGTCCAAAGGAAACACACCTTACTGCTGTTTCACCACCATTTGCCAAAAGTAGGGCATTGCGATCAGATCTCCAACATAAAGTGAGGGACTTACACTACAATGGTAAATGGATGGGTCAATTTTATAGTATCTCTTCTCTACTATCACTCAAACATTAAAGTATGTTATTATCAACTATAAAACCATTGTAATTTCAGGTAGTCTGCAGATGATGAGAACCTGTGAAATAGAATTACACTTGATTCTTGAAATAAATTAAAACTACCTAAGTTTTCAGGAGGTTGTGTTCCGTTTGTTGATACGTTACTTGATCCCACTTCAGATTCTGCAACACGACGTAAAAGTCGGCGAAGAAGATGCTTTTGAGCTTTTTCTGCTTTGGCTTCGGCTGAGTTACGCAACTGACGTCTTGTGTGCTGTAATCAAATTGACACAAAAAATAGTCAAGAAAATGCCTGACTTACAGTAAACAAAACTCGAAACAATAATGGAGCTGTTTGCTTTACACAAACCTAGTTAGTATACACTTTACGAAAGGTGTACCATATTAAAAGAAAGTACTGCTTATAATAAACTAAATTTACCCTCAAAATTGAACACAAATGCAGCGTTAATTTCTTTATTTTGCTAAGTAAAAGTGATATATCACCTAATATTGGTTAATACTTTTTTTTCTTTTTCGTCACATAATGAAAACCATACAACTAATGATTCTTTGCTTGCCTCCCTTTTATTTCGCTGCTACTCTATTATTTGTGGTGTGCATTTCATACTACTTACTATTTATAAATAGTGTGTTTTATATTAGGTCATCATCGCATCTAGCCTGTTGGTCAATCATTTCCGTAGAAATCATATTTCCTTTCTTTTAACATTTGAATATATCAGGATCATCTCCCAACACTCGAGTTAATTGAGATTCCTATATTGTTTGTTCAATTGTCTATCTCTGCTTGCTAGTGCTTCATTCTAGGTATTCAAACTCAGAGTGTTTTCGCGCGCTTTGACATTTAGGTATTATATTATTATTATTGCTCCCTTGGGTTCTTAGTGGAACATAGGGCTTCAACTGCACGTCTACACTTGCTTCTGTCTTCCTTCTGCTGTACTTTTCACCTGCATCCATGTTAGTCCATACACTTTCAACTCCTCTTCACACCATCTCCTCCATGTCACCCTTGCACCGATGTCCCACTCGCCACTTCCCTTTCGGGTTCCACTCGAGCAATGGCCTGACGCGCACGCGATATCACCCAGCGGCGGCCTCCTCAGCGAGTGTTCATCTCCACCCATCTCCACTTTCTCTTGCATATTTGTTGGGCGATTGGTTCTTCTTCTGTTTGTTCCCATAGTTTCTTGTTGGTGATTCTGGTGACTCCGGCCCGGCCATCTGATCTTCAGTATAGATCCAGCGAAGACAGTTAGTTGTTGATAAAGGTCTGCCTTTCCTGAATCCAGCTTGTTCTGGTCGGAGTTCTGTCTCCAGTGCGTCCTTTAATCTCTCCAGGATGATGCGACTCAGGATTTTACTTGGCGTCGATAGGAGCATGATTCCTCGCCAGTTCTTGCAGAGTGAGGCGTAAGTCGCCCTTCTTTGGTAGTTTCACGAGGTAACCTTTCCTCCAGTCAGTAGGCACCTTTCCCTCCTTCCAGACCTTTTGCAATAATGGAGTCAGCATGTCTGCTGTAGTCTCTGGGTCCGCTTTCAGTGCTTCAGGGGGTATTCCATCTGGTCCGGCTGCTTTTCCAGCTTTCAGAAGCTTGATTGCATTCAAGACTTCAGCTCTCGTTGGAGGATTGGTGTCAACTTGCAGTTGTGTGCGCGCTGTTGTTGGTATTTCTGGACGGGTTGCAGGTGATGGTCGGTTCAAGAGTCCTTTGAAGTGATCCGCCCATTGTTTAATCTGTTTTTCTTCCTTGGTAATTGGGTTCCCTTGGCTGTCTTTTATAGGTTTCGCTTGTGTTGATCTCTTCCCGGATAGAGATTTGGTTATCTGATATAGTGTCCTCAGGTCCCTTTTGCCTGCTGCCTTTTCAGCTTCAGTAGCTAGATTGTCGTAGAATCGTCTTTTGTCCTTCCTAGCACTTTTCTTCACTTCTTTGTCCAATGCTTTGTAAGTTGAGCTCATCGTCTCCTTCTCCTGTCCGTCCTTGCATTGAATCATTTTCTCTTTCACCATTCTCCTCTCTTCTATTAATTTCCAAGTGTCCGTTGAGAGCCATTCCTTGTCTTGTCTCTTCTTTCTTCCTAGAACCGTTGAACACGTTTCGTTGAGAATCGCCTTCAGAGACTTCCAATGTTCTTCCACGCATGATTCTTCAGTGATGTCGCGTAGTGTTTCCTGCTTTGCTCTGACAGTTGCAGTGAAAGTGTCTTTTGTGGTTGTGTCCTTCAGTTTCTGAGTGTTGAACTTGCATTGTGGCCTATCCCCAGCTATCCTCGAGGCTTTTAGCTTCACCTTGAAAGTCCCTTGTACTAGATAGTGGTCTGAACCCACATCTGCTCCTCTCCTCGACCTTGTGTCCAGTAGGCTCCGTCTCCACTTTCTTGAAATTGAGATGAAGTCTATTTGGTTTTGGTGTTTCCATCTGGTGAAATCCATGTCGTCTTGTGTATATCCTTGTGTTTGAACACACTACCACCAAATCATTGAAGGCGCAGAAGTCTGAGAAGAGTTCACCATTGTCGTTCATTTCGCCGAGGGCCTCACGACCCATGGTGAGTTCTCTTCCTGTGTTGTCTCCTCCCAGCTTCGCATTCATGTCGCCCATCAGGATTTTGATATCGCCATTTGGGACGTTGTCCATTATTGCTTGTAGTTGTCTGTAGAACGCCTCCTTCTTCTCTTGTTCTGAGACGTTTGTAGGCGCATAACATTGAATGACTGTAACTTTCCTTCCTTTTGAGTTGAACCTGGCTGTCATTATCCTGGAGGAGATTGGTTCCCACTGCATGAGAGCTTTGGCTGCTGTTGGTGACATCATGATGGCCACTCCCTCGGTGTGCTCATGGTTGTCCTCTGGGTGGCCGGAATAGATTACTGTCTCTCCAGTAGGTAGTTGGCACCTTCCAGTTCCGTTCCATCTGCTTTCTCAGATTCCCAACACTTCTATTCTGTACCTTCTCATTTCAGCGGCTATCTGGGCAGCCTTTCCAGTTTCGTACATTGTGCGAACATTCCAGGTACCCATCCTTACTTTTGCTTTCATCGAAAGAAGGCACATCGGCTGACTGGCTTCCCGAAGGCTTTCACCAGCCTGCGTCATTTCACTTCCCCGATTCCAGCGAAAAGTAAGGCTATTGCTTATGTTTTTAGAATTTTTAATATATTTATTCGTTGAAGTTTCTGTAGCGATTTGGTTGTTTTACGGGGGTGGAGTTGCTAGCACCACGCCCCAACCCTCCCTCTTTACCCGGGGTTGGGACCGGCTAGAAAACTAGGAAGCTAGTAGCCTAGCAAGCTAGTAATCTGGCGAGGTTGACATTTAGTTATAGTGAAGAAGATTTGCAGTTCAGGTGGATGATTTTGATGTAGTTGTGTTCTTTGAGCTAGATAGTTTGCTTGCGAAGCTTTCATTGGCCTACTATGAAAAGTCTTTAGCGCATAGTTCAATTTGAAATGAGCTTTCAGATTACTCCACGAGTTTATTAGTCATCTCTACTGATGACCTTTAATGTAATTGGTTGCTCTTGTCTTTCCTCACAACCCCTCGTCTAGTTTTATTAGTATGGTTGTTTACTTGGTTTGCAGTTTAACTTTCTGTGCATGAGATTTTCCTCTCTTGGATTGGTAAAATTTATCTATGTCAATGTGCCTGTTAATTGCCGATTCACTCGAATACCAGCCTTCCAAAAATTCTCTGACGTTCTTGGTGTTTCCTCTTGCTAATATTTGAACGTAGTCCCAGTCAAATTGATGTCCGTGTTTGCCTGTATACAGCGATATATAGGAGTGGATATCATTTCTTTTGACGGCTAGTTTGTATCCTTAGATGCGAAGACCAAGGTGTCCACTACGGTCATTTATTCCCACAATCCTTGAACTTTTTGCTAGTTTGCTTTTAGTAACTAGTAAACCTATCTAGGTATCCAGTCGAAGTTAGTAGAAATCCGGTGATCGATAAAATTGTCACTTAAACTACTTTTGGATCAACAGATAAACAAGTCGCACAACAGTCAAATAAAACTAGCACGATTTTACAGAGTCTTTAACTATTCTAAAGCATATGCGAAACCCAAGAGTTTTGATTAATAATGTAGGAAGTTGTGAGCAAGGTTTCATATGCCGTGAGTGGAAGCTATTCATAATGACTCGAATATGTCTGTTGCATTTTTATTTTAAGTTAGACATAATTTTACTGCATACCTTTTAGTCCTCATTTTGACTTTGCGTTGTACTTGCTTTCTAACTTAACGCCTATTATCGGTAGGATCAATATTATTCTCAGGTTTATTTCATTTATTACTCGAGACAAGTTGGTGTAGCGAATCATTTCCGTGTAGTTGTGCACAGTCAAACACAATTTCTGCGTCTTTCTTGTCAGTGGTGATTACCTCTGAACGCAAATAGCATCCAACAAATGATACTATAAACACAATGGAACTTACTATAGTTGCTCGTTTCAAGGCTGGAGTATCACCGTCGAATACAAACACTGGTCGAATGCCAAAGAAAAGTAGTTTACAAAGACGACGAAAAAATATAGCCAAATAGTTACGCGGACCGCCTGATGCACCTCGAGACTTAACAGCTTGATGCAACCAAATATTCATATCTATAAACATAAATTGTAATTATAGAATAATTTATTACAAACTGAGAGTGGATGAGTTGGATATTGTTTATTAGATATTTAACCTAGTTAAAAATGTGGCGCGTTATGAAAAGCATTTCCAACAACCTGCTGAAGATTTTCACCAACGCTTACCTTCGCTCCATACTCCAGACCAGATAGCTGGTCAGAAACAACTAGCAACAAAAAACTCTGGGAAAGAACCGATCAAGAAACTATGGCCTAAAAATATGCTGAAGAAAATTCAGGTCGATAGGTTACACTCAGCGGAGGTCATTGAGTGACAACGCCCGCCCGCCAGGTCATCAATTGGAATCTGAGTGGGAAACAACAAGTTGGCAAATTGTTAATTTGATTTATGGTGTCACCAGTTCATCCAAGTAGAGTGGTTTGAACTGACTTGGCTCTCTGAGCTCAGTCACATCAGGTACACTGCTGATGAGCCCGTCCCCAAACAAGCGAAACGGTCGTCCCGTCTTTTTATCACCTCGATCTGGTTGGCAGATAGTATCAATTGCTTCGAGTGACTTACAACTACTCATCCCAGTCAATCAGTAGTATATAGTTTTATGCAAACTTTTATTACTTGCCAGTCTCATGCAGAACATTGAATAAAATTCACGAAGACTTAATATCCTTTAGATTGTGAAATCTAAGAGAGAGAACTTATGTGAAGTGTTATTCTAGTAATATTGGTTCATATGTCTAAAAGTTGTATCTGAGACTAAAATCACTATAGGATCATGATAGGTGGAATTCAGTGAGTATTTGGAGCTTTCCTCAGTAAATTCGAAACTGACTCGTGAATTTATCCCTAAGATCAAGTAATTGATGTAACAGGTAGTACGATAATACAGCCTTCACTTCCCACACATCTAACATTGAGTTGCAATGACGTCGTTTATAAATTGACAGTAACTAGTGTAACTACCGTAAAAGTTCTGTATAACAATTTAGAACCAAAAGGAGGGAAACGTTTATACAACCACTAGAGATAAAGAAGCATTTACGGGTAAATATAAAATGAAAGGTATTTCGGTAGCATTCAGAAAAATGCAAAGGATAAATTTAAAATAATTCAACTCACCAATTGCTACAATTTTACCGGAGAGTTGTTGCAAATCTATAGGCTCTCTTGCAGGTTCCAGTAAACGCCATAATCCAGGAACTCCCATTGTGATTACGTGTTAACAATCGGATATCCTACGAAGTTTTGGGAAACATATGCTTAACTTTTACTCTACACTGATGTGAAGTAGAAAATAAAAACTGAGGGAATTTTGTGACAAAACCGCTCAGGAGAAACTTAGAACAAACTGATATCATAAGTGTGCAAACATGTTCAGTAATAGAAATTCTGACTGCTATAAAGAAAAGACTGTAGAAATAATTCATATGTTCTATTCAAACTCTGACGAGCATTAAAAATAACTATCTGGACATGCATTGAATGACTTTTACAATTCGTTTTCAAGACTAACACATACAGATTATTGTAAAAAGAGGCATGTATTTACTTCATCCCCTAAGCACTTTATATGAAGCGTCTGTTTAGCCTACTAAAAAAACAATACTTAAGTTACGATTTATTTTGTTATATTTAAATCAAGGATGATTTATTTTGCTACATGATACACACGAAATGTACTTGTCTGGACCTATGCATTAATGGAAATCTACAAACGAAATCTCTAAGTTGTGATACGGTACTGCTAAGCATTACAGAGCATTTTTGATTTCCAGTCAGTCGTTAGGAAGCTCTAGACCAACACCTCCTGCCAGTTGGTGGTCATCGCCAAGAAGCAACATTAGTCTGAGGCTCGAACGCATCAGAAAGTCAGTGACTAATAAAGTAGCTTAGTAGTGAAGGACCGCATATTTAAATCCAGCTTGTTTTCCAGGTCCCAAAATAATAAACAACAAATCATAGTAACCAACTAGACAGCTTGCATGTATCTACAAATACTTAAACTTCATACGGTAACAACCAACTTTCCATCTCAAATTTCTGTTAATAAATATGAAATGTGGTGAATTACATCCACTTGATTTCGTGATCTATTCAGAACTGCTATTCATACTATTCGATGGAAATCCTAAAAACCTAATCAACTAAATTTGTGGAACCACTAGACACACACAGATGTAGGTATTACTTGACAAAGTAACTTGTTTGGCCTTACCTGCCCAGCAGTCAGTTGATGGCTTCTGGGACACCCTTGACGTGGGGGTAAGGTAAATAGATCACAATCCTTCAAAGTATATAAAAACCACATGTACTAATCTGGAGAAAACCATTCACACAAGGTGTTCAGATCAAATGACTAGCCTCATAACTAAATCACAAGATACTTGCCTGCAGTACGTCGGTGGCACAGCGGTTAGGACGCTCGCCGACCATGCACGTGGTCCGGGGTTCGATCCCCGACCGACACTCATTCACCTCTCTAAACCAGTAATAAAAGAAAGCTGGTGAAGAGGAAATGTTGGGCACGAGGCTAGCAACCCCACCCTGTAGAAATAAATACTGCTACAGAAACTTCAAGCCTCTAGCTTGAAGCCCTATGTTCCACTGGGAACGTGAGGGAATAAAAAAAATTGCCTGTAGTATGAAGAAGCCATTAATTAATTACTTCGTCCATCCGCGATTGAAATGACACGTAAACTAATGAAACTACTATAAAATCTAATTTCCAAGCATAAATTATATTTATTATCGAGGAAAGACAGGGTAAAAGTTATTAACAGAACCAAACGTGAAAATTGTTAACAACAACAATACACTAGCCATTCGGTTTACCGGATTTCCGAAAGGAATAATAATACCTTTATTCTAGGCAGTAGGTTTGGTACATTGACTAGCAAGCAGACACGATGTTTCGTCTTTGATCTCAAGCAATACTTCGAGTGAGGTAAGAGAATTTCTAGAAGTTTGGTATTCAAATGAAACTCCACTTATACCCTACTTAGACAGCAAAATAATCAACTTCCAAACAACTGCAAATAAATCAATCACGTAAATCAACAGTGAAGCGCGAAGACACATTATAGAAAGTTACCTTCGAGTGCTACACAAAACTGAATTGAAATTATGTAGTATTTATACTATTACTTAACAGTAATGACAGAAACTACAATTGTGACGTCACATAATCCAATTAGCGGTGAATTGATTTTATGTGCCCTGATCGTTGCATGAGGGACATAAAAACTAATTTTATTTTCAGACACAAACACGTTGACGAACACAGAAGGAATATAGTTGGAAAAAACCATTGATTTAATTTTTAAGACAAAAATGCTAGGGTTGGGTCTATGCGAAATTTATTTAGCAAGAAACTATGGAGATCTGGCTTGTTGTTTTAAGAAGTCAGCTTTCAGCTAACAAATCCCGCACGTTCAAATCCCTCCCCGCCTACTAGAGCTTGGGCAACTGGGTAGTATCATCAGCCTCCATACACAAAGTGTAGCATATACCCTGATACACGTAAAATCTTTCCAGGTAACTACTTTTGATAATAACTAGTGACATAACTGAAAAGGTCTATTTACATATTTGGCGTAACTAAGTCACCACAAAGCAGAGATTACAAGTCCACCCTGAGAATGCTGCCCGGTAATAAACCAAAAACTAGTGAATCAGCATAAAAAGGACTAGTTTAAACGCCTCTCTACATAATAGTCATCAATTAATTATCATTTGTTTAGGCCTCAAAGCTAAAACAGCCTTACATTTTTATTCTCGATATCTGTCGTTCCCCATATCTTAGAATCAGGCAGTACGCGTAAAACTTGATATAAAAATAGAACTTGAGCACTGTAGTAGAGTATAATTCTATTATGGGTCAAAATTTATTCTGATAAAGTACCGCAGTGCTATATATTAATACCTACTGATGACGTCTCGAGCACAATTTGTTGCTCATAGTCATGTCAAAGTGATATGATATGGTTATGAGTAATAAATTGTGCTCGAAACATCATCAGTAAATATTACTGTATGACACTGTGGGACTATCAAAATATATTTTATCCATAACAGGGAAAAACTGATTTATAAAGCGATTCCTTGGAATTTCAAGTAGTTTGTTATAAATTCTATCAAAGATGTGGTGAGGATTTGAAAATCTTTGGCATTTGCATAAGAAAATTGCTGTCACATTTAATATAATGTATTTACTTAGCTAGAATATGCATTCATATACTTCGTGAACACTGATATAAAAACTGAAGTACTGTCGAAGGCTCGATTAAGAAACTACACATTTCTCAGAAGTATCCTGATTTCCACCAGACTTCAACAGCCTCAGCTTTACTGATACACAAGGATTTAGATAAAGTAATCGTCTAACAACATAATTACGCCTAATGAGTTATAGAGGTAGCCAACCTAAAATTTCATAATGGAAAAATTTTAGTTGATTTAATACAGTGATACAGCATTATGTTTTTACTGATGACGTTTCAAGCAGGAGCTATCATTCATAATCATACCAAGATACTCACATAGCTTTCAGATTTTGTTTGCATAGTCCAGTTATTTCCTACTCTTTATTTTATCGGTAACAATATTTCCTGTATTTACTACTACACGTGTCTGGCGGAGATTCAGTTAACAAAATCTCCCTCCACCTGCCTATATTAACTCTCACGATTGTAACTGCCCCATTCTAACTTTTAATTGTGTATCGGAACTTTGGGTTTTTTCTTTTGTAGTAATTCTTAGGGTTTGGCTTTTTAGTAACTAATGGCTTAACTAACCCTGACCTACTGAGTTGATCTATGCAACTGACTTCATCGTGGGACATGTTAAACTGGGTCATTAGGGTCTTTTGGTCTGCAGAGTTTGTCCCTGAGTGAGTTTGTGAGTTTAAATGCTACCCGAACTTCAGTCCTTCTAAGAATCTTTTCCTATACAATAACATTGTAGATGCCTTAAATTCCTCCTTACTTATGTTGTGAACAATAGTCTCAATACCATTACTTTGAGTTCTTTTAACTTTTAAATAAATTCAGAGCGATAGCTATTGAGAAATAATGTTTTTTTAAATTTTATTTTCCTATTTAGGCTTTTTGATGCGTTGCTTATAATTGTTCCTCGGTTTTTTAGGCACTTACCACAACTGGTAAGGGATGAGATTATTAATATATCAACTCGAAGGTAGAGGCAATTCAATCCACTTATGAATTGGAAAGTCAGGAAAGGGAACTTCCAATGTTAGATTGCAACGTAAAAAGGAAAGATGGAAAGTTAAACACTAGTGTTAACAGGAAACCCACACATTCAAACAGATATTTGGACTTCCGATCATCCCATCCTATGTCAGTAAAAATAGGATTGGTGAAATGTTTAAGTGACAGAGCACAAACACTACGTAGTACCAAGGAAAATGTGAGACAGGAAGTGATACACATAAAAGAAGCCTTGAAACTTAATAATTACCCGGATAAATTAGTCAGGCAATATGTAAGGAAATGTAAAAATGAAATAAACAATGATAGTAGAGATGGTGATAACAATATTTATAATATTAATGACGACACCAACAGTAAGGAATCTAAATCATCAGTAGTAATTCCATACAAGGAAGGAACCTCGAAAACCTTACGCAGAATTCTTAACAAGGCAGGAATAAAAGTGGTTGGCATTCAAACCCATAAACTCAATTAGAAACAAGCTTTATCGGTTAAAGGATCAATCCTATGGAGCCAACAAAGCAGAACAATTTAGTTTATCTAATACCCTGCCTGCAATGATTGTCAGGTCAAATACATAGGTCAAACTAGTAAAACAGGGGCAGTCAGACTAGCTGAACATAAAACAGCAAAATTTAGATTGGCTGACCCATATAAGATAAGAAATCTAGAGAATAGTTCAGCTATAGCACTACATGCTATCACACACAACCATACAATAAGATGGGATAGGATGACAGTTTTAAAATCTAATGTAACAGGGTATAGAGAAAGATTGATAACAGCTTTGTTTATCGAATCAACTACAAATACATGTAATAGGAATGATTCATCACCTGTCCCTGATATCTGGAAAATTCTACTACGCATATGACAAATAGGAGAAAACAAGAAAACTATAAAAGTCAAATCTCAAAGTCGTATAGCCACATTTGATATGATTATGAATAATAAATTTTGTCTGAAACATCATCCAGTAAATAATACTGTTTCAAAGTGTGATATATCTAATAAACAAACTAACATAGTTAACCTGAACCAACCAGACTTAAGATGCAACTAAAGTTAGATAATTATGCAACTTTTTTGCATTTTTAACGATTTTTAGTTGAGAATGTATTTAAAAAACTGCAAACATGATATCAGACTGGACAACTTATTGTTGTGTTGTAAGAATGTCTCCTAGCTAGTACGAGGATAATCCACACAGAAACCATACTATACGTGACAGATGCATTCATACGAGTGACTTTAGATCATTTTACTTCAGGATCCATTGATGTTACTGACCTAACACTAACACTGATCTTATCTCTAATCTCAAAAAAATTACCTAGGGAATTAGTAGAACACTGTACCTACCCTCACGAGCCATTTTTCTCTTATAGCACACATTGTATCTATAACAATGTTTATCTCTCACAAGTTTGTATTGCCTTAGTGTCATGCTTTCTTGAAACACACCAAAAACATGCACGGTTTTATTTGGAATGACTTTTCGTGGCGTCCTCTAAGTCTGATTGGTTCTTGAAGGCTGATCTTTGACAAGACTTGACTTTGGCTGTGATAATTTAACTTCGCCCAAAGGGTGCAATAGAGCCATGTCAATGCAGCCTTCATTACGGACTTAAAGGATCACGCAAGTGAAATTTCGGCAATACTATTCTCTGAAGTCACCACCCTGTCAACATTTCTTGCCAAGATGTAGCATTGATGTTTAAAAGAAAGCTTACAATTGTAAGCTCGGGTATTATCTCTATTTATAATTATAGGTAGTCAACGTAGAAGTGTTAACGCCTCGACTCTAAGAATATATCCATATACTTGAGGCTCAACATCAATTGTTAAGGAATACTTATATTCTAGTTAGCTAGAAATTTCTTATTATCGTTTGAGAAACCATGGAATTTAAGTAAACACACAAGTGCCACGAGAAAGAAATTAAGATGAGTAAATTTTTGCTTTAATAAATATAAGACAATGAAAAGTCTCATTTCTTTTAACGATACTGGACTAAATTACTTCAGGAAGATGTGACTCACCTTCGCTACCAGTTTTCACCCCAGTGATTCATCAGATGATTGCATAACACGTATCTAGAAACGAGAATAACGGGAGTTTTGTATTTTTGGGAACATAATCGACGTGATAAGAATTACAGTATCTGTAGTCACGGCTACTAAGCTTCAAGTGACCTTCAAGCAAAACATACTGTAATGCAATAGAAACCAATATAATGCCACTAAACAAGTTTCTTTTTCTTCTTTTTCAGAAAGAAACGTTGATGTGGCATCACTAGAACAAGAGGAAGATCGGTTATCTAAACTTGTTATAAATGATGAGAACTAGCTTGTACCTGGGCAATTCAAGTCTTGCTTGCTGGAAATAAACGTCTCTTCCTCGCCGTCTTTGCCTTCTTTCTTCACCCGTCGTGATTGTAGTCTGTGTGCGTTATACTGGTGTCGGAGGTGTTTCCTCTACGCAGAGACATGGCAAACTACCCTGAAGATGCTCTTCCCAAGCTTTTTCCGGAGGAATGTCCCTCCACATTGCCAAGCATCCCCCACTTCCTCGCCCACCCATATTCCAGCTCTCCTCAGACTATCCACGTTGGAAGAAACGCATGCAGGCGTACCTCGACATTGCTCCCGCGAGCCACCATTTCACCCACGCCCACATCGTGGACCAGAACTTGAGTCTGGTGCCTTAGACCGCTCGGCCACCCCGACTCAAGTTCTGGTCCACGATGTGGGCGTGGGTGAAATGGTGGCTCGCGGGAGCAATGTCGAGGTACGCCTGCATGCGTTTCTTCCAACGTGGATAGTCTGAGGAGAGCTGGAATATGGGTGGGCGAGGAAGTGGGGGATGCTTGGCAATGTGGAGGGACATTCCTCCGGAAAAAGCTTGGGAAGAGCATCTTCAGGGTAGTTTGCCATGTCTCTGCGTAGAGGAAACACCTCCGACACCAGTATAACGCACACAGACTACAATCACGACGGGTGAAGAAAGAAGGCAAAGACGGCGAGGAAGAGACGTTTATTTCCAGCAAGCAAGACTTGAATTGCCCAGGTACAAGCTAGTTCTCATCATTTATAACAAGTTTAGATAACCGATCTTCCTCTTGTTCTAGTGATGCCACATCAACGTTTCTTTCTGAAAAAGAAGAAAAAGAAACTTGTTTAGTGGCATTATATTGGTTGCATTACAATACTTTGAATCACCGCTACGTTCATATGCCAATGTCCAATATCGTTTTGACGAGCTAATATAAACCAATTCGATTTCTTTGTGCTCGCTTCTTGATTGTAAGGTATAGGTTCCTGATCTTCTGTGAACTTCTGCGTAGCTCGTCCCGCCAACCGACTGTCGTAGCTTTGGTTGACTCCAGAAGGAGTAGTGCCGGGATTAATTTTATGTGGTTTGTAGTATGAGGTATGTTAAGACTGTTACTACTGTGAATGGATTTGATCCTTTCGCCAGTTAGTCCTCCGGTATCGTCGACAAGAGAAAAGAGATAGTAATAATAGTAGCTATAAATAGTGAAGTTATTCAGACTAACATGCAGAAACGGAAATAGGAAAGCGTAACAACAGTCAGCTGATTAAATCTGAAGAATAATATATATATATATATATATATCGGTAATAATAATATTAATAAGTTGTCAGAAGAGCAAGGCGGGAGAGAATGTAAAGAATTAAAACGACGAGTTTAATTGTCTACCCCTGAATGGTGTATGGTATTTTAAGGGGATAGGCTATTTGGATGCAGTCCTTGTGTCGCTGCATGGTTGTCCAGCCTTCGCTTAAAGGCGTCCAAAGACGGTGCCATATCTACATCTGCCGGTAAGGAGTTCCAGGGACGGCATACCCGCATTGAAAAGAAGTGGGAGCGCACCCGGTTCCTTGCCCTCTGGTGAACTATCCTTCTGGGATTTCCACGTGGGAGCCTATACCTACTCAATGGCAGAACACCTTTGTTTGTATCGGTGATTCTTGTCATTTGCTTTTTTGCAGGCGCTAATCAAATCCCCCCTAAGCCGATGTTTGCTAAGTGTGAACAGGCCTAATTTCTTCAGCCTTTCACCATATGATTTGTTTCGGAGACCAACCACTCCTTTTGTTGCTCGTCTCTGGATTCTTTCCAATAGGTTGGCGTCTCTTCTCAGCATTGGGGGTGCAATAATAATATGCACCTCTAGGTGTGGCCTGACGTATGTTTTGTACAATCTTAGAAAGACCTCAGGAGTGATTGCACCTAACTGTCTATGCGTAAAGTGTATGACCGCATATGACCACGCTACACCCCCGTGTAATTTATGCTTGTGTTCATTTTTTCCGTTAGAAGGATATTACAAGGTTGTTGTGGCCTGTGTTAATCCTCGCAATATATACCTCTAAATGGATCTAAATTACCTTTGAAATAGTTCATCAATGAGGCTGATACTATTGAATAGGCTAAGGAGTTCAAGTCGTTGAACACTGTATAAGAGAATCTAAATTCCACATGTATTTTATTCGACCCCGATTCGAGAACCTTTTTGTAGTGACCTCGCAAGTGTATCCTAGAGGGAGAAGAAGCTCGGAAGATCAATCACCAAGTCATCTCTCCTCCTTCCGGATGAAAATGGGAATATATTTAAATAATCTATTCCCCTCTCACAAGGAAGATGTGAGATACCACTGACTTATTTCGGTCCTACTCACTATACTCTTTCCAAAATGTCTGCCTCCTTCTTGAAGCATGGACTCACCGCTCGTATAAGGTTATCTAGATGAGGCCTAAAATGCGTTGCGTGGAGTACTTTGAATGTAGACTTGTCTAATCGACTTAGAGCCCTTCAGAAGGCCCATAGCACTCGGAAAGCCTTAGCTGCGGTTACGTTGCGATTTTTGGTTGCTTTGAGGTCGTGGATGACAATAATTCCCAAGTCTTTTTGTCCCTTAACATCTGGCAGTTTTGAGCCCTCTGAGAGTGCCACGTCCAAGACATCTGACCTAAGAGCATTAACCCGCTTTTCCTGGAATTAATTTCCAGAGTCCAGAGGTTCGGTTATTCATTTGATTTATCCAGATCACTTCGTAAGACCGGCCTATCGCCTCCTTTATACTCTGTTTTTTGCAGGTTTTATTGACATCAGCAACTAGTACCGAAGATGAGGTGAAAGTTTTCGGTAGTGCATTTACGCATTAAAAGAAGAGCAAGGGACCCAGTACACTTCCCTGAGGCACTCCAATCAGCACTGTTTTCCACCCTGACAGTACACGATTAAGCCCTACCATTTTCTTTCTACCCACCTGGTACTCCTTAAATGATTCACACAGATAAATTATATTTCAATAGTTAACACAGACATTGGGCTATTCCAAAACTTTCTAGTTTACTAAGGAGACCCAAATGGGAACTTTATCGAATTTTTTTCTATGACCGATAAAACAACGTCCAGTAGTTAATTTTAATCCTTGGCTTAGACTCAGTCCTTATTGGCCAACAGTAAGCTTGTTAGACAGGATCGTCCTGGTCGGTATCCGTTCCGTTCCTCCACCAGCAAGTCATGGCTAATAGCTGATCCCTTATGATCGTTTCCAGTACCTCTGTTATAATGCGCGTCAGACTCACAGGCCGGTGGTGGTTCCCCTTTCTGGAGATCGGGCTAATAACTGCATCCCTCCAGGTCCTGGGAAGCCCGGCTCGGGTCAGGGGCACTTAAGACCTCCTCGTGGGTGGAATGTATATTGTATCCGTCAAGGAGATTGACAGCCAAGAGTGAAATCCGCCGAGATAATGTGTCAGCCACGTCTCGTAAACCGTTAATGCTCAGCTCTTGCTACGCTCGGGCTCACGCTGTCGCTTGAAGTTTTCAGAAACGCATAGTAATAACGGACGAAAAAACCAAAACACCAATTGTTGACTCGAGGATTCTTTATTGTTAAACCAACATATAAAAATGACGTATGACTAATGTCTGTGAACAAATATTACAATAATAAATCACAATATTACTTCTGACGGTGTTTTACTCTTCTTTCTGAACAGCGACCAATGAGACGATGACTGTCGTATTGATGCCTCCGCGAAAATTGGGGAAGTTGGTTTTGAGCAAAAAACCAAGAATTGATCGTTCAATCTTCAACTACATTGACACTCCCCGGCAAAATACGGATCCAACCCTTTTTTCCTTCACGACCAATACACGTTGACTTGGATGCCATTGCGAGAACCTGGGTCACACGGACAGAGCTGAAATGGAAAACAAACAGAAAAGCTAACACAGCACAAGCATACCCACAGGACAATCTCACACATCGATGACGACCTGCGCCTCCAGACAGAGACCTCCTCTTGACATTTTGCAACACAATCGCCATTTGCTAGAATGACTCTTGCAGAATGCAACGTGACCATGGCAGCACCTCACGATTCTCTACGCTCATCCTCTTATCTACTCACTACCAATTACCACTGTAATCACTTGTCACTCATTCTGTCTCAATTCTAGTAACGATGACGTATGCGAGCCTCAGTCGTTTACACTCTTTCTCCCCGGCGTGTGGTACCGCAGCTAACAATTATCTCCGTGTGCATTTCATTCTCAGCAATAGCCTTCCCGGCATATACGACCCATCTGCTGTCTTTAACATCAATCAATTCATTCACGGATGTAGAAGAGTGGACACAACTTCAGAAGTAATCACGACGAAAATTTTAACAAAATTATGCAATAAAAACAAGGCACGAAAACAACGAGTAAACACAACTGATCCAAAATCACCAATTGCGAAGACACACCACACGTATACACAAACGGTACACACAAACTCGCAGTTCATGTCTTGATGGAATTATTTTGAAGAATCACAGGACTTACACCAGTACGCCTGCAACCCTTCTCACGTAGACGATTGTAAGTTGTGGAATGTCCGGACACAAACAAGATTAACCAACAATTACGATAATTGGAACTCACACAAGTATTTGACACAAACATATGTACAATCACTACATCAAATGTTGTGGATTCTGCCTTGACGAACTACCCTTGAAGAACTGTAGGAATTACAGCAGTACGCCTACATTCCTTCTCAGGTTGATGATCCAAGTGGAAGTCGTACGGACACAAACAGAATTATCAACAGCTAGATGACAGATGATATCAATTCAGTATATACAATATGAACATATGTACAAAATCACACACCAAGCACATTGGACTGCTCATTGATGCGCTACCCTTTGAAGAATTGTAGGACTTACAGCAGTACGCCTACAACCCTTCTCAGGTTGACGCCCTAGGTTGGAAAATCGTCGGAGAGTTCATTTGCTAACTTCCTTCTGTCAGCTATATCCTCAAATCTGAACGGTAACACGCCCATGTCATTGTATCGTAGAATATAGATGACCAACAAACACACAACATATCTGATCAACCGGGCGTAGGCAAACAGTAATTTACACCAGGGATAATAGCATTCAAATAGTAACTTGAAACTAGAAATGCCTTTATTCGTGCACGTCAATTTAACAATAACTCTCTCCTTTACACTTGGCTTATCCTCACTAAACTGACCATTGATATTCGTCCTTTCAAACGAACTGATACTAGCATAGTCATTGCAAGAGATACTTGAGTTGATGGGTGTCTGTTTCATTGTGGATGACAGCACTAACGACGACTGATTGATATCAGTTGATGAAGTTATCGGTGGATCAAAAGCTGTTGTTGCTCGACTTTCAGAAAGTTGTCTACCTACAAGACCACCACCACTGCTGTCTTTTACTATCAGCTCCGGTTTAGCACTATCATCTGATGATAGGTGGGCTACATGCTGATAAATCACACTGACGGTCTCACAAGTACGCATGACTTCTGCAACTGCTTCTGCATTTATTTCTACATCACGTTCAAGTTCTACACAACCTTTATTTAACTTAGCGGTAGTAGGCATATCCCTCATCTCATCATGATCAACCGAAGACAAATGTGCACTATCATGATCATTATCACGAATATTCACTTTACCGTCAACTTTATCATTTTCAAACTCTTTACTAACAGAAGTAGACAATTTTGATTCCTCCTCGCAAATCATAAAAGGTTTTATAACTTCACTCTGACTAGTAATACCTTGTAAACTTGCGGTGTGAGAACTGCACTCTCAAACTGTAACTCTCTTCTGTGGCATTCTATTCAACAATGGCTTACCAGTTGCAACTACAGACTTCTTCACCGCACCGTTATCGTCACACAATTCGGAGTCAGGTCTGGAGTTTACATTTAGCTTATCACTGAACCTGTTCACCGGTTCACAGTTCACTTCTGTATGCACCTCTTGCACACGTGTAAAACAAAACCGTGTTTGTCTTGCAGCTTGTAACTTATCTGTTGAGGATGTACTACGAAACCTGTTACACTCACTAGGTCTATATGCATTACTAGACATCATGGAGACTTCTCCACATCCACCTCTCTGAGGCCTACTCGTCATCAATGATTGCATTTTGATCTCAGACTGCTCTATTCTAGGGGTGAGATGTAATAGACTGGCGAACTTGCTCATAGATTGATTGACGCTAACTTTTACCAGTTTCAGGATATCATCAAACTTTCGCTCGATACCCTCATCCTCCATACGGGAGCTTACCTTCACCCACTTCCTTTGCAGTCGAGTAGGTAGGCGTCTTGCTATTACTTCTAGTATAAAACTCGAGTTGAGGTCATTCATGCAATTCATCGAAATCACGGTATTCTTATAAGTCATCAGAATATCCAAAAACTCAGTAAGTGCCTTGGAGTCATCTTGAAGTTGACTGCCGTTACCTTTGACAGCTTCGTATACGTTCCTTACAATCATCGAAGGTCTTCCAAACCTGATATTGGCCAGGTTAAGTCTTTACTGGATGTAACTCAAAACAAGCTTTCGGATTTAGACCCAATAGCCTGTCTTTTAGAAAGGCATCCTAAAATATCTCCAGACAACCTAAATAAAGCTGAAAATCTGATTGACTGCTTGGCTACGGAGGTGATGAAGCGCATAACCTCTTCTCACCAAGCTATAGTTTACAACGTCCCAGATTCATAGCAGCACCTCACGATACTCTACGCACATCCTCTTATCTACGAATTGTTATTGCGAATTGTTATACGAATTATATTATTAATTATACTCTTATCATATATGGTTTGATTTACTCTACGGCTCCCTGTAGACCAACTACCATTCTTCAGTATACACACACTGCAGTATTGTTAACCAAATGCCAAAATTTTGTTGGTTCTGTGTTAATATCTTTTTATAATATGTCTAGACACGTTACTTTGCAATGTCAGATGTTTACTATATATAAGTACTCTAAGTCCTGCCAACCGACCTTACCTTCAGTTCATACTACCTACATTGAACCTTAACTATAGTGTTCTGCTAAATCTTGCTCCACTATTCACAATACCTATTCGTTTTACTCTTCAAGTTTTTGACTTCTTATAAAGTAATCTGTTCATTAGGATGCATGCACACATATATAATATGTTCATAAAGATGTACGTGGAGACCTATTGGAAGCGCTCATTAAGAAAGCTAGGGAGATGGAATATGGGGTACGAACATGTCTGGTACCAAGCAATATATTTGCGGTAGCCATAATAATCATAGTCTCAGAGCCTAACATCAAAAAGGGGGGAGGGTGGTGGTGCTATCTGATCAGTAGATATGGTGGTGGTCACGAAGGTGAATCGCCCCATTCTGCAGGAACAGCAATATGCAATTTGAAGGCTCTAGATATTTCTGATTTTTATGAGGGCTTAGATCTTTATCTTGAAAAAGATAATAATGAACGCCTTGACAGATCATGCTTCTACCTTTAAATATATACCATTCGCTCAGCCTATTGTTGAGATGCGACCATGTGGGATCTGCACAGATTTATGGGGCATCTTATAAACTAACTTGCTGTCCATTGTCGGATCTTTAAATACCACTTCACAATGTCTTATCTCATTCATTTTCCAATAACGTCTTTACTTAATCCTCATTATATCCCATTAAACCTAACATTTTATAGCTTTTTATGAATTTGATTCGACTTATTCTATTCCTATTCTCTGTAGGGTACGGTTGTGCACCAAATGCACAAAAAAGCATAAATTAAAAAAACCGACATAAGGAAAAAATGTATTAAAACCAAAAGTGGACATCATGATAGTGCAAACTGTACAGGAAGCATTATACATTGCGGTATGTTCGAAATTGGTGACATTTTTGCACGTGTTTGCTCTGAAATTTATTTACTGCTTATTGTCATATAATTCTTGAAATTATGGTCCAAATCTCTAAAAAACGTGTTCGTAGAAACACAATTGTTTTAGATAGTGGCTTAAATTCGGTTATAACTGCATTACCGCCTGGTAATACAGTATCAACTACTAGCTCTCAAAATGGTTTGAGTGCAGATCTCACTCCTGTGATACAGGTGAAAGATGTTCTGTTAGAGAACTCTGAGTTCTGTAAACTAAACCTCCTTTTGAAAGATATGCAGAGGCAAGTAAGTGAAATTCAGAAAAAATTAGATCAGTTTGATAGTATGTCACTGCCAATCTCAAATACCACGGAGAGCCGTTCTGATATTGGCCAGGTTAAGTGTTTACTGGATGTAACTCAAAATAAGCTTTCGAATTTAGACCCAATAGCCTGTCTTTTAGAAAGGCATCCTAAAATATCTCCAGACAACCTAAATAAAGCTGAAAATCTGATTGACTGCTTGGCTACGGAGGTGATGAAGCGTATAACCTCTTCTCACCAAGCTATAGTTTACAACGTCCCAGATTCTCTGCCCCTGAAAACTGTAAGACACAAAATCCTGATTTGTTGCGGCATGGCTAGTGTTCCATGTGAATGCAAACGACTTCGTAAAAAGTCTAACCAGGCTAATTGCCCAATCATTTTTAAATTCAGTAATTCCCTTGATGCTAGTAAGTTTACTAAATGTCAGGATCACTTAAGACTGAATAGCAGTTATAAGTCTATAACCGTAGCTCAGGATAAAACACCGTGTCAGCGCAGAATAATGCGTAGTAATAACCTGGTCACCTCCTCTAGCTTTGATTTACCAAATAAGGATCGTGCACAGCAACAGACACCTAGTGCTGAAACTAGCATTCAGCAAACTACACAACAACCACACCTGCCAATGGAACTAGGAACTGATTTAGATACCAGTACCCCTGTAAACAAAGCCTCATCGAAAGATGTTAAAATGACTAGAACTTCTGCAAGTTGTTCTAAGAAATTTCCCCCCAAACGTAGTAACCTCACCACGATGAACAAATTTCGCAGGGTTGAGACTAATGATGGGGAAGAATACTTTGTATTCAATAAGCCTGCTGAGAGTAAGAATGCCAACAAACCATCACTTGTTACGAAAAACTCCTCTCGAAACATAAGTATATCTGGAGGTGTTCCGCATGCTCCACCTTATAGAAAGTCAGGCTCCAAGACTCCTAAAGTCTTGCAGCCAAAGCACCTTCCTTCACAATTCCCTTTAAGTTATAAAAACAACCCGAAGGTGTATACCGGTATGACGAATAGCAGTTGGATGGGTAGACCTTTTGATGCTATGCCTTTTAACCGTCAACCTAGGCCCAACCTGTACTACCCTTATATCCAGGAACACATGGTAAATTTTCCAGGTGTCCCGAATCACTGGTACGACCCATGGCACCTAGGACCACCTCATTGCACACCAACCCGATGTACAGACACCCAGTCCGACCTCCTTTTCATTCATAAATTCTTGCGGTGCTGACGCACAAATAGATTTAGGTTATGGTGACATTTTAAGCCAGTTTGTAGTATCCCGTGACTTATTCACGATATTGCTAATTAATGCACGTTCCTTAATCAATAAGATATCTGAACTAAGGACATTATTATTAGTCGCCAAGCCTACTGTAGCTCTGATTACTGAGTCATGGTGCTCATCCTCTGTACTTGATGTGCATATAGGTATCGATGATTACACTGTACACCGTGCAAACAGAGATTGCAAGCGTGGTGGAGGATGTCTCATATATATACATAGCTCATTTGTAGTCAGTAAGGTGGAAGATGAAACAATGAATAATGTACCTGACTCACTCTGGGTTGTCTTACATGGAGATAAGTACAAACTTCTCATAGGCTGTGTTTATCGAGCACCAAGCTCAACAAAAGAAACTGATGCGTTATTAGCTAAATCGTTTGCACACGCCTCCTTGTTTAGTGCTAATTACAAAATAATTGCAGGGGACTTCAATCTTCCAGAAGTTAATTGGCTAACTAGTTCCGGCCCCCAACGCTTCGACGAATTACTTGCCACTATAGACTGTTATGGATGGCAACAACACGTCCAGACACCTACTCGTGGTGACAACATGTTGGACCTTGTTTTTTGTCATGACACAATCCCAGTATCCACGTATGTTGGTAATCGATTTTCCAGTAGTGACCATAGAATGGTACTCTGCTCTCTGCCTTTCTCACCACTAAATACAGGAAACAAACAAGACTCAGGAAGCACAATATGTCGTAGTTACAAATATACAGACTGGGGATTAGTCCAAGAACTTATTCGACTCTGTCAATGGGATGACTATTTTACCACTGACTCCCTGGAGGCCTTAGTAACCCTGTTTTACAGGAATGTTACCCTTTGTCTAGATACAGTTGCTCCAAAGAAAATAGTGAAATTAAGTAGACACCGAACTGAATATATTCCAAGGGCACACCGTAATAAGTTAAGGAAGCTGAAGAAACAGTACTATTCCACTAAGGACATATCACTATTGCTCTCAATCCACGAGTCTCTTGAATCTCTCAAGCGCCTACGCTCTCAAAAGGACCTCGACGAAGAGTTAACGGCACTTGAAAGTACCTCCAAAGTTTATAACTTAACGGCACTTCTTAAAAAACGAATGCAGTCGGCGAGGGAAATCCCATACTTACTTCACGACAAAGTAATCTACAATGAACCTGCCACTATCTGTGAACTTTCAGTGATTGGTTTGCAAACTTTAGTTTAGAAACACATATGCCTGGTGAAACCGCCCCCCTTACTATCTCTTCCCTTGAAAGCATTGTGTTCACTAATCAGTTAATAGTACAAGCAATTAAAAGCCTTAAACCTTCCACTAGTACGGGACCGGATGGCCTCGCTTCGATAATTTTCAAAAACAGTGGGTGTGATATACCCTGTTACTTCTTAAATTCTTCTCAATATCTATGGACACTGGCACTTACCCTAGTGAGTGGAAAACTAGCTTCATAATTCCACATTACAAATCTGGTGATAGGGCAAACGTCCGCAATTACAGACCCATAAATATAACCCCAGTTATCTCACGAATCATGGAGAAAGTTGTAAAAGATCAATTGTCAGACTACCTAATTAGGGAAGATCTTGTTACAAGGTCTCAACACGGATTTCTCAAAAATAGATCCTGCGTTACTTGCCACTTCGACTTTTTCAACTGCATCACTAGTAGTCGCGAAGCACGTAAGCTAGTCGTTGTTCTCTACTTCGATATATCTAGGGCATTTGACATGGTATCTCACAGTATTCTCTTTGAGAAGCTGTACTCTTGTGGAATTCGCAACCCATTACTGAACTGGTTAAAATCATTTCTAAGCAACAGGGTACAAATAACCAAAGTTGGATCTGTATTGTCTCATCCTAGGCAGATCTCAAGTGGGGTCGTGCAAGGTAGTGTCCTAGGTCCACTTTTATTCACAGTCTACATTAACAGCATTTGCAAGTGCTTCACCTCAGGTAAACCATTCCTATATGCTGACGACCTCAAAGTCGTCTACTCCTGCTACACTCATGAATTAAGCGATATGGTTACTAAAATACATCTTGAACTAAGTAGCCTTGCAACGTGGTGTGCTGAATCCTGTCTAAATTTTAACATTGACAAATGCGGCTGGATTTGTATCGGCAACAGTAAGCTTGATCTAACTCTTGAAATAAATGGGCGAAAACTAGCTAAGCTCAACTCAGTCGTAGATCTCGGTATTAGATACTCTAGTAACCTAACGTTCGCTGAACAGACTGATTATGCCAGACGTAAAACGCGAAGGCTGATAGGATGCATAACACGCAATTTCTTTTGTTGTGAAACTAGGGTTTTATTATACAAAGTATGTGTCCGACCTATCTTAGAATACTGCCCGTTTATTCTTAGCGGACTAAGACAAAATGACAAGCTTAAATTAGAGGGAGTGCAACGGCAGTTTACCTCAAGAACTCTTGGTTTAGAAAGTGGTCTGGAATACCATGAGCGATGCGAAGACTAAGATTAGAACCCCTCTGGAAAAGACGCCTTAAGCTAAACCTTATCTTTTACTACAAGCTAACTAATCTTCTCTTGCATTCCTCCGAGCCAATAACTAAACCTACCGCTGTCATCAGTTACAATCTTAGAAATCATCACAACCTAGCTGCTATGGAGCACTGTCAGACTTACGTGCGGTACAACTTCTTCTTAAATAAGTTTTCAGTCATTTGGAATAGACTACCAGCTAATGTGCGCGATGCAAACACACTTCCAGTGTTCATCTCCTCAGTCACCAGACTGCTCAAAGATGACAATGCACTTTTGCGCCTGACTCTTACACCTTCTTTTTCACCCTACATAGATATTTTAAGTTCTTTAAACGTGTAGTTACAACAAACTACAATTATAAATTTTAATATTATTGGAACTAGATGATAAACATTTCTACACAGGACAGTAATATTAGTTCACACATAATATAAAAGTTAGCATAACGGGACTAGTTAGTTAGTGAACAAAAATAAGCACAGTTACAAAACAGAATATATATGTATATATTTATTAATCACTCCTTAAGGACTCCCGTTGCTTTCTTTTGCGTTGCTGTTGTTTGTCTTCTTTTTTCTCTCACCATTTCAGCTTCCATTTGACTTTTTGAATGAGAATGAATAATGTGGATATTTGACCATTTACAATGACAAATGATCTGCAAACATTATTGGTCCCGTATCTTTCAGTTGCCTGGTTAATAACGAATTAACTTTCTCCACGACGCAACCTGGATTACATTTGTGGAATATACTCTTATACCAATGGAAAAGTATCAATTTGTAATACAACGTCACGATTGTAGCTTATAACATAACTGATCGTATCTGTAAAATAGCTTCCTTATTACCCAATTTGGATATAAATCAAATCAAAAATAAGATTCGGATTTGTACACACCCAAGTTATATTGTGGAATTACTTCAAGCTTTATTTTTTCCCAAGTATTTTTAATCCATCCAAAACTTACTTGGGTTTTTTTGTTAATGCGAAGTTAATATTCCTATATTTCATGACGTGCTCCATTGAATGACTGGTTATCATATTGTTCCCACAGACCTAAGACAAAAACGCCAGCAACCATGTAACTTAACCATAAACCGAATTTATGAAATTTAAATAATGCTTACCCATGCCTGTATATTTGGTGTGTCCTACACAAGTAGGAAAAAATGTGTATTTTATTAAAACATTATAATTAATTATGATTGCTAATCGTATATGTAATTTATCACGTTGATGATACCTGTAAAATGGAATCTCTCATGTACAAAATGAGAATATACTACTATTATTATTATTATCTCTTATCTCATTCATTTTCCAATAACGTCTTTACTTAATCCTCATTATATCCCATTAAACCTAACATTTTATAGCTTTTTATGAATTTGATTCGACTTATTCTATTCCCATTCTCTGTAGGGTACGGTTGTGCACCAAATGCACAAAAAGGCATAAAATAAAAAAACCGACATAAGGAAAAAATGTATTAAAACCAAAAGTGGACATCATGATAGTGCAAACTGTACAGGAAGCATTATACATTGCAAATGAACGTTGTCAGCCTAGGGAGTTTCCTTTATTAATGCATTTACTAGTGATACTTGCACTTACCCATTTCATTACACTTTATTGATTCACCTTAGCACTTTTACTTTTCTAAAAACAGCTTTCAATCCGTTGTAAACGTTGTACTTACCTCAATATTGGTTGGTTATCGTATGCTGACAACCACGGGATGAAAACGAAACGAAGTCGATTTTCCCGCTCAACCTGGAGGACGATTGTACAATTCAATAACTATACAGCCTAGTTCAGACAATGAGTGTATTTTATATATATATCAAATATTTAGCTGTTGAAACATTATTGACTTGTAGACAATCTACGATTTGATATTATATCATACTTGATCGTGCCTGTAAAAATGGCATGCATTTTCATGTAAATTTATATGTTTATATGAGAACATACATTATTATTACCAGTTTCAGGATATCATCGAACTTTGGCTCGATACCCTCATCCTCCATACGGGAGCTTACCTTCACCCACTTCCTTTGCAGTCGAGTAGGTAGGCGTCTTGCTATTACTTCTAGTATAAAACTCGAGTTGAGGTCATTCATGCAATTCATCGAAATCACGGTATTCTTATAAGTCATCAGAATATCCAAAAACTCAGTAAGTGCCTTGGAGTCATCTTGAAGTTGACTGCCGTTACCTTTGACAGCTTCGTATACGTTCCTTACAATCATCGAAGGTCTTCCAAACCTGATATTGACCAGGTTAAGTCTTTACTGGATGTAACTCAAAACAAGCTTTCGGATTTAGACCCAATAGCCTGTCTGTTAAAACAGCATCATAAAATATCTACAGACAACCTAAATAAAGCTGAAAATCTGATTGACTGCTTGGCTACGGAGGTGATGAAGCGTATAACCTCTTCTCACCAAGCCATAGTTTGCAACGTCCCAGATTCATAGCAGCACCTCACGATACTCTACGCACATCCTCTTATCTACGAATTGTTATTGCGAATTGTTATACGAATTATATTATTAATTAATTAATTTATTATACACTCTGTATCGCGGTACGTTCAACGTTTGCGTTACATTTTTACGTGATTCGTTACATAAAATTTATCTTGTTGTAGTACTTGCACAAGTACTATTGTACCTCCATACTTGTAACCACTAACTTCCATTTCTAATAGTTATGGTTAGTCAAAGTAAAAAGCAACGAACCCATTCCCCTGTAAAACTGGTGTCTAATTTAACGTCCTTGATTGCTACATCAAGCAACACACCCCCTACAAACGGCTATAATGAGTCACATAACTCACTTGTATGCCGTAAGCGTCGAGCTGTAACTGAGGATAAAACGGTACTGACAGCTAGTATTAGCACTACTCCTAAAAATTCAGTACCCTCTGCTCATACAGAACCCCTCCCTTCACCTTATGTGCTTATCGAAAAACTCCAGCCATCAAGCTCTTCTTCAGTACTATCTTCAGAAATAGAACTTCTAAAGTTGTCTATAGGAGAACTTAAGGCTGAGTTAAGGGAAATAAAAAACAGCAAGTCAGTAAATGCTGGAAACATCGAAACCGATGCCGAGATATCCAAATTATCAGATCAGATCAGCGATATCAGATCGCAGGTCTGTGAACTGACACCTCTAACTATCCTCATGAAAGCTGTAAACCTTAACAAGCTTGACACAGAATCGGTAACTAAGGTAGATAACCTCATTAATTTTGTTACCACAGAAGTAACAAAACGACTCGACGCAAAACTGAGTGCTATTGTCTACAACGTTCCGGACAATGAGGCACTAAAAAAGGTACAGCGCATCTTACTTAGTGAAGCGAAAATGCCTAACTCCAAGACTAAGTGCTATAGGCTGAAGAAGAGTCAACATGAAAAGTGTTGTCCTATTCGTTTTCAGTTCGAAACACCGGCAGAGACCAGAAAATTCATCCACTCCCAACACACCCTATCGCAAGCCAGAAACTACAAACATATAAAGGTCGGGGTGGACAAAACAGTCATAGAAAGGCGCGCATACAACTATCTCGCTAAGACTAATTGTGAAATAGGTAATAGGACTTTGCAAGCAGCCATTATTCCCAACCCTGTGAAAGATACAGTAGACCCCACCGCATCACCCCTCTCAAAACACACAGAAATATCCCATCAGAGTGCAACACCAGCCGAAAGGCCACTAGACTGTAACCAAATAAATAACAAAACCATACCACCTATCACCGCAGAATCTAAAATGCCATTAAATAACCCCAGAAAAAAAGCCAAAACCCCCGAAATTCCACTTTGTCTTCTCCTAGCCATAACTTCATTGCTAAAGGTAAGGAAAATATGCCCCTAAACCATACAAACAAAAACAGTGGCAGCTTAAATAAACCCACACTTCCCACGGTCAATAGTACTAGCACCCACAACGTGCTAAATCGCACCATGGCACACACTGATATCCAATGTCACAACAATGTCACCCTCAATAGTACAAGTGGTAATAGTCAGAACTCGGCTATCAACAACTCAGGGTCTTCAGAGTATGGCACACAAACAAATTTTGACCGGATATATGGTACAAGTCTGCTGGGAACTAACCCACAATGCAGTACACATGAAACCCACACAAGGACACAACTAGCATCAAACAATAGGTGGAATAATAAGCCATGGTCATCGAAAGGATCCAATCATTTTTTATCCCCCGCGTCCCTGTCAGCGTTGAAAAAACAGCTGGTAGGGATGTTAACACTCCTAAACCACTAGAGCTGGCTCCCTCCTTGCATGAAAACAGGAACGGTCTAGTGCACCCGTATCCATTAGGCACACTTGACACCTGCACAAATATAGGTCAAATAAAGAACCCTACCCACTTCTGTAACCTGACTAAAAATAAAAATTCCTTGGTCTATAGCAAATCCAGTACTCCAACTCCTAATTCTTCACCGAAAACAGCACACACCAACTCGGTAGACATAGGTGAGCATGATGCTGAAACTCCTCTTAACATAGGATCATCATGTCAAGCAGAACTACTGGGTGCTGAACCATATTCGGGGCTGACTAACGAACTTAAATACTTCAAATGCTACTTCAACTCTCATCTTTACCTAATCCTCATAAATGCTAGATCTGTTCTAAATAAATTGCCGATGCTCAGAGCACTCACAGTAATATACAAACCCCCTGTAATTGTCATCACTGAATCTTGGTGTCATTCGAACATCTTGGATGAAGAAATAAGCTTAGATAACTACACACACTTTCGGTGTGACAGGGAAGGTGGTAAGGGAGGGGGTTGTCTCATGTACTTTCTGAATGCACTTACTGTATCACAGCTAGAAAGTAGTACACTTAACATGCCTGAGACTCTATGGGTTAATGTACACTTAAATAACGTAACAGCATTAATTGGATGCACCTACAGAGCACCTGGCACCTTTAGTAATTACGAGACCCAACTTATTAATACTCTGGAGCAATTATCCGACTTACAATACGACCATAAGATCCTATGTGGGGACTTTAACTTACCTGAAATCAACTGGGATATACCCACAGGCCCAACTAAATTTGATAAGTTTTTAGGCACGCTGGATATACTTGGCTGGAAACAAACTGTCACTACTCCCACAAGAGGTAATAACGTACTAGACTTAATCTTCTGCCACAATATAAGCCCCCTTTCAACGCTAGTAGGTTCTGAGTTTCCAGGGAGCGACCACAAAACAGTGGTATGTGCACTGCCACTTCCGCTGAGTAGCAATGCATCTCATACCTCCACTTCACAACAAGTAATATATAGGAACTATAGTAAGGCAAACTGGGCCTTGGTAGAATCAATGCTAAGATCCTCCAAATGGGATGAATACTTCACTACTGATGACCTCTCGAGAGCCCTAACCATCTTCTACCATAACACTAACACATGCTTAGATGCTGTCATTCCACTCCAAACACTAAAGGTTTCCCCACACAGAAAGTCATTCATAAAACCAAAGGATCGTACGAAACTGAAGAGACTCTCAACAAGTTACTTCAAACACCACGACTTTGGCACTCTAGGTCTAATACTTAACACCCTTAGCTCCATCTCACAAGCTCGAGATCACCGTATGAGAAAGGAAGAACGCACTGCAGTAGCCAGTCCTGCTAGAGTGTATGCACTCACAGAAATCTTAAGGAAGCGAATGAATCGCAAAAATCACAGCATTTCTCTCCTCATAGACAAAGGTAGGCTATGCACTAACTCTGCAGACATATGTGAACTATTCAACAAAACGTTTGCAGGTAACTACATTAAGCCCTCAGTCCAGCTACTCGATATACACCCTATTACTAATATGACACAAACTCCATCTCCACTCACACCAAATAAAATCAGCACTGTTCAATTCACTTACGCTAATATTAACCAAACTATAAGAACCCTCAAAAGTTCAAAAGGTTTCGGTACCGACGGTATATCATCTTACTTCTATAAATATGGTGGCCCTGACATTCCTCTACTGCTGCTTAAAATATTCACAATGTCCCTAGAAACTCAAACTTACCCTGACATATGGAAGACAACATTCATTATGCCTAAACACAAATCTGGCTCGAAAACTGAAGTCAGTAACTACCGGCCGATCAATATCACACCTATAGCATCTAGAATCATGGAGAGACTGGTCAAAGATAACCTAATCAAACATATGCTTAGCTGGAATATTATAAGTCCGAACCAACATGGATTCCTGAAATCCAGATCATGTTTAACATGTCACCTAGACTTCTTCAATTTTGTAACCAGCAGTCGTGACAGACGGCAACTAGTACTTGTCATCTACTTTGACATTTCTAAGGCATTTGACCGTGTTGACCATTTACTGCTAACAAATAAGCTGAACTCCTTAGGAATACGTGACCCATTATTAGGATGGCTTAAATCATTCCTTAACAACAGGTCCCAAATAGTTAAACTCGGGTCTGCAACCTCCAAACCTAGCCCTATCACTTCTGGTGTAGTACAAGGTAGTGTCATTGGACCCCTCCTATTTACACTATACATCAATGACATATGCGCTTGCTTCACGCACGGGAAACCATTCATCTTTGCAGATGACCTAAAAGTAGCCTATACATTCCAAAGTGATGACTTAGGGAACTTCGAGAATGTAGTGCAGAAGGAATTAGATAAAATGACTGCTTGGTCGTCCCTATGGAACCTCCAATTCAATCTGAAAAAATGTGGCTGGATCTGCTTCGGTGCACCCTCAATTGACCTGAAATTAACGCTTCAATCCGCTAACCTAACCAGACTCCGAAGTGTCGTTGACCTAGGCCTGAGGTACTCTAGTGACTTGACATTCTCTGAGCAAGTAGCATCACAGACTAGAAAATCGAGGATGCTCTTAGGATGCATACTCAGGAACTTTCACGACAATGAAGCCAAGCTAATTCTGTACAAAACATGTGTCAGACCACTACTAGAATACTGTCCATTTATTATAAGCAGCACTCGCACACGTGATAAGCTAAGGATGGAAAGTATCCAACGATATTTTACCTCAAAACTACTTGGCTATGATTGTAAGAAAGACTACATCTCACGGTGCATGATCCTAAAACTTGACCCACTTTGGACAAGGCGACTTATTATAAACCTAATATTCTTCTTTAAGGTCCTTCACAAAATATCATTCTCAGGTAACAGGGACATACAATTCGCACAGGAAGGTTCTTACGATCTGCGTAACCAAACTTCCACAGTGACAACTCATTCTTTTAAGTCAACACTCCGTGAAAACTTCTTCACAGTCATGTATTCTAAAATATGGAATAGCCTACCCCTAGATGTCAGAACTTGCTCTTCGGTTACAAGTTTCAAACGCTCTCTGCATAGACTGTTTCACTCTACTGATTATATTAATAAACTATTTACTCCTAGAACGAATCAACTACTAATCTACTACAGCACCTAAAAACGCACTTCAACACCCTTAACAATCTAAAAACCATAAATAAACTAGCAGCATGGATGCATAAAGACTTAGTACGGAACATACAGGATTAGTTTACCCTTAGAAATAGGACGTGTCACTTTATTGTAACCTTCAAACGCTTGCTATATAAACTGTTTTATCCCAAAGTCTATCCCTACCAGAACTCATTACTTACTTCTAAAACGCATCAGTCATTAGAACACTAAAACGCTCAGACTCATTAATACACATCATGACACTAAATAGACTCTAAGACTTCGCATAAATACGTAAAAAGAACTATAACTAAAAATAATTTCTTAATAATTTATTATACAATTGACATAAACATTTATATATATACATTAATATCCTTTTAATGTTCACATACTTTCTCTTTCTGGTATATTGCTGCTCCTATTCATCTTCTGGTCGAGGTCGAACAACCCTGCATCTAAACTGAAATGAGGATTAATTCCAAACCATCTACCTCATAACCACCCAAATTCCATGAACGATCCAATTCTACCATTTGAAGACGCTGGCGAACATGCTGTAAATGAGTATTCATGATCTGAAATGAAGAAGCAACTGGTTTTCAAACAGTTTTCAACATTTTTCTGAACTTACGAATGCAGTCCGCCATGCAGACACAAATGGAGCAAATGGAGAATTCTGGAATCGACCTCAGCACCATTTGATGCAGTAAAACAACCCAACATGACCTCATCTAGTTTTCGCATCCACGATCAAATTTCTTTCCTGTTATAAAACTACGATAAGACTACTGAAAAAATGGAATAAATATATCACTGATCTCAACATAATACATCAATAAACTTTAAGCCAAGGGTGCTGTTCACAACAAAGTTATGTAAGAGGATTGACTTCAAGCTTTTTTTCCCAGATATCCGCATTACATTCATCTGATGTCTGGGTTTTTTTTAATGCGAAGACAATATTTCTATATCTCTTTATGTGCTACACAAACAGACTTTATAGCAGACTGTTCCGTCTGACTCTAATGTCCGAGAGAACAACCAAACTGTAAATTCATCATACATCAATTTGTGTAATTTATATAATAACCTATCCATGCCTGTAAAATTGGTATGTTCCTGCATAAACAGGAAGAAATATATTATTAAATATTAAATATTATTACTCTTATCATATATGGTTTGATTTACTCTACGGCTCTCTGTAGACCAACTACCATTCTTCAGTATACACACACTGCAGTATTGTTAACCAAATGCCAAAATTTTGTTGGTTCTGTGTTAATATCTTTTTATAATATGTCTAGACACGTTACTTTGCAATGTCAGATGTTTACTATATATAAGTACTCTAAGTCCTGCCAACCGACCTTACCTTCAGTTCATACTACCTACATTGAACCTTAACTATAGTGTTCTGCTAAATCTTGCTCCACTATTCACAATACCTATTCGTTTTACTCTTCAAGTTTTTGACTTCTTATAAAGTAATCTGTTCATTAGGATGCATGCACACATATATAATATGTTCATAAAGATGTACGTGGAGACCTATTGGAAGCGCTCATTAAGAAAGCTAGGGAGATGGAATATGGGGTACGAACATGTCTGGTACCAAGCAATATATTTGCGGTAGCCATAATAATCATAGTCTCAGAGCCTAACATCAAAAAAGGGGGGAGGGTGGTGGTGCTAGCTGATCAGTAGATATGGTGGTGGTCACGGAGGTGAATCGCCCCATTCTGCAGGAACACCAATATGCAATTTGAAGGCTCGAGATATTTCTGATTTTTATGAGGGCTTAGATCTTTATCTTGAAAAAGATAATAATGAACGCCTTGACAGATCATGCTTCTACCTTCAAATATATACCATTCGCTCAGCCTATTGTTGAGATGCGACCATGTGGGATCTGCACAGATTTATGGGGCATCTTATAAACTAACTTGCTGTCCATTGTCGGATCTTTAAATACCACTTCACAATGTCTTATCTCATTCATTTTCCAATAACGTCTTTACTTAATCCTCATTATATCCCATTAAACCTAACATTTTATAGCTTTTTATGAATTTGATTCGACTTATTCTATTCCTATTCTCTGTAGGGTACGGTTGTGCACCAAATGCACAAAAAGGCATAAAATAAAAAAACCGACATAAGGAAAAAATGTATTAAAACCAAAAGTGGACATCATGATAGTGCAAACTGTACAGGAAGCATTATACATTGCAAATGAACGTTGTCAGCCTAGGGAGTTTCCTTTATTAATGCATTTACTAGTGATACTTGCACTTACCCATTTCATTACACTTTATTGATTCACCTTAGCACTTTTACTTTTCTAAAAACAGCTTTCAATCCGTTGTAAACGTTGTACTTACCTCAATATTGGTTGGTTATCGTATGCCGACAACCACGGGATGAAAACGAAACGAAGTCGATTTTCCCGCTCAACCTGGAGGACGATTGTACAATTCAATAACTATACAGCCTAGTTCAGACAATGAGTGTATTTATATATATATCAAATATTTAGCTGTTGAAACATTATTGACTTGTAGACAATCTACGATTTGATATTATATCATACTTGATCGTGCCTGTAAAAATGGCATGCATTTTCATGTAAATTTATATGTTTATATGAGAACATACATTATTATTACCAGTTTCAGGATATCATCGAACTTTGGCTCGATACCCTCATCCTCCATACGGGAGCTTACCTTCACCCACTTCCTTTGCAGTCGAGTAGGTAGGCGTCTTGCTATTACTTCTAGTATAAAACTCGAGTTGAGGTCATTCATGCAATTCATCGAAATCACGGTATTCTTATAAGTCATCAGAATATCCAAAAACTCAGTAAGTGCCTTGGAGTCATCTTGAAGTTGACTGCCGTTACCTTTGACAGCTTCGTATACGTTCCTTACAATCATCGAAGGTCTTCCAAACCTGATATTGACCAGGTTAAGTCTTTACTGGATGTAACTCAAAACAAGCTTTCGGATTTAGACCCAATAGCCTGTCTGTTAAAACAGCATCATAAAATATCTACAGACAACCTAAATAAAGCTGAAAATCTGATTGACTGCTTGGCTACGGAGGTGATGAAGCGTATAACCCCTTCTCACCAAGCCATAGTTTGCAACGTCCCAGATTCATAGCAGCACCTCACGATACTCTACGCACCTCCTCCTTGGAAAAACACATATATATTACCTAAGGATAAAGGAGGGGCCAAAACTAGTGCATGTAATTATAGGCCTATCAATATAACAACAGTCATATCAAGGATCATGGAGAAAGTAATCAAGGACCAAATGTCAGACTACTTTCTAAAACATAAACTCATCAACCTGTCTCAACACGGATTCCTCAAGAAAAGATCTTGCGTCACTTGCCATATAGACTTTTTCAACGAAGTCACCTATAGAAGAGATAGGAGAGAGCTAGTAATAATCCTCTATTTCGATATAAGGAAAGCCTTCGACAGAGTCCCACACAATCTGCTAGTCGGTAGGCTATGCTCACTAGGGATACGCAACCCCCTCTACAATTGGATAAAATCATTTCTCTATGACAGGAATCAGACAACTAAAGTTGGCTCAATGACCTCCAGACCTAGACCAATCAGCAGTGGCGTCATCCAGGGGAGTGTATTGGGACCCCTTCTTTTCATTATATACATAAACAGTATATGTGAATGTTTTAGTATAGGCAAGCCAATACTGTATGCAGATGACTTGAAGGTGACATATACCTGCACAAATACAGATATCGGCCCAACTATGAACTCCATACATGAAGAATTAGCAAAAATGGATAGATGGTGTGACACCTGGAGACTAGAGTTTAATGCTGAAAAGTGTGGATGGCTCTGCATAGGCTGTTCCAACCTTGACCTCAACCTAGCAATTCAGGGCCACAAAATCCCCAGACTCAAATCTGTACTAGACCTAGGACTGAAATATTCACACAATCTATCATTTTCAGAGCATATCTCGAATCAAGTGTCGAAATCACGAAGGCTTATTGGTTTCCTACTCAGGAACTTCTACAGAAACGAATCCAGAATACTACTGTACAAGGTATGTGTGCGCCCACTCCTAGATTACTGTTCATTCATATTTAGTAGTACACGCATAGAAGACAAACTGAAAGTAGAAGGAGTACAGAGGTACTTCACGCGAAAAGTACTCGGAACCGATAACGGCACAAACTACTCTACCAGATGTGAAATCCTGGGACTAGAAACATTATGGTTAAGGCGACTGCGATTAAATCTGATACTCTTCTATAAGCTTCTTAACCAAATAGTGTATACCCCTGCTAACTATACTCGGTTCTCAGGTAACACAGGATACAACCTTAGACACACTAAAGGTACAGTGGCTATAGAACCGTGTAAAACAGCCACCAGGCAAAAGTTTTTCTTGGTTAGGTATGCCCAAATATGGAACAAACTACCTGAGAAAATACGACTAGCAAGCACATTGGCCTCCTTTGAAAAGGCACTTAATGACACACTAAGTGAGTTTGTAATTGATACCAATGGTAATTCCCATGTAAGAGTTTCAGAAATCATAGGCCCATTTAATGTATGAACTCAGAGACTACACCTGTTGTTTGTTTTGTCTCTACTTATAATTCCAGACAAAAAAGCAGCAGTCATGACAATAACACCCATTCAACCAAGAGTCGACCAAACTATGTCTACCTGATACAAAGGGCGAACCATAATCAACATACGAATGAAATATGAGAAAACAAGGTAGAAACTTACCGCAACACCACATGAAAAGATAAAAGTTACTTGGACATCATTTATAATCCACCAACTGGTCTCCTACCCAAAAAGAATGCGGCGATGAATTATCCAAAATGGTGAGGAAATACATAAATCCACAGCTGCTGTTGTAAACACTCAGTGGGGGTAGGAGCCAACAAAGTAATCCTTTCAAAGCATATGTATACTTCAAATGGGCACGGAGACTCTGTAGAATACGTCATAATCCAAATCACTGCCTATATAGCGCCAATAAACCTGGATATCTATGATATAACGAAAACATGCTGAAAGCTGCATCTCAGATCAAGTTGACTCATTCCATGGTAATGATCTGCTCCTGCATGCCTTATTCGACATATTCAATGGAATGGTCCGCGGTTATTCTGATACCAGATCGAAAAGAATATAAAATTCACCGGTTGCTGAATCAAAAGTACTTCTCTGCATGTTTAACTGTATTCTAACTGCTATGATTAATTCCAAACCTTTTATCTCATAATCAATCAAATTCCAGGAACGATCCAATTCTACCATTTGAAGACGCTGGCGAACATGCCGTAAATGAGTATTCATCATCTGAAATGAAGAAGCAACTGGTTCTCAAATAGTTTTTCAACATGTTACCCAACTTACGAGTACAGTGCGCCATGCAGACACAAATGGCGCAAATGGAGAATTCTGGAATCGACCTCGGCACCATTTGATGCAGTAAAACAACCCGACATGACCTTATCTAATTTTCGCCTCCACGATCAAATTTCTTTCCTGTTATAAAACTACGATAAGTCTGCTGAAACATGGAATAAATATATCACTGATCACAACATAATACATCAATAATCTTTAAGCCAAGGGTGCTGTTCACAACAAAGTTATATAGGAGAATTGACTTCAAGCTTTATTTTTCCCAGATATTTGTATTACATTCATCTGATGTCTGGGTTTTTTGTTAATGCGAAGACAATATTTCTATATCTCTTTATGTGCTACACAAACAGACTTTATAGCAGACTGTTCCGACTGACTCTCATGTCCGAGAGAACAACAAAACTGTAAATTCATCATACATCAAATTGTGTAATTTATATAATAACTTATCCATGACTGTACAATTGGTATGTTCCTGCGTAAACAGGACGGGATATATTATTATTATTAAACAATATTTATGCATACCTATACAATTGGTGTACCCTATATAGCTAGGGAGAAAAATGTACTTTATTATATTATCTTTACTACATATGCTTATTAATATTATGTGTAAATTATCGAATTAATGATGCCTGTAAACTGGCGTCCCTCATGTAAAAAATGAGAATATATTATTATTATTATTATCTACGAATTGTTATTGCGAATTGTTATACGAATTATATTATTAATTATACTCTTATCATATATGGTTTGATTTACTCTACGGTTCCCTGTAGACTATCTACCATTCTTCAGTACACACACACTGCAGTATTGTTAACCAAATGCCAAAATTTTGTTGGTTCTGCGTTAATATCTTTTTATAATATGTCTAGACACGTTACTTTGCAATGTCAGATGTTTACTATATATAAGTACTCTAAGCCCTGCCAACCGACCTTACCTTCAGTTCATACTACCTACATTGAACCTTAACTATAGTGTTCTGCTAAATCTTGCTCCACTATTCACAATACCTATTCGTTTTACTCTTCAAGTTTTTGACTTCTTATAAAGTAATCTGTTCATTAGGATGCATGCACACATATATAATATGTTCATAAAGATGTACGTGGAGACCTATTGGAAGCGCTCATTAAGAAAGCTAGGGAGATGGAATATGGGGTACGAACATGTCTGGTACCAAGCAATATATTTGCGGTAGCCATAATAATCATAGTCTCAGAGCCTAACATCAAAAAAGGGGGGAGGGTGGTGGTGCTATCTGATCAGTAGATATGGTGGTGGTCACGAAGGTGAATCGCCCCATTCTGCAGGAACAGCAATATGCAATTTGAAGGCTCTAGATATTTCTGATTTTTATGAGGGCTTAGATCTTTATCTTGAAAAAGATAATAATGAACGCCTTGACAGATCATGCTTCTACCTTTAAATATATACCATTCGCTCAGCCTATTGTTGAGATGCGACCATGTGGGATCTGCACAGATTTATGGGGCATCTTATAAACTAACTTGCTGTCCATTGTCGGATCTTTAAATACCACTTCACAATGTCTTATCTCATTCATTTTCCAATAACGTCTTTACTTAATCCTCATTATATCCCATTAAACCTAACATTTTATAGCTTTTTATGAATTTGATTCGACTTATTCTATTCCTATTCTCTGTAGGGTACGGTTGTGCACCAAATGCACAAAAAGGCATAAATTAAAAAAACCGACATAAGGAAAAAATGTATTAAAACCAAAAGTGGACATCATGATAGTGCAAACTGTACAGGAAGCATTATACATTGCAAATGAACGTTGTCAGCCTAGGGAGTTTCCTTTATTAATGCATTTACTAGTGATACTTGCACTTACCCATTTCATTACACTTTATTGATTCACCTTAGCACTTTTACTTTTCTAAAAACAGCTTTCAATCCGTTGTAAACGTTGTACTTACCTCAATATTGGTTGGTTATCGTATGCCGACAACCACGGGATGAAAACGAAACGAAGTCGATTTTCCCGCTCAACCTGGAGGACGATTGTACAATTCAATAACTATACAGCCTAGTTCAGACAATGAGTGTATTTATATATATATATCAAATATTTAGCTGTTGAAACATTATTGACTTATAGACAATCTACGATTTGATATTATATCATACTTGATCGTGCCTGTAAAAATGGCATGCATTTTCATGTAAATTTATATGTTTATATGAGAATATACATTATTATTACCAGTTTCAGGATATCATCGAACTTTGGCTCGATACCCTCATCCTCCATACGGGAGCTTACCTTCACCCACTTCCTTTGCAGTCGAGTAGGTAGGCGTCTTGCTATTACTTCTAGTATAAAACTCGAGTTGAGGTCATTCATGCAATTCATCGAAATCACGGTATTCTTATAAGTCATCAGAATATCCAAAAACTCAGTAAGTGCCTTGGAGTCATCTTGAAGTTGACTGCCGTTACCTTTGACAGCTTCGTATACGTTCCTTACAATCATCGAAGGTCTTGCAAACCTTTGACGTAATATGGTGATAGCCTCATCGTAGCCCTCTTTTGGCTTCATAAACTTACAACATGGTGTAGTTCTTGCTGCATCTTCAGTGTAATATCTCATCAAATACATTAACTGCAATTCATCACTTAATAGAAAACTACTCAACATGATCTCAAACTCCTTTACAAATTGTAAATAATCACCCGGGTTTCCATCAAAACACCGTGGTTCAAATTTAGGGAGTTTGATGTTCCTATTATCCCTGAACGGCGAAACAGTAACATCAACCATGTCATGCTTAACATCAGACACATCGTTACAAGTAACAGACGAGTCACCATGACTTACTTTCCTGTTTGCATCCAAGACACTCTGTCCCTTCTTTGACCCAGGCATTGTTGAACTTGACCCAATTCCAAAAAAGTTCCAGATATTTCTTGTTCAAAGAGGACTTGACCGGCACCAGGAAAGATGAACGGTGACTATCCAAACTGTCACCAGCTATCTGAATCTTCACTGTCAGAAACTGTCAGCCACGTCTCGTAAACCGTTAATGCCTAGCTCTTGCTACGCTCGGGCTGACGCTTTCGCTTGAAGTCTTTCAGAAACGCTTAGTAATAACGGACGAAAAAACCAAAACACCAATTGTTGACTCGAGGATTCTTTATTGTTACGCCAACATATAAATGACGTATGACTAATGTCTGTGAACAAATATTACAATAATGAATCACAATATTACTTCTGACGGTTTTCTCCTGACTTCTTTCTGAACAGCGACCGATGAGACGATGACTGTCGTATTGATGCCTCCGCGAAAATTGGGGAGGTTGGTTTTGAGCAAAAAACCATGAATTGATCGTTCAATCTTCAACTACATTGACAGCATATGATTAACCTGGCTTCAGTTAACAAGGTAGTTTGATAATCACCGCGTCCCGCAACCACAATTGAGGGCAGTTTAGTGGTGGCAGTGACCCCTCTATACCCCTCGGCAGTGCGGTCAAACGACAAGATACCACAAAATTATTCACAAGGCTTTACAGCCTTTTCATCCTCTGACTCGGTTACCTCTCCGGTAATGCTTATAAGTGACTGTGTACCATTACTGATTCTACTCCCTTATTCAGTACACGGGCTTTTTTTTAGATAATGTACAACTTTTGCCAATTATGCACTTGCGAATATCCCGAATTTGGCGGAAATCCATCCTAAACTCCTCCCTTTCTGTCCCATGAGTTCCCTCGCTTTCTTCATGACATCCTTAATTCACTACCAATCGAAGGTGGTTTGTGAAATAGCTTTCGAGGGGTAGACCAAGGTAAAAGAGTTGAAGTAGGGCAATCTGGTGCATTCGTCAACTCCCCAAGCTTCCTCTACAATTCCGTTTGTATCGACTGATCGTTTGCCTAGATTTGCTGCCTCCTGGATTGTTCGTGTGTCAGCTTTCGAAATGATTCCATGCGTAGACCAGTATGGTTATCATTATACATTGCATATGTATACCATCATTCGAAGAAGTCTCCAACTCCTCCTTGTATGTATCTTGTAAATGTACCTCCAAGAATGTATTATCCATAACCATATTTTATAACGATTTGGAAGTTCTGCAGGACGTCCTCCTCTTCCTGAAATAGCTTTTAATCATGTAAGGTCACATAACCTACTGAAATATGAGCCGTTCACTGGCTAACCAGTGAATGAGTGACAAGTGATTACAGTGGTAATTGGTAGTGAGTAGATAAGAGGATGAGCGTAGAGTATCGTGAGGTGCTGCCATGGTCACGTTGCATTCTGCAAGAGTCATTCTAGCAAGTGGCGATTTTGTTGCAAGATGTCAAGAGGAGGTCTCTGTCTGGAGGCGCAGGTCGTCATCGATGTGTGAGATTGTCCTGTGGGTATGCTTGTGGTGTGTTGGCTTTTCTCTTTGTTTTCCATTTCAGCTCTGTCCGTGTGACCCAGGTTCTCGCAATGGCATCCAAGTCAACGTGTATTGGTCGTGATGGAAAAAAGGGATGGATCCGTATTTTGCCGGGGAGTGTCAGTGTAGTTGAAGATTGAACGATCAATTCTTGGTTGTTTGCTTAAAATCAACTTCCCCAATTTTCGCGGAGGCATCAATACGACAGTCATCGTCTCATCGGTCGCTGTTCAGAAAGAAGTCAGGAGAAAACCGTCAGAAGTAATATTGTGATTCATTATTGTAATATTTTTTCATAGACCTTAGTTGTGAGGTTTGCTATATGTTGATGTTAGCAAAAAGAATTCTCGGGTCGCCAAACTGGGTTCTGTTTTTAGCGTCAGTTCGTACTAAGCGTTTCTGAGAAACTTCAAGCGACAGCGTGAGGCCCAGCGTAGCGAGAGCTGGGCATTATCGGTTTACGAGACGTGGCTGACAACGAGCTTTTCATTAGTTCGAATACCTGGATGAGATAAGCCATGCAAACTATTGAAGACGTTACGGCGATAACTTTTAGGCACGATGGAGCGAGGTGTACTCGTGGAAATGTCACATAGAGTAGTATCTCTTCCCATACCTAAGGGTTTCCAGCTAATTGTAGAGTTGTTTTCGACAACTCATGTTGAAGCTCGGTATCTTATTTTTGAAGAAAGCCTGTTTTACAAGGTCTATGCCGTCGATTTGGGTGAGGGAACAAACGCGCGACAAGGCATCTGCCAGAGGTTTGTTTACTCCGGATACATGGCGAATATCTGATGTAAACTGTGAGACGTAATCCAGTTGTCGTGATTCCCTAGGTGAATACTTACCTGAAGATGAGTTCAGAGAGTACGTCAGAGGTTTGTGATCAGTAAATATTATGAATTCACGACCCTCTACCGAATGTCTAAAATGTCGTATAGCACAGTACATAGCCAGAAGTTCTCTGCCGAATGTGCTGTACTTTCTTTTCAGCTAATTGAAGGCGCCTGGAGAAAAATGCGAGTGGTTGCCACTCATTGTCAACTAGCTGTTGTAGAACTGCGCCGATTGCAGTGTTTGATGCATCAACCGAGATACTTAACGGTGCCGTTGGATCCTGATACATCAGAAGTGTGGCATTCGCAATAGCTTTTTTAACCTGGGTAAAGGCATTTCGAGCAGACGCGTCAAGTTCTATGGACTTGTTATTCCCCCGAAGGAGGTCTGTTAATGGCTGAATTAAAGAGGCACAGTTGGGAATAAATCGTCGATAATAACTTACCAAGCCATTAAAAGTGCGGAGACTTTTCAACGTTTGTGGCTCTGGAAAGTTCAATATAGCCTCGACCTTAGTAACCAGTGGGCGAATGCCCTTGCAGTCAATAGTGTGACCGAGGAAGTCGAGTGAGTCAACACCGATTTGACACTTTTGAATATTAATGGTAACACCATGTTGGCGTAACCTTTCAAATGCCAAGTCCAAGTGCTGGTTATGCACGAAAGGTCGTTCGACGGGAAATTAAGTTCCGGATACTTGTCAACAATAGCTTGAAAAGTTGGATCAAGAATTGCCTTAATCTTAACGGGTGACAAGCCAGGTCCTGTGTAGCTGATGCCTTTGATAGACAGACTAGTAGTATTGTCAATCAGTCGTTTTCGGCGGACGTTTAGGAATAAATCATGATGATTAAGTTGGCCCGTGCCAATGATGGGCGTTGTGACGTCAGCGAGAAGGAAAATCCATCGAATAGGTTTGCGTAAACCTACGTTCAGATAGATGTATTTCCTACCAAAGGTTGCGATTGGTTTTCAATTTGCAGCCTGTAAGTTGAAGGTAGGTTCCTTCTGTTGATCTGCTGCTGTAGCAGGAAGGACGCTGACTTCGGCACCTGTGTCGACTAAATATCGAGTCTGGCTTATCACATCATGGATGTAAAGTAGGAGGCTAGTGCCACCGGCGACGGTTGCCGCTAACGCGTGCCGGCGGGATAGTTTCCCACAGACTTTGAGACATTTCCGAAGTTACAAGGCTTACGGCAAAACTTCGCTTCTTGGCCATATGTGTTGTGGTACCAGCAACAGTCGGGGTTTTGCAGAGAACGTGGTTTTGACTTAGATCGACCACGTGAGTTTCTGCGTTGAGGAGATTTAGGACGACGCTCGGAGGAGTTAGAATGCATGTTTGACCTAAACATCTGCTGGATGGAGTTGCACAACTCTATCATTGCAGGATCCTTACTCGAAGTCTGCTTAGTCATCGAGCATATTTCGGCAACAGACCGTTTAGTTATTTCTAGAATCCTATCTGCAGAAATAGCTAAGTAATCTATAACAGCACCCTGAAGTGTCACAAGTACGGTCTGTACAGGCTGTTGCAACTTGGATAAGAAGAGTTCTCTAAATAGTCCTTCGTCGAACTGAATTTGGCTAACAACCTCTCTCATTCTTGTCAGCATGCTCACGGCTGACTGATCTCCTAACTCGATGTCACGAAATAATTCATCCAGACGTTATCGGTCCGTGAGAACGTTTCTCCTTAGGAGGGATGCTTTGAGCAACTGGTACGAGTTATTTACCTCGGGACTCAACATCTGTGAAGTTACGTACTTGCTGAATTCCCGCGGTAGGGCGTGAATAACTGCAAGTAACTGCGAACGGTGATCGGTTATCCTGTATCGCGGTACGTTCAACGTTTGCGTTACATTTTTACGTGATTCGTTACATAAAATTTATCTTGTTGTAGTACTTGCACAAGTACTATACCACTTCCATACTTGTAACCACTAACTCTCATTTCTAATAGTTATGGTTAATCAAAGTAAAAAGCAACGAACCCAATCCCCTGTAAAACTGGTGTCTAATTTAACGTCCTTGATTGCTACATCAAGCAACACACCCCTACAAACGGCTATAGTGAGTCACATAACTCACGTGTATGCCGTAAGCGTCGAGCTGAAACTGAGGATAAAACTGTACTGACAGCCAGTATTAGCACTACTCCTAAAAATTCGGTACCCTCTGCTCATACAGAACTCCTCCCTTCACCTTATGTGCTTATGGAGAAACTCCAGCCATCAAGCTCTTTTTCAGTACTATCTTCAGAAATAGAACTTCTAAAGTTGTCTATAGGAGAACTTAAGGCTGAGTTAAGGGAAATAAAAAACAGTAAGTCAGTAAATGCTGGAAACATCGAAACCAATACCGAGATATCCAAATTATCAGATCAGATCAGCGATATCAGATCGCAGGTCTGTGAACTGACACCTCTAACTATCCTCATGAAAACGGTAAACCTTAACAAGCTTGACACAGAATCGGTAACTAAGGTAGATAACCTTATTAATTTTGTTACCACAGAAGTAACAAAACGACTCGACGCAAAACTGAGTGCTATTGTCTACAACGTTCCGGACAATGAGGCACTAAAAAAGGTACAGCGCATCTTACTTAGTGAAGCGAAAATGCCTAACTCCAAGACTAAGTGCTATAGGCTGAAGAAGAGTCAACATGAAAAGTGTTGTCCTATTCGTTTTCAGTTCGAAACACCGGCAGAGACCAGAAAATTCATCCACTCCCAACACACCCTATCGCAAGCCAGAAACTACAAACATATAAAGGTCGGGGTGGACAAAACAGTCATAGAAAGGCGCGCATACAATTATCTCGCTAAGACTAATTGTGAAATAGGTAATAGGACATTGCAAGCAGCCATTATTCCCAACCCTGTGAAAGATACAGTAGACCCTACCACATCACCTCTCTCAAAACACACAGAAATATCCCATCAGAGTGCAACACCAGCCGAAAGGCCACTAGACTGTAACCAAATAAATAATAAAACCATACCACCCATCACCGCAGAATCTAAAATGCCACTAAATAACCCCAGAAAAAAAGTCAAAACCCCCCGAAATTCGACTTTGTCCTCTCCTAGCTATAATTCCATTGGTAAAGATAAGGAAAATATGCCCCTAAATCATACCAACAAAAACAGTGGCAGCTTAAATAAGCCCACACTCCCCACGGTTAATAGTATTAGCACTCACAACGTGCTAAATCGCACCATGGCACACACTAATATCCAATGTCACAACAATGTCACCCTCAATAGTACAAGTGGTAATAGTCAGAACTCGGCTACCAACAACTCAGGGTCTTCAGAGTATGGCACACAAACAAATTTTGACCGGATATATGGTACAAGTCTGCTGGGAACTAACCCACAATGCAGTACACACGAAACCCACACAAGGACACAACTAGCATCAAACAATAGGTGGAATAATAAGCCATGGTCATCACAAGGATCCAATCATTTTTTATCCCCCGCGTCCCTGTCAGCGTTGAAAAAACAGCTGGTAGGGATGTTAACACTCCTAAACCACTAGTGCTGGCTCCCTCCTTGCATGAAAACAGGAACGGTCTAGTGCACCCGTATCCATTGGACACACTTGACACTTGCACAAGTATAGGCCAAATAAAGAACCCTACCCACTTCTGTAACCTAACTAAAAATAAAAATTCCTTAGTCTATAGCAAATCCAGTACTCCAACTCCTAATTCTTCACCGAAAACAGCACACACCAACTCGATAGACATAGGTGAGCATGATGCTGAAACTCCTCTTAACATAGGATCGTCATGTCAAGCAGAACTACTGGGTGCTGAACCATATTCGGGGCTGACTAACGAACTTAAATACTTCAAATGCTACTTCAACTCTCATCTTTACCTAATCCTCATAAATGCTAGATCTGTTCTAAATAAATTGCCGATGCTCAGAGCACTCACAGTAATATACAAACCCCCTGTAATTGTCATCACTGAATCTTGGTGTCATTCGAACATCCTGGATGAAGAAATAAGCTTAGATAACTACACACACTTTCGGTGTGACAGGGAAGGTGGTAAGGGAGGGGGTTGTCTCATGTACTTTCTGAATGCACTTACTGTATCACAGCTAGAAAGTAGTACACTTAACATGCCTGAGACTCTATGGGTTAATGTACACTTAAATAACGTAACAGCATTAATTGGATGCACCTACAGAGCACCTGGCACCTTTAGTAATTACGAGACCCAACTTATTAATACTCTGGAGCAATTATCCGACTTACAATACGATCATAAGATCCTATGTGGGGACTTTAACTTACCTGAAATCAACTGGGATATACCCACAGGCCCAACTAAATTTGATAAGTTCTTAGGCACACTGGATATACTTGGCTGGAAACAAACTGTCACTACTCCCACAAGAGGTAACAACGTACTAGACTTAATCTTCTGCCACAATATAAGCCCCCTTTCAACGCTAGTAGGTTCTGAGTTTCCAGGGAGCGACCACAAAACAGTGATGTGTGCACTGCCAATTCCGCTGAGTAGCAATGCATCTCATACCTCCACTTCACAACAAGTAATATATAGGAACTATAGTAAGGCAAACTGGGCCTTAGTTGAATCGATGCTAAGATCCTCCAAATGGGATGAATACTTCACTACTGATGACCTATCGAGAGCCCTAACCATCTTCTACCATAACTCAAACATATGCTTAGATGCTGTCATTCCACTCCAAACACTAAAGGTTTCCCCACACAGAAAGTCATTCATAAAACCAAAGGATCGTAAGAAACTGAAGAAACTCTCAACAAGTTACTTCAAACACCACGACTTTGGCACTCTAGGTCTAATACTTAAAACCCTTAGCTCCATCACACAAGCTCAAGATTTCCGTATGAGAAAGGAAGAACGCATCGCAGTAGCCAGTCCTGCTAGAGTGTATGCACTCACAGAAATCTTAAGGAAGCGAATGAATCGCAAAAATCACAGCATTTCTCTCCTCATAGACAAAGGTAGGCTATGCACTAACTCTGCAGACATATGTGAACTATTCAACAAAACGTTTGCAGGTAACTACCTTAAGCCCTCAGTCCAGCTACTCGATATACACCCTATTACTAAAATGGCACAAACTCCATCTCCACTCACACCAAACCAAATTAGCACTGTTCAATTCACTTACGCTAACATTAACCAAACTATAAGAACCCTCAAAAGTTCAAAAGGTTTCGGTACCGACGGTATATCATCTTACTTCTATAAATATGGTGGCCCTGACATTCCTCTACTACTGCTTAAAATATTCACAATGTCCCTAGAAACCCAAACTTACCCTGACATATGGAAGACTACATTCATTATGCCTAAACACAAATCTGGCTCGAAAACTGAAGTCAGTAACTACCGGCCAATCAATATCACACCTATAGCATCTAGAATCATGGAGAGACTAGTCAAAGATAACTTAATCAAACATATGCTTAGCTGCAATATTATAAGTCCGAACCAACATGGATTCCTGAAATCCAGATCATGTTTAACATGTCACCTAGACTTCTTCAATTTTGTAACCAGCAGTCGTGACAGACGGCAACTAGTACTTGTCATCTACTTTGACATTTCTAAGGCATTTGACCGTGTTGACCATTTACTGCTAACAAATAAGCTGAACTCCTTAGGAATACGTGACCCATTATTAGGATGGCTTAAATCATTCCTTAACAATAGGTCCCAAATAGTTAAACTCGGGTCTGCAACCTCCAAACCTAGCCCTATCACTTCTGGTGTAGTACAAGGTAGTGTCATTGGACCCCTCCTATTTACACTATACATCAATGACATATGCGCTTGCTTCACGCACGGGAAACCATTCATCTTTGCAGATGACCTAAAAGTAGCTTATACATTCCAACGTGATGACTTAGGGAACTTCGAGAATGTGTAGCAGAAGGAATTAGATAAAATGGCTGCTTGGTCGTCCCTATGGAATCTCCAATTTAATCTGAACAAATGTGGCTGGATCTGCTTCGGTGCACCCTCAATTGACCTGAAATTAACGCTCCAATCTGCTAACCTAACAAGACTCCGAAGTGTCGTTGACCTAGGCCTGAGGTACTCTAGTGACTTGACATTCTCAGAGCAAGTAGCATCACAGACTAGAAAATCGAGGATGCTCTTAGGATGCATACTCAGGAACTTTCACGACAATGAAGCCAAGCTAATTCTGTACAAAACATGTGTCAGACCACTACTAGAATACTGTCCATTTATTATAAGCAGCACTCGCACACGTGACAAGCTAAGGATGGAAAGTATCCAACGATATTTTACCTCAAAACTGCTTGGCTACGATTGTAAGAAAGACTACATCTCACGGTGCATGATCCTAAAACTCGACCCACTTTGGACAAGGCGACTTATTATAAACCTAATATTCTTCTTTAAGGTCCTTCACAAAATATCATACTCAGGTAACAGGGACATACAATTCGCACAGGAAGGTTCTTACGATCTGCGTAACCAAACTTCCACAGTGACAACTCATTCTTTTAAGTCAACACTCCGTGAAAACTTCTTCACAGTCATGTATTCTAAAATATGGAATAGCCTACCCCTAGATGTCAGAACTTGCTCTTCGGTTACAAGCTTCAAACGCTCTCTATACAGACTGTTTCACTCTACTGATTATATTAATAAACTATTTACTCCTAGAACGAATCAACTACTAATCTACTACAGCACCTAAAAAACGCACTTCAACACCCTTAGCAATCTAAAAACTATAAATAAACTAGCAGCATGGATGCATAAAGACTGAGTACGGAACGTACAGGATTAGTTTACCCTTAGAAATAGGACGTGCCACTTTACTGTAACCTTCAAACGCTTGCTGTATAAACTGTTTTATCCCAAAGACTATCCCTACCAGAACCCATTACTTACTTCTAAAACGCACCAGTCATTAGAACACTAAAACGCTCAGACTCATTAATACACATTATGACACTAAATAAACTCTAAGACTTCGCATAAATACGTGAAAACACAACTAAAATTTGGGGAAAGATTTGCTAAAGTATAACATACAATTGACATAAACATCAATATATGCATGAAATATTAAATGTCCTTTTCATGTTCACATACTTTCTCTTTCTGGTATTCTGCTGCTCCTATTCATCTTCTGGTCGAGGTCGAACAACCCTGCATCTAAACTGAAATGAAGATTAATTCCAAACCATTTATCTCATAATCACTCAAATTCCATGAACGTTCCCATTCTACCATTTGAAGACGCTGGCGAACATGCTGTAAATGAGTATTCATGATCTGAAATGAAGAAGCAACTGGTTTTCAAACAGTTTTCAACATTTTACTCAACTTACGAATACAGTCCGCCACGCAGACACAAATGGAGCAAATGGAGAATTCTGGAACCGACCTCGGCACCATTTGATGCAGTAAAACAACCCAACATGACCTTATCTAGTTTTCGCATCCACGATCAAATTTCTTTCCTGTTATAAAACTACGATAAGACTGCTGAAAAATGGAATAAATATATCACTGATCTCAACATAATACATCAATAATCTTTAAGCCAAGGGTGCTGTTCACAACAAAGTTATATAGGAGAATGGACTTCAAGCTTTATTTTTCCCAGATATCCGTATTACATTCATCTAATGTCTGGTTTTTTTATTTTTTGATTTTTTTTGATTTACAGCTTGATTCCACACTGTATTTTTGGTACAAGTATGGAATTTTCAGCATGGATATCGGTAGCCCGAATTTTGCAGGTCGACCACAGATATCAGGTGTGCGCCGGCGTGGGCTCGAACCCCGGACCATGTGCATGGTCGGCGAGAGTCCTAACCACTGCACCACCGACGCACAGTGCTACACAAACAGACTTTATAGCAGACTATTCCGACTGACTCTAATGTCAGAAAGAACAACCAAACTGCAAATTCACCATACATCAAATTATGTGTAATTTATATAATAACCTATCCATGTCTGTAGAATTGGTATGTTCCTGCATAAACAGGAAGAAATATATATTATTATTATCCCATGCTCACAAAAATCTGCTTCAGCTAGCTGAAACCACGTTTCAGCATTATCAGGCCAGTATGGTACAACTTAATGGTTTTAGGAGTTGAGCGAATACGAATGACCTTGGGACTAAGATCACTCATGACGAAAATTATGTCGAATAATATATGGTACAAGAACAAATACAAAATTGAACGAACTCACCAGGGTTATCTGCGGATTTATCGTGGGTTAAGTTCGCGGTTGGGCTCACCAGTTTAGAGGGTTGACAAAATTCTCTTACACAGCCTCTAAATTATTCTCGCGTACCAACAACAGAGCAAAAGCCAATATTTGATCGTCCAAACTACGTGATATATTTCGGGACCAAAACAAGCCGTCAGACGAACGCTTAGCTGGCTAGTGATCGTGCACGTGACACGACGGGGCACCGAATGGCGGGGATGCTCGACCGGGAGCCTTCAGCTAAACAAGTCGACTTAAACAGTGGTGGTCAGCATCCAATGAGTGATTGCTGTGGTCAATAATTTTGGGGAATTATTTACCGCTACAAGGTTTTAAGCGTCAGGTGATATGTCTGTCGACCATTTCTCTTATTGGTTCAGGTTTCCGTCGACTACTGCGGTAAAGAGTTGACTTAAAGGCACACCACCGCCCCTACTGGCAGTCTTCAATGCCGTTCTCAACATGACAATTATTTTTTCACTGTCTCGTGAAAGACTGAGACATAGAACAATAGGTAAGATGCAGGAATTTACAAACTCTAAATGTAAAGGTTGAATGATCTCTGATTGCCTTGACCTCTCAATATAGAAGGTTAGACGGAACACTTTCTTGTAAGCCAGCAAGATTTGTAACGAGCAAGTAAAGTCTGAGTAAAGAACCATTCCAAGGTATTTGATGCGTGGCTTAGTTCCTATTTCAGTGCAGTCTATTCTTTAAGCATCACGTGAACGAACCATTTCCTGTTGGCCAGGTTTATGCTTGAAGGTGAACATAACTTACACAGGATTACATAATTTCTTAAATTCAATTGAATCTCAGCCATTTTGCCTTCAGTCATCCACTTGTTTGTCGGTGCTGACTGAATTAGGTTGAGAACAAATGGGCTTCCAAGGAAAAAGATGGTTTGATCCTATACCCCTGTACTCTTCTGATACCATCCTTGAACAGCATTAATAGTTATATTCTCCCTTCTCTAATTAAGGTAATGTTAATGGCATTCCGGACAACTGGTCAGGTGCATCGGGTAACAAGTCAGTGTGTAGTGTGGCCGAGGCTAAGGTCTAACAAGATAGACGGTCACACGACAGTCGTTAGCAGTATTTCTGGTTGAAGCCGGTAGGAAACAAGCAGGAAGTCATCCAGGCAGCGAAACTAACTAACATTTGGAAGGATTAACTGGAAGGCTATTTCGCTTACCTGGCAACGAGGCAGTTGGATTATGGCATTAACTGAACGGAGTTGGTTTTATCCGAAAAAGCAATTCGTGTAGGTAAAACAAGGGAATGAGATACAACAGCACACTGAGGGACTACAATCTAGTAAGGAGTGCAGCGGAAGATTTGCCTTCATATACGGTATGCAGCATTTTGTTAGTGAAGTCAGAATACAACCAGTTATCAGTCCAGAACTCCATGGTGACAAGGAGATCATATTTAGAGGAAGACATCCGGATACAGAGTCAAAAGCTGGCGTATAATCCAAGAACGGTGAATAGGAATACTTTGCTTGTTGAAAATTTACCCCAAACTTCAGGTGGTTTTATAATAATAATCTTTAGTTATACGCTGCGTTCAGTTTTTCATTTCAGATTTGATCAAAGCATCTATTCTTTTGACACAGATTTATCTTTGACCTTGTGCAACCATTCATTTTCTCTGAGCAGCGTTTTGCTATGAGGAGAGGAGAAACGGCCAAATCTTATGAATAGTTTTCGCTTCGGGCAGAATATGTTCAGTAAGTAAGTTCCAGCCAGTGTCCTTAGGTTATCTAAGTGCATCTAAGATTATGCGTATTGTTCGGTGACTGATATCTCAGTTAAGTTTTCTGAGAGAGGCGTGAGAAGACACCCATGTATGACCTGCCAGGTGTCTTAGATAACACCCCTATAGCATAATGGTTTCAGTTTACTACTACAGTACTGGAGTACTGAAAAATCGGATCCGGTTTTGCGTCAAGTCGAGCAGCGACGTCGGCAAACTTTTCGTGACCAAGTTATTCAAGGAAGCAGCAGCCGTATGAATTGACGTCTGTGTCCACTACTGATGGATAGTTCCCGAGACAGGCAGCGGCAAAAACCATGGATTCGCCTGCAAAAGTGTGTGGGTGCGGGGGGTTCAACCACGGGTGTCAATGTAGTTGAAGGTTGGACGATCAATTCACGGTTGGTTGCTCAAACCCAACTCATTCGTATTTTTCGCGGGAGTCATCAATCCATCAGTCATCGTCTCATCGTTTGCTGTTCGTTGGAAGAGAGAAAACTATCAGAAGTATTATCTTGATTTCTTGTTACAGAACCTATTCTTAGACCTTGTGTAACAACCTTATTATTGGTTACGTATTGGCGTAAGAGTGAATGATTCTTGAGTCACCAATCTGTGTTCTGCTTTTTCGTGTTGGCCATTAAAAAATTGTCAGCCACATATCGTAAACCGTTAATGCCCAGCTCTTGCTACGCTGGGACTCACGCTGTTCCTTGAAATTTCTCAGAAACGCTTAGTAATAACGGACACAAAACCAAAACACCGATTGGCTACTCGAGACTTCTTTATTGTAACACCAACATATAGCCCACTTTAAAATTAAGTTTTAACTAAGGTCTGTGAACAAATATTACAATAATAAATCACAATATTACTTCTGACGGTTTTCTCCTGACTTCTTTCTGAACAGCGACCGATGAGACGATGACTGGTGTATCGATGTCTCCGCGAAAATATAGGGAAGTTATGTTTGAGCAAACAACCATGAATTGATCGTTCAATCTTCAACTACACTGACACTCCCGGCAAAATACGGATCCATCCCTTTTTTCCATCACGACCAATACACGTTGACTTGGATGCCATTGCGAGAACCTGGGTCACACGGACAGAGCTGAAATGGAAAACAAACAGAAAAGCTAACACAGCACAAGCATACCCACAGGACAATCTCACACATCGATGACGACCTGCGCCTCCAGACAGAGACCTCCTCTTGATATCTTGCAACACAATCGCCACTTGCTAGAATGACTCTTGCAGAATGCAACGTGACCATGGCAGCACCTCACGATACTCTACGCACATCCTCTTATCTACGAATTGTTATTGCGAATTGTTATACGAATTATATTATTAATTATACTCTTATCATATATGGTTTGATTTACTCTACGGCTCCCTGTAGACCAACTACCATTCTTCAGTATACACACACTGCAGTATTGTTAACCAAATGCCAAAATTTTGTTGGTTCTGTGTTAATATCTTTTTATAATATGTCTAGACACGTTACTTTGCAATGTCAGATGTTTACTATATATAAGTACTCTAAGTCCTGCCAACTGACCTTACCTTCAGTTCATACTACCTACATTGAACCTTAACTATAGTGTTCTGCTAAATCTTGCTCCACTATTCACAATACCTATTCGTTTTACTCTTCAAGTTTTTGACTTCTTATAAAGTAATCTGTTCATTAGGATGCATGCACACATATATAATATGTTCATAAAGATGTACGTGGAGACCTATTGGAAGCGCTCATTAAGAAAGCTAGGGAGATGGAATATGGGGTACGAACATGTCTGGTACCAAGCAATATATTTGCGGTAGCCATAATAATCATAGTCTCAGAGCCTAACATCAAAAAGGGGGGAGGGTGGTGGTGCTATCTGATCAGTAGATATGGTGGTGGTCACGAAGGTGAATCGCCCCATTCTGCAGGAACAGCAATATGCAATTTGAAGGCTCTAGATATTTCTGATTTTTATGAGGGCTTAGATCTTTATCTTGAAAAAGATAATAATGAACGCCTTGACAGATCATGCTTCTACCTTTAAATATATACCATTCACTCAGCCTATTGTTGAGATGCGACCATGTGGGATCTGCACAGATTTATGGGGCATCTTATAAACTAACTTGCTGTCCATTGTCGGATCTTTAAATACCACTTCACAATGTCTTATCTCATTCATTTTCCAATAACGTCTTTACTTAATCCTCATTATATCCCATTAAACCTAACATTTTATAGCTTTTTATGAATTTGATTCGACTTATTCTATTCCTATTCTCTGTAGGGTACGGTTGTGCACCAAATGCACAAAAAGGCATAAATTAAAAAAAACCGACATAAGGAAAAAATGTATTAAAACCAAAAGTGGACATCATGATAGTGCAAACTGTACAGGAAGCATTATACATTGCAAATGAACGTTGTCAGCCTAGGGAGTTTCCTTTATTAATGCATTTACTAGTGATACTTGCACTTACCCATTTCATTACACTTTATTGATTCACCTTAGCACTTTTACTTTTCTAAAAACAGCTTTCAATCCGTTGTAAACGTTGTACTAACCTCAATATTGGTTGGTTATCGTATGCCGACAACCACGGGATGAAAACGAAACGAAGTCGATTTTCCCGCTCAACCTGGAGGACGATTGTACAATTCAATAACTATACAGCCTAGTTCAGACAATGAGTGTATTTATATATATATATCAAATATTTAGCTGTTGAAACATTATTGACTTATAGACAATCTACGATTTGATATTATATCATACTTGATCGTGCCTGTAAAAATGGCATGCATTTTCATGTAAATTTATATGTTTATATGAGAATATACATTATTATTACCAGTTTCAGGATATCATCGAACTTTGGCTCGATACCCTCATCCTCCATACGGGAGCTTACCTTCACCCACTTCCTTTGCAGTCGAGTAGGTAGGCGTCTTGCTATTACTTCTAGTATAAAACTCGAGTTGAGGTCATTCATGCAATTCATCGAAATCACGGTATTCTTATAAGTCATCAGAATATCCAAAAACTCAGTAAGTGCCTTGGAGTCATCTTGAAGTTGACTGCCGTTACCTTTGACAGCTTCGTATACGTTCCTTACAATCATCGAAGGTCTTCCAAACCTGATATTGGCCAGGTTAAGTCTTTACTGGATGTAACTCAAAACAAGCTTTCGGATTTAGACCCAATAGCCTGTCTTTTAGAAAGGCATCCTAAAATATCTCCAGACAACCTAAATAAAGCTGAAAATCTGATTGACTGCTTGGCTACGGAGGTGATGAAGCGTATAACCTCTTCTCACCAAGCTATAGTTTACAACGTCCCAGATTCTCTGCCCCTGAAAACTGTAAGACACAAAATCCTGATTTGTTGCGGCATGGCTAGTGTTCCATGTGAATGCAAACGACTTCGTAAAAAGTCTAACCAGGCTAATTGCCCAATCATTTTTAAATTCAGTAATTCCCTTGATGCTAGTAAGTTTACTAAATGTCAGGATCACTTAAGACTGAATAGCAGTTATAAGTCTATAACCGTAGCTCAGGATAAAACACCGTGTCAGCGCAGAATAATGCGTAGTAATAACCTGGTCACCTCCTCTAGCTTTGATTTACCAAATAAGGATCGTGCACAGCAACAGACACCTAGTGCTGAAACTAGCATTCAGCAAACTACACAACAACCACACCTGCCAATGGAACTAGGAACTGATTTAGATACCAGTACCCCTGTAAACAAAGCCTCATCGAAAGATGTTAAAATGACTAGAACTTCTGCAAGTTGTTCTAAGAAATTTCCCCCCAAACGTAGTAACCTCACCACGATGAACAAATTTCGCAGGGTTGAGACTAATGATGGGGAAGAATACTTTGTATTCAATAAGCCTGCTGAGAGTAAGAATGCCAACAAACCATCACTTGTTACGAAAAACTCCTCTCGAAACATAAGTATATCTGGAGGTGTTCCGCATGCTCCACCTTATAGAAAGTCAGGCTCCAAGACTCCTAAAGTCTTGCAGCCAAAGCACCTTCCTTCACAATTCCCTTTAAGTTATAAAAACAACCCGAAGGTGTATACCGGTATGACGAATAGCAGTTGGATGGGTAGACCTTTGATGCTATGCCTTTTAACCGTCAACCTAGGCCCAACCTGTACTACCCTTATATCCAGGAACACATGGTAAATTTTCCAGGTGTCCCGAATCACTGGTACGACCCATGGCACCTAGGACCACCTCATTGCACACCAACTCCGATGTACAGACACCCAGTCCGACCTCCTTTTCATTCATAAATTCTTGCGGTGCTGACGCACAAATAGATTTAGGTTATGGTGACATTTTAAGCCAGTTTGTAGTATCCCGTGACTTATTCACGATATTGCTAATTAATGCACGTTCCTTAATCAATAAGATATCTGAACTAAGGACATTATTATTAGTCGCCAAGCCTACTGTAGCTCTGATTACTGAGTCATGGTGCTCATCCTCTGTACTTGATGTGCATATAGGTATCGATGATTACACTGTACACCGTGCAAACAGAGATTGCAAGCGTGGTGGAGGATGTCTCATATATATACATAGCTCATTTGTAGTCAGTAAGGTGGAAGATGAAACAATGAATAATGTACCTGACTCACTCTGGGTTGTCTTACATGGAGATAAGTACAAACTTCTCATAGGCTGTGTTTATCGAGCACCAAGCTCAACAAAAGAAACTGATGCGTTATTAGCTAAATCGTTTGCACACGCATCCTCGTTTAGTGCTAATTACAAAATAATTGCAGGGGACTTCAATCTTCCAGAAGTCAATTGGCTAACTAGTTCCGGCCCCCAACGCTTCGACGAATTACTTGCCACTATAGACTGTTATGGATGGCAACAACACGTCCAGACACCTACTCGTGGTGACAACATGTTGGACCTTGTTTTTTGTCATGACACAATCCCAGTATCCACGTATGTTGGTAATCGATTTTCCAGTAGTGACCATAGAATGGTACTCTGCTCTCTGCCTTTCTCACCACTAAATACAGGAAACAAACAAGACTCAGGAAGCACAATATGTCGTAGTTACAAATATACAGACTGGGGATTAGTCCAAGAACTTATTCGACTCTGTCAATGGGATGACTATTTTACCACTGACTCCCTGGAGGCCTTAGTAACCCTGTTTTACAGGAATGTTACCCTTTGTCTAGATACAGTTGCTCCAAAGAAAATAGTGAAATTAAGTAGACACCGAACTGAATATATTCCAAGGGCACACCGTAATAAGTTAAGGAAGCTGAAGAAACAGTACTATTCCACTAAGGACATATCACTATTGCTCTCAATCCACGAGTCTCTTGAATCTCTCAAGCGCCTACGCTCTCAAAAGGACCTCGACGAAGAGTTAACGGCACTTGAAAGTACCTCCAAAGTTTATAACTTAACGGCACTTCTTAAAAAACGAATGCAGTCGGCGAGGGAAATCCCATACTTACTTCACGACAAAGTAATCTACAATGAACCTGCCACTATCTGTGAACTTTCAGTGATTGGTTTGCAAACTTTAGTTTAGAAACACATATGCCTGGTGAAACCGCCCCCCTTACTATCTCTTCCCTTGAAAGCATTGTGTTCACTAATCAGTTAATAGTACAAGCAATTAAAAGCCTTAAACCTTCCACTAGTACGGGACCGGATGGCCTCGCTTCGATAATTTTCAAAAACAGTGGGTGTGATATACCCCTGTTACTTCTTAAATTCTTCTCAATATCTATGGACACTGGCACTTACCCTAGTGAGTGGAAAACTAGCTTCATAATTCCACATTACAAATCTGGTGATAGGGCAAACGTCCGCAATTACAGACCCATAAATATAACCCCAGTTATCTCACGAATCATGGAGAAAGTTGTAAAAGATCAATTGTCAGACTACCTAATTAGGGAAGATCTTGTTACAAGGTCTCAACACGGATTTCTCAAAAATAGATCCTGCGTTACTTGCCACTTCGACTTTTTCAACTGCATCACTAGTAGTCGCGAAGCACGTAAGCTAGTCGTTGTTCTCTACTTCGATATATCTAGGGCATTTGACATGGTATCTCACAGTATTCTCTTTGAGAAGCTGTACTCTTGTGGAATTCGCAACCCATTACTGAACTGGTTAAAATCATTTCTAAGCAACAGGGTACAAATAACCAAAGTTGGATCTGTATTGTCTCATCCTAGGCAGATCTCAAGTGGGGTCGTGCAAGGTAGTGTCCTAGGTCCACTTTTATTCACAGTCTACATTAACAGCATTTGCAAGTGCTTCACCTCAGGCAAACCATTCCTATATGCTGACGACCTCAAAGTCGTCTACTCCTGCTACACTCATGAATTAAGCGATATGGTTACTAAAATACATCTTGAACTAAGTAGCCTCTCAACATGGTGTGCTGAATCCTGTCTAAATTTTAACATTGACAAATGCGGCTGGATTTGTATCGGCAACAGTAAGCTTGATCTAACTCTTGAAATAAATGGGCGAAAACTAGCTAAGCTCAACTCAGTCGTAGATCTCGGTATTAGATACTCTAGTAACCTAACGTTCGCTGAACAGACTGATTATGCCAGACGTAAAACGCGAAGGCTGATAGGATGCATAACACGCAATTTCTTTTGTTGTGAAACTAGGGTTTTATTATACAAAGTATGTGTCCGACCTATCTTAGAATACTGCCCGTTTATTCTTAGCGGACTAAGACAAAATGACAAGCTTAAATTAGAGGGAGTGCAACGGCAGTTTACCTCAAGAACTCTTGGTTTAGAAAGTGGTCTGGAATACCATGAGCGATGCGAAAGACTAAGATTAGAACCCCTCTGGAAAAGACGCCTTAAGCTAAACCTTATCTTTTACTATAAGCTAACTAATCTTCTCTTGCATTCCTCCGAGCCAATAACTAAACCTACCGCTGTCATCAGTTACAATCTTAGAAATCATCACAACCTAGCTGCTATAGAGCACTGTCAGACTTACGTGCGGTACAACTTCTTCTTAAATAAGTTTTCAGTCATTTGGAATAGACTACCAGCTAATGTGCGCGATGCAAACACACTTCCAGTGTTCATCTCCTCAGTCACCAGACTGCTCAAAGATGACAATGCACTTTTGCGCCTGACTCTTACACCTTCTTTTTCACCCTACATAGATATTTTAAGTTCTTTAAACGTGTAGTTACAACAAACTACAATTATAAATTTTAATATTATTGGAACTAGATGATTAACATTTCTACACAGGACAGTAATATTAGTTCACACATAATATAAAAGTTAGCATAACGGGACTAGTTAGTTTGTGTACAAAAATAAGCACAGTTACTAAACAGAATATATGTGTATATTTATTAATCACTCCTTAAGGACTCCCGTTGCTTTCTTTTGCGTTGCTGTTGTTTGTCTTCTTTTTTCTCTCACCATTTCAGCTTCCATTTGACTTTTTGAATGAGAATGAATAATGTGGATATTTGACCATTTACAATGACAAATGATCTGCAAACATTATTGGTCCCGTATCTTTCAGTTGCCTGGTTAATAACGAATTAACTTTCTCCACGACGCAACCTGGATTACATTTGTGGAATATACTCTTATACCAATGGAAAAGTATCTATTTGTAATACAACGTCACGATTGTAGCTTATAACATAACTGATCGTATCTGTAAAATAGCTTCCTTATTACCCAATTTGGATATAAATCAAAAATGAGATTCGGATTTGTACACACCCAAGTTATATTGAGGAATTACTTCAAGCTTTATTTTTTCCCAAGTATTTTTAATCCATCCAAAACTTACTTGGGTTTTTTTGTTAATGCGAAGACAATATTCCTATATTTCATGACGTGCTCCATTGAATGACTGGTTATCATATTGTTCCCACAGACCTAAGACAAAAACGCCAGCAACCATGTAACTTAACCATAAACCAAATTTATGAAATTTAAATAATGCTTATCCATGCCTGTATATTTGGTGTGTCCTACACAAGTAGGAAAAAATGTGTATTTTATTAAAACATTATTATTAATTATGATTGCTAATCGTATATGTAATTTATCATATTGATGATGCCTGTAAACTGGCGTCTCTCATGTACAAAATGAGAATATACTATTATTATTATTATTAAAACTCGAGTTGAGGTCACTCATGCAATTCATCGAAATCAACGTATACTTATAAGTCATCAGAATATCCCAAAACTGAGTGAGTGCCTGGGAGTCATCCTGTAATTGACCACCATTACCCTTAACAGCCTCGAATAATTTCCCTACAATCATCGAAGGTCTTCCAAACCTTTGACGTAATATGCTCATAGCCTCGTCAAATACATTAACTTCATTTCATCACTTAATAAAAACCACTTAGCATGATCTCAAACTCCTTTACAAATTGTAAATAATCAGCCGGGTGTCCATCAAAACACCGTGGTTCAAATTTAGGGAGTTTGATGTTCCTATTATCCCTGAACGGCGAAACAGTAACATCAACCATGTCATGCTTAACATCAGACACATCGTTACAATTAACAGACAAGTCACCATGACTTACTTTCCTGTTCGCATCCAAGACGCTCTGTCCCTTCTTTGACCCAGGCATTGTTGAACTTGACCCAATTCCAAAAAAGTTCCAGATATTGCTTGTTCAAAGAGGACTTGACCGGCACCAGGAAAAATGAACGGTGACTATCCAAACTGTCACCAGCTATCTGAATCTTCACTGTCAGAAACTGTCAGCCACGTCTCGTAAACCGTTAATGCCTAGCTCTTGCTACGCTGGGACTCACGCTGTTCCTTGAAATTTCTCAGAAACGCTTAGTAATAACGGACACAAAACCAAAACACCGATTGGCTACTCGAGACTTCTTTATTGTAACACCAACATATAGCCCACTTTAAAATTAAGTTTTAACTAAGGTCTGTGAACAAATATTACAATAATAAATCACAATATTACTTCTGACGGTTTTCTCCTGACTTCTTTCTGAACAGCGACCGATGAGACGATGACTGGTGTATCGATGTCTCCGCGAAAATATAGGGAAGTTATGTTTGAGCAAACAACCATGAATTGATCGTTCAATCTTCAACTTCATCTACACAAATTGTTCTGGAAAGTTTTTCTTGGACAGCGTGAGGTACAGCGTAGTAAGAGCTGGAGATTGGCAATTTCTGATAGTTGGCTGACAAGGGGTGTATTTATACTCTGACAAGTGTTTGAGACGGAATGTAACAATAATGCAATCATTATAGTCGGTCGAAAATTTGACACGGACATTGTGCAGAATTACACACTGATGATGAATGAAAGCGACCACCCTATAGCATCATTTCTTCTCCGAAGGAAAGTGACCTCACCTAAATGATTTGGAAATATTTAGAGGGAAGATTAGCATCACATAGTCATAAAGCCAAGTTTCGTGGATTATACCGGTGTGGGATTTGTGCCGGGGGATAAGAGAGTTTTCAAATTTGTTATCTAGTTGGACGAAAACCGGCCTCTTGTACTGATGACAACAGGAACAACGTGTGGGTGTGCGTTCTAGTGAGCGCTGCCACTTTTTGTGATGCTTTTCCTTAGCTTTGTTAACAAACTTGAAGGCTAGTTGATTTTTAAACTTTCTAGGAATTCACAGGAGTAAGCAATACTATCTTAGGCCACACTGTAACATATAAAAACAAATTAAAAAACGAGAAATTAGATGCAATATGCAGACAGAAGAGTCAGTAGTCCAACGTTTAGATCAGGAGCAGTTAGACCGGATGACGAGGCGAGAATATCCTGATACACCTGGTGTTCTTTAGCCCAACAAAACCCCTTGATTACAAGTCACAGGAAGCATTATGCTATCGACTGTAAATTGTGACTGAATAGTGTGGTTCTATTTCTGTAAAAATTTGATGATGCCTGTAAACTGGCGTCCCTCATGTGCTGTACTATGAAAAATAAATCTATTTAATTATTTAAATGAAATAAGCATATCGCTGATTTCAAAATAACACACCAATGAACTATAATTCAAGGACTGTGCACACAACAAAGTCATGTATGAAAATTGACTTAAAGCTTTATTTTTTCCCAGGCACTTATAACCCATCCACCAAAGACCTGGTTTTTTGTTAATGCGAAGACAATACTTCTGTATTTCCTGATGTGTTGCACTGACTGACAATCTAGCGGAGTTCTCCAACTGTGCACAAAAATGATTGTACATAAGTGAAAAGGCTGTTTTATACTATTGGGACTAACATTTATCAAGTGTATGTATAATCTCCAGTGTACATGTAAAACATATTATGCCATCGACTGTAAATTGTGTCTGAATAATATGGTTCTATTTCTGTAACAATTTAATGATGCCTGTAAACTGGCGTCCCTCATGTACTGCATCATGAGAATAAATTTATTTATTTATTACTCCGGAAGGTGTCAAAATGATTATCGGCAAACCAACAGTATCCTGGGTGGGAAATTTCACACCAGAGTAAATCGTGTTAGCATACTCTTCCAGAATGTTTTGAAGCAATGTTCTACATCTGTTGCTACTCCTAATGTTCATAAGCAAGTTTCCTAGAAGATCGAGCCAACCGGCCATCTTTTTCCGACGCCAATACGAAGTTGTGGATGGTATGGAAGAGTGGAGATGGTTCACTGGAGTTACAAGGAAGGTCAAACCAACTTGGAAAACTGTGTCACAGTTACTTAAAATGGAAAAGTTTTGACTTATTTTTACCCGTATGGCAATGTTACAGAAAGTTCCATACTGCTTAATATGAAAATAATCTACCGCACACAATTAGAGTGCTTGATCTTGGGCCAAAGTAGATGAAAATTGGGTAGAAACCAATTTTGCAGGATGAGTTAATTTAGGCTCTTATTGGTTTAAGACGCTGGCAATGTGATGATCATCCGAGGAGGCTAGGCAGCCGAATCAGGAGTAAGTTGATAACTACCTGAGAAATAACAAACAACCATAGACAACCCAAAAGTGACATACTACCAGAAGTGTACTGTGGTAAAGCTCGTTGAGACTTAAGAAACAGCCCATCAGAAGGCAGTAAATCGGCTGCATTTCAGCTTCTTATAACTTGGCATCTGTTACAAACGTAGCCTTATTCCCTCTGGCGTAGCCAGTGTTCCGTTAACTAGCAGTTTCAAGAGGCGATTGGAAGAGTGCTCGCCGCGGGATTTTGACGGTGACCGTTACTCATAGGGAAAACATGATTTTGGTCTTTTTGTTATTATTATGCAGTGCATTCGATATTAATGCTATCTATGAAGACCAAGTCAACGTTCTTGACTGGTATGTTCTTCAAGCTTAGTAATATCTTTTCAGGCTGCAAAAGTACACGGGAAAAGTAAAATACTCTAGAATAAAATTCGACGGAGCTTCCCCAAAAGGCTATTACGTGGGTTCTGAACTGAATGTGATAAGTTCAATAAGCTTAAAAGACGGATCAGTTGGTATGTTAACAGTTATTTAATGTCTTGTAGTCTGGAGACAGGTTTTGGAAGAGGGTGGCTCTTTGACAGCGTTTGAATTATGTGATAACAGTAAGTTTGCATAACTTATATTACAATATGCTTAGGATTGTTTTCAATTTCCTCCAAACACGGGACAAAATTACGTGCTTGGGATGCGAGGACCGGTAGTGTTTTGTGGGAAGCCCTAATTGATTCATCTGAGTCATACAGGTAGTTAAAACTTGTAGTTTTTACTTTGTTTACAGTGGGGGCATTTGGTGTGACGGGCACTCAGGTAGGTCTATATAATAGTGAAATATTTTTAGACGCGTTGGTTGTGGGATATGACAGTGGAATAGATATTTATCGTCTCCGATCTGGTGAAAAGTTGTCGTCTGAAAGAACCAAGTGAGTTTGCTGTGAGTTATGAAATAGGAATTTATGTATTAGTTATAGTAAGTTTAAGGTTTATTACCCGTAAACAGCTTATATATATTATTAAATATCCGGCCTTGAGTCTTAAATCTTTATGCTTCATATATATGCACAGATATGTTATTTGTAGGAATCTGAAATTTGTAAAGGCACTGAATATAAGAAATTTCAAGTTGATGCAGGATAGTGCGCAGAAGTACCTACTGAAATGGACCACTTTAATTTTGTATGAATATACATAACTGAAAACCGTATGCTACTTAAAATAACTTTTCATTACTTAGGCCAATTATAAAGTACGAGACACTTCATTTTACTTGGATTTAATTGTTCACATGTGTCTGCACTCTGCCCTGAAGTTACTAGATATAGGAAACTGATAGTTTTTGCTGTAGTGTTCTCGCAACTAAAACGTCCAGCTCAGAGAACACAACTACACCAAAATAATCCACTTAAGCTACAGATTACCATTATTTATTTATTTTTTTGATTATATCTTGATTCTACACCGTATTTTTGGTACAGGTATGGAATTTTAAGCCCAAATTTTGCAGGCCGACCATAGATGTCGGGTGTGCATCGTCACGAGATGGAACCTCGGACCATGTGCATGGTCGGCGAGAGTCCTAACCACTGTGCCACCGACGCTGTCAGTTAACGATCGCAACGTAGTAGGAAAGTTTAATTTATGAGAGCCCATCTAATTAATTTAAAGGGATTTGCATGTTGGAGGACTTGATATAAGGATAAAACTTGGGCACTGTGGTTAATTATAACTCCATTACGGATAAAATTTCATTTTTGATAACATATATATATATATATATATATATATATATATATATATATATAGAAAGAGAAGCAAGGAAGTTGTGCGAGTACCTTGATATGATTATGAGCAATAATTTGTGCTCGAAACATCATCAGTAAATACTGCATAACACTCTGATTTTATCAAAATAAAATTTTTTGCATAATGATGACGACATATCCTACTATTGCACTCAAAATATAGTTAGATGAAAGTGTAAGCCTACTAAAGCTCGAATTTTTGTCTTAATTATACAACTCTATAACAAGTTTACTTAAGCTTATGAACCCAACACTCGTTATTTTTCTTGACTTGAAATCGGTGTTTAATTCCGTCGACCTAGAGGTACTATAGCGATGTTTGACTGTGAATGGAATGCCGAGAAAGTACACTGCACTGATCAAGGCACTCTACTCGAACTCTTGCAGCCAGTTGAGAGCTTACGGCGAGTTGTCATTTGAAATGGTGACAACTAGTGGTTTCTGTCAGGGATGCCCACTATCACCGTTTCTGTTTAATTTCATCATAGATGTGCTAATGAACTTAACCCTAAGTGACTTTAGCGACTTAGGGATTGAATTGTTACCAAGGAATAGTCTTTTTGACTTAAAATATGTGGATGATATAGACCTCCTAGGTGAAGACATTGAGTCATCTGAACACCTTGAGGGGCTGCAATCGTCGAATGTTTGGCATGCGATTCGTTCCCGCCGAATATAAGACGATGCTACAGGACTGGACTACATTGACTTCTAAGAAATAGCGAGTGAAGTGGTAGAGCGTGTTGACCACTTCACTTATTTGAGAAGTACCATCACCCCTGACTGGTTGACCGCTGACGAAATCCCAGCACGGACACAGAAGGCTAGTTTCACATATGCCAGCTTATTCCATCTCTAGCCTAGTCGGTGTGCCGTCCGTCTGACTGTCGACCAAAGGACGTGTGTACTGCTCAGCACTGCGCTCCGTCCTACTTTATGGCTGTGATTGGGACATGGTCACTGAAAGTGAAAAATATGAAAAGACTATCTTTAACCACAGATGCCTACTTCCTGTCCCCCGTGCTAGGTGGTATAATAAGGTGAAGCATCGGTCGAGTGCTATGTAGGTGGGAAGGGAAATCAATCGACTAGGTTGTGAAGCTACATCGATTGAGATGGTTAGGACATGTGTTACTTATGTCTAGCCATCGCCTTCCTCGACAACGGACGATGTTAGGTGATATAGGACGGATTAGGTTGGAAAAGGGCTAGTGGTGGTCAAACGAAAACATGCCTTCATCAGTCAATGAAATCCAAAACAGTTAGTTTAAGCCAGTCATGTAAGGATGTGTAGAGTGGTTGTCTGGTTGGGGTCCTCAGAATGGTATAAACCAATGAAGGCTGGAAACAATTGGTGATATGGTCGAACATCGTTCTCAGTGTCTGGCACAGATACGTTCTCTCTGTGATTTATAATATACAATAAAATTGTATTATTCTTCCATATGACTGTTCATTTTCCCTCGTATTTCTGTTAATTATCTCTCTTTTGAATCTCTCTTTACTCTCTCCTGTTTCTTTGTGTGCTGCATGAAGTGTGACAACTCGAACTGCTGCACATCTGTGCAAAGTTTCAAGTTGGAACCAGTCAGTCAGCCACGCTCATGAACTATGCTCTGAATCGAAGAAATATGAAATGTACCCAGCTTGAAAGGGCAGGCTACTGTTTTTTTATGCAGGACAATCACACAGAAATCAAGAATTATATATATATATATATATATATATATATATATATATATATAACTGGCCATTGCACAAAAGACGGATACAGTAGGTAGTTAATTGCATGCATCGTTCGGTGAATAGTCCGAAAAGTACCATTATTGTTGCATTTACGAAAGTTTACTTATGGTGGACAGTGACCTGCTGATATAGATTGTTTACATTTGTTTAAAGAATAATATCAAATATCTTTCTTCTCAAACAAGTAACTAGAAAACCAGTTCCTCTTTTGACTTCCCACACTATATGCAACAGACTTAGTATCCAACATAGCTCAACTGCGTAAGCATAATCGCCCATAACTGGTATACAAACTTCATGCATTTATTCCCCTTGATGAATTTGAATAAAGCAAGAACAACAGTGGTTTGTGCAGAATAACATGGTACCATCATTTATTTCGTTGGTTTTTCATCAGCTGCTTACAGCCTAAATAAATCATGAGGTTTAAGTACAGAAACGTTTTAACATACTTGCAAATATTACATGTCAGTTGACGGAAAGTTTCACAATTAGTAAACAGTGCTCAGAAAATTGCGCTTATATAGTTTTTACACAGGCAGTTCAAGTTAAAACAAAATAAATGTATGCATATAAGGGTAAGGGAGTTACATAATAAAGATGAGATGTGCGTTAGATGCATAGTGACTAATAAGTTAGGTAACAATGTACTGAGTTGAACTCAAATCATAGAAACAACAGACAAGCAAAATTACAGATTACAAAAGGAGAGTGAGGTTAAAGACAAAGATTACGTAATCAGATGAGAGAAAAAGACATCCAGTTACCAGGATGGCAAGGAAAGACTAATAACTGCTTCTTTCTGAACACACAGATCTGGTTTCAAGCGTTTGATAGAAATTGCTTCGGCAAACTTGAGGAGAATGGAGCTCCTTTGTCTGTTGATAATTTTGAGGGATATCTCGAATTCCACCTCATGACCCGTGTCGGGGAGATGTCTGGTATACAAACTATGTGATTAGCCTACATCAAGTATTACCTGGACTTGAGACAATGACATAATAGCAAAAAAAAACGCAAAGCCTTGCAAAGGTGCGTCCATACTGCTCATAATTTCAAATTGAAATTTGTTCGGTTGCACTTATCACTGGAATCCAAGATCAGTCTTCTTTTCTGCTTGTGATAATCATTTCTGTTTGAAAATACCATTGGGAGATTAGAAACATAAACGAGTAACATGCATACTAGTCACTTAGGTGATTTTAAAAAGTGGACCTACTACAATCTTACTGGTTAAAAACCAATATTACCTGATAATTCAAACCGAATAGGTGGGTTTATTTTATAATATGGGACTTCCAAAGCGAAAGTCAAATACTCTTAATTCAACAAGCCGTACATCTTTGCTTGATTGTATCTGTTTAATAGTGAATCCTTTTTCTTACCGTTTTCTGTATTCCTAGGAATCCTGATGTTGTGGGTCAAATAAATACATATTCCAGAAGAGTCGAATCCAATGTATCGATTTCCATATTTGAAGAACATTATCGTGGAGATGAACACACTAGTGACGCTAAAGCGTTATCCTACGTCATCGCTAAGACATTTTTGCTCTCGAATTCCGGGTCGTACTTAACATCTGTGGTTACAAAGAACTACACAGTTTACTCACCTAAATATAATCAAAACTCGTAAGCGATCTTTATAATTTTATCAATATGTCTAGCTTTTATTTGTGTGTGCTACTTACCACTTAACCTTAAAACATGCTCACCCTGATAAGTTAGTTGGGCAGTATATAGAAAATTATAATAATTATAGGAATAAAATGAATGACAAACATAATAATAATAATAATAATAACAGCTTTATTCCAAACGGTATTTGTGGTACAGGTATGGAATTTTCAGCGTGCATTACAGCATATTGCATCTAATTACCTCATAAATTATATAAGATTTTTAAAAATCAAAGATAAATAAATAAAAATAAAATAAATAAGTTATAAATAAATAAAATAAATAAAAATTAAAAATTAAGAAAAAACAGCGTAGAGTATTACATTTCAAACAATGCACCACAGGATATGAAATATAAAGTTGATGTGTGATAGAAGATGAGAACAACAGTGTAGTAGTAACGAGGAAAGGAAAACAAAAACTAATGGGACTATTTGTTAGAGTGCCGCAGTAAGTTTATCGTGTCATATCTAACGGGTTTCTCATCACATAACAGCTGTGCCAGATATGGTATTGTGGAGTTTTTGTATTTGGTAGTCCTAGCAAATAGCCTCCTATAGCTGCTTCTAGTTCTACCAGATGAAATGCAAGGAGATAGATGCGTATTAAGAGGATGCTCGGGGTCCGACAATATTGTATTCGCTAGTTTCTTACATGACAATATGTCTATCTACAATAGTGTTCACCAGTTGGTTTAACGATATCCCACTTGCCCTACTAACAGCTTTTAGTGCCCTTCTCAGCGAAGCAAAGTCTTTCTTAAGTAGTCCAGGAAAGACTAATGGGGAGCAGTAAAGGAGGATGGGTAGAATACAAGAATTTACAAATTGAGAAAGTAAAGATTGCTTTATACCAGACTGCCTAAATTTCCTAATGTAGAACATTAAGCGAAACATCTTTCTAGTAACTAGCAAGATGTGGGAAGACCAGGAAAGATCGGTGGAAAAACTCAGCCCAAGGTACTTGACATTAGATGTATTTTCAACCTCTGTGCCGTCAATGAGAGTGGGGCCATGTGAGCTAACTAGTTGCTGTAGGTCACATTTACGTCTGAAAGTGAAATTGACTACCTGACATTTAGACGGATTAAGCTTAAGTCCGTTTGAAGAGGACCACTGACTAATTTCCGACAGAAAGCTATTTAATTTGAAACAATCTGACTGAGAGTTGACAGGCATAGAAACCGAGAGGTCATCGGCATACTTAACAAAAGTGGCTACATCAGAATGAGGCAAGTCATGTAAGAAAAACGAGAACAGAAAGGGAGAAAGAACAGCACCTTGAGGAACAGCAGCTAAAGTAAGTGAGGTAGTGGAGGATTTTCCATTGTAGACGGTGTACTGCTTCCTTTCAGAAAAATAGGAATGCAACCACTTATTTGTCCAGCTTTCAGCCTGTGTTGCAGCAAGCTTACTTAGCAAGAGAGACCTGGGAACAGAGTCAAATGCAGATGCGTAATCAAGGAAGGCACAGCGAACGTATTTAGCTCCTTTATCTAAACTAGAGACTATGCTATGGTGGAGGACAACAGCGGCATCTAACGTACTCCTACTATGTTTATAAGCAAACTGGTTGGGGTCGTTGAAAGGTTTTAAAGAGGGATCAAGATTAAGTAAAATAAGTCTTTCCATAACTTTCAAGAAGGGTGAGGTAATTGAAATGGGTCTAAACTTAACATTAGGTCCACTTGTGATTTAGGCACTGGAACGATCTTGATTTTTTTCCACGATTCAGGTATAATACTTTTGGAAAACGATTCTTTGAAAATGTCAGTTAGCGGGGAACACAAGATGTCGGCACACTTCTTAAGGATAACAGCAGGAACACCATCAGGACCGAGGGACTGAGTAGGCTTGAGAGATTGAAGACACTTGAGGACATCATTCGTGTTAAAGCATGAGAAGCAGTCATTGTTTACACTATTTGAGTTAGGAATCATAACATTTGCTGGGATACATATGAAGGATTCATTAAACATGTTAACATCTGCAGAAATATCATTCATCATTTGCTTACCACCTGTGATGCACATGCACAGAAAGATAACACCAAGGAAAATTAATTTAAAATATCAGTAGTGCTTCCATACAAAAAGGAAACTCTAAACCTTGTCTAGATTTCTTAATAAGGCAGACATAAAACTGGCGTTCAAACCCACAGACTCACTTGGAAACAAATACCGGTTCAAGGATTCTGTGGAGGTCATCAAACAAAATGTCAGTCTATCAAATACCCCTCAGTGATTGTGAGGTCAAAGTAGTAGGCTGGGGTCATTTATGCTTGCAGAGCACAAAAACGTAGCAAAGTCTAAACCCTAATGAGATCAGAAATCTAGAAGAATGCTCAGCTATAGCATGCAGTTACGCACAACCATACAGTAGAATAGGACAAGATGCGTCTTAAAGTCTAGTGTAACAGGGTGGAGGGAAAAACTAGATAACCTTCATTTGTCAAATCAGCCGAAAATACATGCAGTAGGGATCATTCAACACCTGTCCAGGACACCTGGAAAATTTTACTAACCCTACTATAGATAGGAAAGGAGAATGAAAAATATAAATTTTCAAGGTTGTGTAGTTACAGCTGATATGTTATGAACGATAAATCGTGCTTTGAAACTCATCCAGTTAATAATGCTGTTACCTTTTGCTATATTCCCAGTCAAAACTATTATGAAAATGGCAATTTATGTAGTTTTTTTTATATGAATCTGATAAAATAAGTTAGTTCATGTTATTTTTTACAGTTATTTAGTATTTGTCTATTTAATCTTTCATTCATGAAACTGGTTTTCAGTCAAACCTACTATTTTCTAGTCTTAACCATGTTTTTATTCACTCATCCTGCACTGAATGCAATTTGTATACATTATAGGTTTCCAAATTGTAGGTGTTACGAACTTCCTGGAATAATTTGAGCACCGAGTCAGATTGATTCATTATAAATTATTTAAATTAATCCCAGCGTTTAAGTGTTGGTTTGTAGGGATTTGATTGGTTTCAGGATTTCATCATGAGCTGACATTAGTTAGAGAACCATTGGAAAACCTTGGAGTATTGCACAGCTGTTTCGTCCTAGTTTGGGACTCTTCATCAGTACGCACCCACCATCAGGGTTAGAACCCAGGACCTTCTGGTTACAAGGCGAGCTCGTATACCATTAAGCCACTGGGACCCGATCCAATGGTCCTTGAATTCTAACTTCTGCCAATTCACGACATAGCGCGACCGGTAGCCAATGTCTTCGGCGAGCATTTGTTCTCACACTCGACCAGCTGCACCCTACTGGTCACGACTTCCCACTGGAACCCAGGTAACTACCTACCTGGATAGGCCAGTCGCCAGTGAGCATCTCATTGGTATTTAAGTGTTGGTTTGTAGGGATTTGATTGGTTTCAGGATTTCATCATGAGCTGACATTAGTACTCCAGTACACCCAGGTTTTCCAATGGTTCTCTAACTAATGTCAGCTCATGATGAAATCCTAATCCCAGCGTGTTGAGAAAATCAAAATAAGATTTTTCTGAACGTTTCGCTGTGTAATGATGAATAATAAATTTGTATACACATTAGAAATATGTTTTTCTTTTTAAAACTGACCACTAATCCGCTTAATTTTACAGATGTCATATACATCGAAAATTCAATGACAAAACGTCTGATGACAGAAATGTCCTTGTTTGTCTAGCTTCTGAGCATGACAGTAAGAGAAATGTGCTTCGATTTTCATCCATTTCACCTTCGTCGTCATCTATAACTTGGAATGTTGTTACAGTAAACAATGTAAGTTGTTTTAGCATTTTTTTTCACAGTTGTCGGTTTATGTTGTATTCTTCCAAGATTTTGTGTAGCTGCATTTTCACTCAATAGAAAACTGTGCGCGCTACTGTCTAAAGTTGTTTTCTCTTCAAATTCATATTCTGTTGCTGTTTGGTATGATTATAGTATCTATATCACTTAAAAAAATACTCTTAGTGTGTTCCCCGTGTTTTATCAGCCACCAAAGAGGATTTCAGATGGAATATTCAGTTAAAATATTATGGTAACCCTTGTCTGTACATTTGGCATGTCTGAGTATTTGATATCTATTTCACCTTGACTATATAACTATGAGGATTGATTTTCGGGCTAATAACTGAACTCGAGTTTCTTGGTTGGAATCATATTTATACCTTTCTTGTTCCATCTAATTCTACAGCTTGTGGAGAATATGGAGATAATTTTGCTAATTTGTGAACAACTTATACACTTTGTGAAATGCTAAGACATCTATTGAAGATTGTCAGGTCTACTGAGAATGATAAGATCTGTTAACATTGTTATCGCTGATTACCTTTAAATGTATGACTCAAACAAAATCACAAAATATCATACCGGATCGTTCGGGGCCCGGATTAACAACGACCGCGCTTCCTGCTGCCGTGTCACAGGGCAGAAGTGGTAAATATGCTACTGAGACACACCAAATAAAAAAGAAACAAAATCAGGCCGCGTGTGACCGGCCTCAAGCAGTGGTCCTCTGGGCTCTGCGGTCACGCAACACTCTGTTTCAGGTACCCGAAGAAATAGTCAACTTCCACGGTATGGGCAGCCGGGAAGTAACAACCACCCACACACTTTAAAAAGCACACGAAGCCTTCCTGAGCATCATTCCCCTTTAAATGTGATGAACGACCTGGTGTTGTTTGATATATCATTAAAATAAATAAGTTATTGTCATCATTTTGTTAACTGCAGTTTAGTAATCCTTCTTTCCTCAAGGTTTTGTTCCTTGCCAGAAATAAAACCGGTATGAAGCAGTAATTCAGATGCTAAGCAATCTAAGCAGCCGTGATTCAGTAATTCCATTGTGGGTAAATTTTATTGGGTTAAAGTCTCACAGTGTTATACAGTAATATTTACTGATGACGTTTCGAGCACAATTTATTACCGCTCTTAATCATATCAACTTTATATGATTATGAGCAATAGTGGGATTATACTCTACCATAGTGCACAAGTTCTCTTCTTATACCTGTGATTCAGTAGTATATACAGATGTTTCCCAACTAATAAATCACGTCCGTTGAAAATACTTCAGTAGGGATTTCCCAGTAGTAATTTGTTGACATTTTGAACATCGTTGAACAAAGTCGATAATATGCTTATCCATATTAGGCCAGTATGCGTAGCTGCGAGCAATACTCTTCATCCGCTGAATACCAGGATGTCCCATGTGAAACTGTTTCAGGAGTTTATTTTGTAATGCTTCAGGTATCACTACGCGTTCACCAAACATCAAGCAATCTTTTACAACACATAAGGAATCACGACGGGCAAACAGGTGTTTTAGGTCTCCACTATATTTAATCTTTGGCCAATTACTGGATACATACTGTGTAGCACGTCGTAAGGTGGCATCGGTGCTTGTAGTTCGCTGGATTTCTGCAAACGTTACTGGTAGAGATCGAATAGCATTGTCGATGAGGTTAACTGCATAGTCTTTGGTGGCGATCGATGCAATTACCATATCTTCACTTGATGCAGGATAGTCGCTAATTAGCCGAGATAGAGCGTCGGTTTGACCAAATTCGTTAGTTCGGTTGTATTTAATATCGAAATCGTATCCAAGTAATATTATTGCCCAGCGTTGTAGTCGGTTAGCTGCATGTACCGGATACCTGATTTAGATCCGAAAATGGAAAGTAACGGTTTATGATCTGTCAGCAAGGTAAATCGGCGGCCGTAGATCATTTTATGAAAACGTCGTACGGCGAAAACTAAAGCTAAGGCTTCTTTTTCAATTTGTGCATATTTCTTTCCTGCCGCAGTTAGTGTTCGAGATGCATGCATTATTGCTTTTTGTGAACCATCTGGGAAGACATGTAAAATGACAGCTCCCACTCCGGTTGCTGAAGCGTCCGCTGCAACTATAATTGGAAGTGTTGGACTATAATGTGTCAGAAGCAATTCAGAAGTTAACATAGACTTCAACTTTTCAAAAGCTGATCTGCAAGCTTCGGACCATTTCCGGGTTGCATTCTTTTTGAGTAGTCGATTGAGGGGTGTCGAACATTATGCAGCGCAGGGAGAAATGCGAGTAATAGCTAATTAATCTTAAGAAAGAGCGTTAGGAAGGCACGTCAGTAGGTGTGGGCATCTCTTTTATAGCACGTATGTTGTCAGGATCTGGACGTCTACCCGATGCATCAAATATAAATCCAAGGTATTTGACAGATCTCAAGGAGAACTGACACTTCTCTGAGCGTAGTCGTAGACCGTTGTCCTGCATGCGTGACAAACAGCTTCTGTCCTGCTGTAAAGTTCGTTTGTAGAATTCGCTACCACCAAGATGCATCAAGATAGACGGCAACACCCGGAATACCTGTAAAGATAGTATCCATCAGTTGTTGGAAAATAGCTGGGGCAGTTTTCACTCCGAAAGGTAATCTGTTGTATTGGAACAAACCGCGATGTGTATTAATGGTAAGGAGTTCTCGGCATTCTGGGCTACTTCCACTTGTAGATATGCGTCAGCAAGATCCAGTTTTGCAAAATAAGATCCACCATTTAAAACAGTGAATAAATCATCCGGCGTAGGTAAAGGATAGTGGTGCTGTTCTAATGCAGCATTCAACCCAGTAGAGAAATCAGCACAAATAGTAGGACCCATCGCTTTCTTGACACAGTAATACAAGCCCTTGTGGATTTGTGGCTGTCTGTCCTAAGCCCCAGATATTCAGTCAATAGGTCACGGGTTCGAGTGCCAGACATTTCAGCCTGAGCCACTTTGGTACTGTCATTAACGCTCACGCAAGTAAGTGTGGTTCATATCCCGGCACCGAGTAGGTTAGTTCTATCACCAGACTTAATAAGCCAGTACTCATTTTAGCCTTAGTGTGCTTACCGTTACTCAACTGTGTTGTAATTGCTGGAATAATGCTTACTATTGCTATTAGCTTGTAATGTATATAAAAATAAAACCATTGAAAAGCATTTCATGACTTAAGCAGTCGTCTTCCCCTTCTTATGCAAATAATAATCACATGTCTATTCTATTTAAAAGACATGAGAGAAATAGGGCAATTAAGAGTTGATTGAAATATCTTTAGAAGCGAGTCACTGAATTTAACTTCAGAAGTTTCGTATTCTGTGTCTAATATGGATTAGTAGTAAAGCTGGTTACATACTAAACAGAATCAGGTGATCGACTGAAGTTGTATATTGTGATAAAAATCTCGAAGATTTTGTATTCATGTTTTTAAGGTACCTCATTGTGAAGCACTATCAGTCATACGAATGCAGTTTGATATAATAATAGTAATTATTGAAAAAATACAATTTAAGGAAATATATATCCCCCATAATTTCTGGTTTTAGAATTGGTTACCCAAAATATTCCTTATTATATCCGATAAATGATATTTGTCCCTTCATTGTGCAAAGACAGAATTATTACAATTGGCGAAGAACATGCAGTGCTATAGGATTTATGTCAGACTTTCAGTTCTGCTCTGCGTCCGTTAACTTCAATTATTATTCTTAAATATTTAGACAGATCTTTCATCTGAGACTTCCTGGGGTTATTTTATCCACAGAAAGTATAAGTTTTAGCTTTTACGTTAACTATGAAGATTATAACATTTATCGATTTTCATTTTTTTATTTCTAGGCATCACCACGTATGGTTAGACTGACAGATGAATATTTTCTGTTAACCTCTACCTCATTGGAATCAGCTGCCGGAACTGTATATTATGTTGATTCCTCTGGTACTCCAGTTGCAAAATATTCTGTCAGCAATGTAAGTTTATTTGACACTATTCATTTCTGAGTCCATATTTGGTGCTGTTAAGATATTTTAGTCCCCTAATGATTTTAGGTATCATTTGTGATTTGTCCGGCAGTTGTGGAATGAGTTTCCTTGAGTTCAGTAAAAATACTGTTGATTTCTAATTCATAATAAATTATTTCCGAAATTCCTTATGCAAACTTCTTGTTTGACTCATAAGTTCATTAATCATGTGTTTAAGTAAATCACTTCAGTGTTATATGTTAGATGTCGATCCAGAGATCTCACCTAGGTGCTATCTTCCCTGCCACTTATCAAAAATAGATGTATTTTCAATCATACTATTGGAATTTACTCATTATATTAAGAGATTATACCACTATTGTATTCAGGTTACAACTGACCTGTTGTTTGTTTGAATGACCTATGTGTCGGTAACCGATTTAACTGTTACGTGGTCACAGTGTGTGACTTGTTCCTTAAAGTCACTCACCTAGATAACATCTGCCTGTCTCTCTCTGGATTCAACATAGAACTTGGCACCGAATTGCACCAGTTCGAGTTGCCACGTTCCAAATAGCACACAAAGGTAGACAAGCAGATGAGTGAAGAGAATTAGTAGAGTTTCACAAGTATAAGAGTGAAACAGAATGGGTAATGGTAGAAAGGAATATGAAAGATTACAGAGACTGAATACATCTGCGCTGGCCATTGACAACGATTTTGAGCCATGTCACCTATTGTCTCCAGCCACTGATTCCTAGAGTCCCGAGGGCCCCAACCCGGAAGTCTGCATCTCCCTACCTGACTCAGTTTAACTGTCAAAGATTTCATGGATTGATGCCATGTTTTTGTTTGGACACCACTGGCTCTTTTCCAACCTGCACCTATATCAGCCAGTAATGCCCGTCGGGGGGGGGGGCGATGGTTAAGCATGCGCAGCATGTGACCTAGCCATCTCAATCTATGTAACTTTATAGCCTCGTTGGTTGATTTTCCCTCTTTGCCCAACACTCTACGCCTAACGTCAACATTACTTACCTTATTAAACCACCTAACATGATAAAGAGATCGCAGACATCTATGATCGAAAGCAGTTAACCTTTTCATGTCTTCAACAACTCGTATTGGCCATGTTTCAGAGCCATAGAGAAGGACGGAGCGAACTGATGAGCAGTACACACGTCCCTTGGTTGATAGCCGGATGTTACGCCTACACCAGAGATGGTTTAAGTCAGCGAAAGCAGCTCGAGCTCTTTGGATCCGTGCTGATATTTCATCGCCAATCAGTCCGTTGGTGCTGATACAGCTTCTAGATAACATGGCGTTAAGACATACTCCACTTTCATATTCAACCAGCAGAGTTAAGTTGGCACTAATTCCTGGTCTTGTCTGTTTTTAGTCCTATAATTTTCCAATACACTAAGACGAAAGTGATTCAACTAAGTGTGTGCTTACCACTTGTTTGTCACGAAAATTATTGATGATTTTGATCTTGTTTGTTACGGTGTGAATTTTGTGCAAAAACGCGAGTGCATATTCTAATATTCTTACTGACCAACTACCAAGTATAATATTCAAAAGACGATCTATTGAAGGAAGGCGTAGCAATGGGATACTTCCCCCGCTCGTGGGTCATCTCTTAGCGGATATGTTTATGACAAAATTAGGGAATCATCTACGGAAAAATGTATTTTTTTTTATTTTTATTTTGATTACAGCTTGATTCCACACTGTATTTTTGGTACAAGTATGGAATTTTCAGCATGGATATCGGTAGCCCAAATTTTGCAGGCCGACCAAATGGTGGGGGGGGAAACCTTGGCCGGTTGGCCAACCGGGCCCCAAAAAAAATTAAATGTAATCAACGAACTCTCGTTCTACTGTAGATACATAGATGATACTTTTATCTTGCATAAGAATAAAATCGATACTGAAGACCTTCGCAAAAATTCCAATATGGCTTACCCACAAATTATTTCACAAGCGCAACAGTAAAAGACAGTACTTTATCATTTTTTGATGTTCTGCTAAGCAGAAGACAAGATGGGAGCATCAAGCGGCGTATTTTCTGGATAAAATTATGGATTAGCCTGTACACCCATTTCAGGTCGTTCGTTCCTCTTGCGTACAAATGAAATCTCATCAGTACCCTGATGCTTCCTGTTACAAAAATATGCACAACCGACACTTTTGGAGATGAAATAAGGAAAATAAAAGACATATTATATGAAAACGAATATCCAGAAAAATTTAAGGTTTCCTTAATGAGGACAGATAAAAAGAAATGCCTGCAAACTGTGCGGAAGAAACGTATATATATTTTACTGCCCGAAGGAGATATTGCCGCTGAATTACGGGCATCGAAATTCTGAAAAATAACAGCTAAAAGTTTTTTTGCCGCAACACTATGTTTGAAATTTGCCACTCGTTGTATAATTCCAATGCAGGTGAAGGATAAGCTACTGAGTCCGGTCACCTCAGTGTGTGTGCGTCGGTAGAAGACAAGAGACTTGGTAAAGGAATTCATTTGGAATTTGGTATTTGTGTACAGCGAAATTATGCACACCTTATCTCCAAATTGTTATTTGCACAGATCTTCCGTGTTGTGCTAATTCTGCCCTTCGTATTGTGTTTCTTTGTCCGCTTTTTGTGTCTCCCATGTTGTGTTGCAATACTGGTAAATCGCATCAGTAGCACACGTCACAAGGCTACCGGATAGTTGAGTGATATAACCGGCATAGTAAAGCTGAAGTATTTCTTTGTCAACTGTATGAGAGATGGTTTCATATCTTAATTAGTAAAGTATTGATTCATCAGCTCGAAGGCCCTTGAGTAGCATTCGTTTTGTGGCTGACATAGGTGTGCGTATGTCATCAGTTTAATCACTTGTCCCTCATCTACTTCTACTTGGGCGGCTAAGTACTAACATATCACCCATCATATATCGGGTGTTACTTATAGCCTGGTACATGAGAGATCTGTTCTAGGTAACTAAGTTGTTATTAGTTTGTTAGAAGAATACCTTTTTATTAAATAAAAAAAGCAATGCTTGACATTAATGAACAATCATTACTAGTCAGCATTGTTCACTCTAGTATTGAAGTCAAATCTTAACTATGTCAATTTTCTAAATAAAATAGTTTCGTTTTGATTCCTCTTGCCATTTCGTCATTGTCATCTCATATATATTCTGACGAATGCATTTCATGTTAAATTTTATCCAGCCTAAATTGATTGTATTCAAAGTTGTTTTTGTTTATCGTTTTCCTTCTTACTTGTAGGCTATGGTTGGATGTTTGGGGACGTTGAACGGTCGATCCTACTTATTTACACTACATCATAATTCAAATCAGGTAGCTGGAAAATATTTTCTATATATTTTTGGTTTTGTTTCTCACTAATGCCTAACAGAATTTCCCTGCTACAAGGGAAAGTTTTCGTTAATATACAGTCCAGCGAAGTTCTGTAAACACCTTGAATGAAAAAATACAATTGTATTTTGGTCATGTGACTTATGTCAGATAGTACTGAAAAATTGGTCTGCCCTGACCTCCTTAGTTTTTGGATAGGTTGTGGAATAATTGGGTGTATTGACTACTTCTTTTAGAAGTCGCTTCAGCCTTATAAGGTTAATTGCTGATGAAATTCCGGCATGAACACAAAAGGCTTGTCTAGCATTTATCAACTTGCGTCGAATTTAGCTCAAGCATGATATACGAACACTAGCCAGAGGACGTGTGTGCTGTACACCGGTGTGCCATCTTACGACTGTTGATATTAGATAGTTGGAGGCAATCGGCAGGAAGCTTTGGATCTAGGTCTCGTGTCAGTTGGCACTCACCGGTCAGCAAGGCGTATCTCCAACAATGAAGGGACTCACATCCCTCCTGGGATTCGAACCCGTGTCACCCAGTGCCGCCTGCAGTCAGAGACGTTACCACTGAGCTATTCGGACTCGCAATTGACCTCCTGTAGAACTGTACTGGTGTCCACATTGCAAACGTGACCGATAGAATTTAGTCTGCACCAAACGGAGGACTAGACACATTATACTACAGAAGGTCAATTGCGAGTCCGAATAGCTCAGTGGTAACGTCTCTGACTGCAGGCGGCACTGGGTGACACGAGTTCGAATCCCAGGAGGGATGTGAGTCCCTTCATTGTTGGAGATACGCCTTGCTGACCGGTGAGAGCCAACTAGCACGAGGCCTAGGTTCAAAGCTTCCTGCCGAATGTCTCCAACCATCTAATACCAACAATTCACACTGTACCGTGATGGTGAATCACCTAGCATAGTGGCTATATCGCAAACGTAACTGATAGAATGCGTCGGTGGCACAGTGGTTAGGACTCTCGCCGATCATGCACGTGTTCCGAGGTTCGACCCCCTGCCGACGAACACCTGATATCTATGGTCGGCCTGCAAAATTTGGGCTACCGATATCCATGCTGAGAATTCCATACTTGTACCAAAAATACAGTGTGGAATCAAGCTGTAATCAAAAATAAAAAAATAAAATAAGTAGAATTCAGTCTGCACCAAAGATGGAACTAGGCACATCATACTAGTTACTAATTAGTGTCCAATCAAAAGCATCTTACGACTGCTGGACATGGTCGTCGGAAGTAGAAAATATGAAGAAATTAGTGGTTTTTATTCATAGGTGTCTTCAGCCAGTTACGTGCGTTAGATAAGGTAGAATAATAAGTGATAATAAGACTAAATTTAGTTTCAGAAGAGGAGGGAAAGCCAATCGATAAGGTTGGAAACTTCATAGATTTATGTGATTAAATGTTTTGTGTATACTGCTCAGCATTAGATGAGGTCGAATTAAGATTGGCGAAGAGTTGACCAATGACAAACTACAATATAGCCCTAATGGATTCATCCACTATTGATCTAAAGTACGTTGGAGGGGGAGGAGACTGTCTTCCCTGAGTCCTTGGTATGTTAAACCTCAAAAAGTTGAGATTGTTTGTATTATTGCCTAGGATCGGTATGCATCGGGCATATACATTCACTCTTGATCATCTCTGAAATTCTGGAGATGTTTACTATTCATTAGATTACTCCTTTTCTCGCATTTATGTTTGTCTATTGTAATGTCGTTACATTTGTTTCCTTATTTCAAAATGTAACAACTTGAATCGACTTATTCCTATGTAGAGTTCTGCTCTTTTTCTTCAGTCAGTCGTCTAGCACCATTGCAATAAAAAAATGGTTTTCTCTATTGTTTCTATATTGTATTTGTTTTCTATATTGTAAAGTGGCATAATAAGGTGAGCAACATTGAGGTTAGGCGTCGAGTGCTAGGTAAACAGGGGAAATCAATCGACGAAGTCGTGAAGTTACAAAGACTGAGATGGTTTGGACATGTGTTCGTATGACTAGTCATCGCCTCCCTCGACGAGCAATGTTAGCTGATATAGGGTCAGGCTGGAAAAAAGCTACCGGCGGTCAAACAAAAACTTGTCACCAGTCAATGAAATCCACAACAGTTGGTCTAAGCCACGTAGGAAGGTGTAGACTTCCAGGCTGGGGTCCTCGGGACGGTAAAACTCTATGGTTGGAAACAATTGGTGACATGGCTCAAAATCGTTCTCAGTGGCGGGTGCAGATGCATCCACTCCTTGTGACTTATGATCTCCAATGAAACTGTTTTGTTCTTCGTTAATACTCCTTTGTCTCACACCTCTGCTCACTGTTTCTATTATGCTTTTCTTGTACTTTCTTCTCTTGCTTCGCGTGCTACACGGAGTGTGGCGACTTGAACTTCCGCACATTTGTGCAAAGTTCTATGCCGGAAACAGACAGACAGATATTGTGTCCTAATTAATTTTACTAGAGGGGATGAACAAGCCCAAGTTTTTCTTCAGAAAAGTAATGTTCCGTTTATCTAATTACTCCTATATACTTTAAGAAGTTTCGATTAGTTTTTTTCATCCCAAATAGGTAATCTTGTCAACATTTACAGAGATGTTTTGGATCATACTCTCAGCCACACAGTAACGCAGTTTAATGAGGAAATAAAAGTGTAGGCCGTAATTGATATTTTTTCGCACTTCGTATATTTTATTTGTATAAAAACATAAAATATTCCTGTAGTTCGCAGCTTATATCCTTTCAAAATACCTATGTTGTTCTACGACTGACTAAACCTTTTTTGAACTTTTCCGATTCATAGGACTTCAAAAATCTAGCTCTTAGCGTCTATGATCTGGAATCTGGTGAGTTATCCAAACAGCTTGCACCGCGCCAATTCACACTTGCTGGTCACCATGGTGCTGTTGAATCGGTGAGTTTAACTGTTCGTTGACTTTATTGGTTATGTTTCTCTTTACAACGTATGGAAAATTTGTTTAACAGATGGAATTTTTCACCATTATTGATCTTCCGATTTAGTACACGAATTGCGTAACATTATTATCGTCATTATTCTTTTGAATGGTTATATCCTTCTATGGTTGGAGTGTCTATACGAGGAGAAATCTCTAAAAGATTAGCACATGAATGCCAATGGGTTTTCTGTCTCAGAATACTTGAATGTATAACTGAATTTGAAATGTGCATTTAATCATTTGTAAAAAACCAGGTCGGGTGTGAGGACAGATACTTACCGATGACATTAGCTAGTGTCAGTCGCACTATATCGTGAATTGGCAGAAGTTGGAATTTATGGACTAGCCATTGGATTAAGTCCCAGTAGCTTAATGGTCTACGAATTCCACCTTGTAACTGGAAGGTCCTGGGTTCGAACCTTGGTGGGTGCGTACTGATGAAGAGTTCCAAACTAGGGTGAAACATCTGCCTAGTACTCTCGGGTTTTCTAGTGGTTCTCTAAACTATGTCAGCTCATGATGAAGTCCTGTAACCAATCAGGAATAGCTGTCTGTTGAAAATCTTTGTTAGTTAGTTCATTTTTCTATCTGTAGCGTTATGCTACTGAGGAACCGTCTCCTCCCATCAGTTCGCCATCTTATAAGGTCTTGGTATCTGTGTTGTTTATCTATTTAATTGCTTTAGGTAGCTCATCATGTTTTAGCGAGTCCATTGTACAGTGGAAGATTTTAAAACCTTTTTTAGAACAAATTAGGCAAATATACTAGTTGTGTAAGAAATGAACAAATTGGCTTTCGATACCATACAAACTCCCACCACCAGCTTTCTGAAGACTTACATTGTTATGTTATAATAGCAGCAAGTGAAATTCAAATATTAATGGGAATGATAGCAGTCATAGTCACACCTTTTATTCATCTTTGTTAATATAATTTATCTTTACTGTAATAAAGCTCCTGTATTGAGAAAATTAGGTGTAGTATTGTATTGCAATGCTGAAAATACCATATTTGTACCAAAACTACTGTTTGGAATAAAGCTGTTATTATTAAAAAGTTGTATCTAGTGAGGTACAAGATCATGTCCTACCGATGATTAAGAAATGCAGATAATCTTATTTACTTTTATGAAGTGAATGTGCTTAATTGTCAAGTGCGTGTTAGGCAATATTTCACTTGGTGTTGCTTACTCTATGTCATTGATTGATTGATATGAGTAGGTGAATACAACTCACATCAACCAATAATGCTTACTAGCCAGGTAGAGGTGGTCTAAACACCGAACAATTATTATTACTGTTATTCCCTTGGATTCTGAGTAGAATACAGGGCTTCAACAATATATCCACATCTATTTTCTACTGTCCTCTTCAACCGGCTAGCCACACAACTGCCCATAATCCCTCATCTCCTCAACGTCACCCGCGCACCGACGACCCACTCGTCGCCTCCCAATTGGATTCCACTCGAGAGGTGGCGTGCATTGTGTGCGATGTCGTTCGATGGTCTCCTCAACGTGTTCCCCATCCATCTCCACTTTCCCCTACGTTTTTGTTGACCGATCGGCTCTTGATTAGTTTGTTTCCAGCCAGAGTTTCTTCTTACTTATTCTTTCTGGTTATTTGATCTTCAGTATGGAGTCAGCGAAGGCAGCTGTTGCTGAAAGTCTGTGACTTATTGGAAATGCTTTTCGTGATGCGCAGTGCAAGTTTCTGACCAGTACAGAAGAAGTGACTGACTTGACATTGGTGTTGAAAATCCGAATCTTGTTTTTTATGGTGGTTGAGTGCAGAAGAATTCCAAACTTGTTTCAGTTTGATGAAAGAATATCTTGCCTTTACGATTCTAACCAGCTTTGACGTCTTCATCCGTTCGGCGTGCCTGTGGTTGAAACGATGCTTCCTAGTTAAGTGAAGGAGGTAACCTCTGTCATATCTCTCCCGTTGATGGTGATTGGTGTTTGTTGTGGTGGTTGCTTTTGGTTGGTTATCTTCATCATCTCCATCTTTTCTATGTTCACCTGAAGTCCTGACTTCGCTACCAGCCTCTTCAGGCAGTTTGTTGGTTTTCGCCTGTAAGTCTTCGAGTTTGTGCGACAGTAGACATACATCAACCATGCGCGAAGTCCAGAGTTCTAGAGTCTTCTCATCGGTGGTCCAGCGTATTCCTATCTTCTCGCTCCCAGCGCACAGTCTTCCGTATAATGCAGTCCACCACAATTAAGAATATCACCGTTGGTGATAATAGGCAGCCGGCCAGCCTTGTCTTACTCCTGTATTCACTGGAAAGTCTTCGCTGAGTTTTCCGTTGTGGATCACCTGACACGTGGCGTTATCATGTAACCAGATGTTGAATGAGGTTGGTAAAAATGTGGGGCACTACACTCCATAGTGTTGAAGCAGTATCCAATCGGTCGATGCTGTGGGAGGCCTTTTCGAAGTTTATGAAGTTGAGATAGAGAGAGTTTTGACTGCTATTCTATGTTCTGTTCTGCAATGACTATGTGTAGAGTTGCAATTTGATCAGCACATGACTTGCCTTTCCTGAATTCAGGTGGTTCCTGTGGGTGGAGTTCTGCATCCAGTGCATGTTGTATTCTCTTCAGGATGACGCGGCTTAGTATTTCGTTCGGCATGGGCAACAGCACCGAACTACTATGTGTTTATCCGTACTCATAACATGATGACTCAGATATGGAGTGTTCATTCATGATTGAAATTCCGTAAACATGTAAACAAAAGACATCTTTTATGGATGTATATATTTTATAACTGTTAACGAAACGTAATAACATAATAACCTAATACAACAGTAGTATTCATGATTAAAACAGTAGAAAGTATTCTTTATTTATCAGATAGCATCGTTATAATTGTCAGAATCAATCAAAATCAATCAACGAAAAGAAAAACACTAAAACATGAATAGTATAATTTTTCAATCAGATTTAGTCGATTCTTCATCATCAGATTCACGAATAGATTCTGTTTTAGTTTTTTGAGCTAATGACCATAGTCCACTTTTACGTATACTAAATGCTGATGTTCGTGCAGCTAATGACATTTTTCTCCGTGTAATTAAATGCATTCGTGTACGATTAGTTAAACGAACTAGCATATATCCTTTAGAAATAACTACAAATATCATAATACATCCTAGTAGAAGTAAGAAACAAATAATGTTAAATACTAAACGTTGAGTACTAATAATACTTAGCTCAGCTGGTACATCCATATTGTATGTTTTGATTTCTGATGGATCATTTACCCAATCATGTGTTGACTTTGATAATAATGACAATGACGTGGAGGATAGGATATCGCCTTCATCACCCGGTTGTATATTGATTCTCATGCTTGGTTCTCCTTTACGATGTATTTCCTTGCGTAAAACATCTGAATCATCTGCATCTTTTGCCTGTCTAATGCACAAATCAGCATACCATGCACCTTCTTGTTTAGTTGATGCCACCTATAATCAATGGAAAAATAAAGCGGTACAAGGTGATGATAGTTTTATCAGACTTATTTACTTTTTCTGGGATATTTGAGTTACTTAGTTAGTAGGTTAATTAATACGCATATAAACTTAAATAATTTCAGCACTTATAATTTATGAAGGTTTGTTTCAACGATAAATAAGGCAGCTAATCATATAAATAGAATGCGTCGGTGGCATAGCGGTTAGGACGCTCGCCGACTATGCATTTATTCCGAGGTTCGATCCCCGGCCGGCGCACTCCTTCACCTCGTTAAGCTAGAAATGAGGCTGGTAGAGAGGAAAGGGTGGGCATGAGGCCAGCAACCCCATCCGGTAAAAGTAATCACCACTGTTACAGAAACTTCAAGCCACTAGCTTGAGGCCCTATGTTCCACTGGGAACGTGAAGGAAAAAAATCATATAAATACATGATCAACATATGCTTTTCATGTATACTAGTGAATTAATTCTTTCTGTTTTAGTCATAATATTACGAAAAATCACTGAATAACTTACTCCTTTACACTTTAAACATTCCCCTTGACCAGGTAATTGTTGATATGTTCCCTTGGGGCATATTTGACAACCATAAGTTGGATGAGATTCATTTGGTGTTAAATCAACTGAAAAAGTCCCTGGTGGACAGTATGCACATACAGCTGGTGTATGATAAATTTGATATTGTCCTAACGCGCAATAAGTGCTAGCTCGTAGTACTGCAACCTAATTTATTGATAAAAGTAAACTAATTTAATACACAAAGTATATAAAAGACATATACAAGTGACTAGGATTTAAGGTGAAAAATACATCTCCCTGTCATATAGGTAGTGTATTTTTAGTCAGTAATTTAATACTAACAATTGGTCGATCTTCCTTTCCGTTCAGCTTATTTTCTTGTTTCGGATATTTGGTAGTCGAGTTAAATTGTGAGGTGCATAAGAATTGTTTTGCGAAAATTATGATAGCTCATCATTTTGGTTACACTGACTGAATCTATGCTTTGTTTATGATTCATAACATAATTCTTGACTAACTTATCCTTCGTCCCTGACATCATATGTGTATTTCTAAGATTTCGATGCTTGTGATACTTTGCAGGGCTTTAAAGACACCTGTTTTGAAGCATCGCGAAATCCTTTAAAATTATTAATAGATAAAGCAGTTCAATTTTCCTCAAGTGGGCTGAAGCAATCTCTATCAAAGGCTTGAAACTTGACTTCTGTGTTAAAAAGAAGTAGTGATCGGTCTTTCCTTGCCCTGGTTACCTCTTTCATTTGACTACATAATCTTTGGCTCTAACGTCTTTTCTTTGCCTTTATTGCGTAACTTTATGACTATTGAATGCATACAATGATTTTCTGTTCACACTTGAACTCTCTGAGCAGGATGGTGGAGGTTATTTTTCAATGCGCACACACACATGTATGAGTAAATATTCTTCTTATTACTCATCCATTTAATTTTAAGGCGAAAACTGGGCTTCGGCAGCACATCTCCATTTCATTGTGTTCTCTGATATCTTTTTAAGCTGGTTCCATGATTGCCCACAAGCTCTTATTTCCTATTCACGTGATCCATATCACCATCGGACCCATGCCCATCTCGTTTCTTTCTGTTCGAGGGGCTGGTGTGTGTGTGTGATGTCACTCAATAGTCTCCTTAGCGTATGTCCAATTCCATCCCCTCTTCCTTTTGCATATTTTTCTTGCAATAGGTTCTTGGTTGGTCTGTGCCGCAGAGTCGCTTGTTACTTATCCTTTCTGTCTGTCTGATCTTCTGTATAGAACCGGCGAAGATATTTGTTCATGAAAAATTGTAACATGTTGGAAATGCTTTCGATAAAAAAAAGTACAGGATTATTCAACAACTAACTTATTAGAACTGATGTAATTTCTTTTTCCACCCAACAAATATACGGAAGGAAGTGGAGTTTATTTAGATTTGCGTTGAGTAGACTTTCAAATGATATCACCCGCCAAGTCGTCGAGTTGAGCCTGAATGGAAGGCAATGGTTTGGGCATCCATGGGTGACAAGGGGGAGATCACGTGATAAAAAAACTAAAGCTTGTGGACAGTTTTAGCAACCTGCCAAAAGTAACGGCACGGAGTTGACTGCAGTGTAGATGTGCCTCTGAATCCCTATGATCCAATCTGAGCGTAAGGTTGATTTGGGCATTGTGGTAGAGTATAACTCCATTATGGAAAATATTTTATTTTGATAAATCACATATTGTTATACAGTAATATTAACTGTTGACGTTTGGAGCACAAACTATTGCTCATAATCATATAAAGCGGAAGGAATAAATATTAATATAGTAATTTGTCTATTCTAAGGATAGCCCAATATAGTAGCGATTCCTTCAGCACCATTTCACATTTGTCTGTCTGTCTGTCTGTCTGGATTCAACATAGAACTTGGCACCGAATTGCACCAGTTCGAGTTGCCACGTTCCAAATAGCACACAAAGGTAGACAAGAAGATGAGTGGAGAGAATTAGTAGAGTTTCACAAATATAAGAGTGAAACAGAATGCGTAATGGTAAAAAGGAATATGAAAGATTACAGAGACTGAATACATCTGCGCCATTGACAACGATTTTGAGCCATGTCACCTATTGTCTCCAGCCACTGATTCCTAGAGTCCCGAGGGCCCCAACCCGGAAGTCTGCATCTCCCTACCTGACTCAGTTTAACTGTCAAAGATTTCATGGATTCATGCCATGTTTTTATTTGGCCACCACTTACCCTTTTCCAACCTGCACCTATATCAGCCAGTAATGCCCGTCGGTGGGGGGAGGCGATGGTTAAGCATGCGCAGCACGTGACCTAGCCATCTCAATCTATGTAACTTTATAGCCTCGTCGGTTGATTTTCCCTCTTTGCCCAACACTCTACGCCTAACGTCAACATTACTTACCTTATTAAACCACCTAACATGATAAAGAGATCGCAGACATCTATGATCGAAAGCAGTTAACCTTTTCATGTCTTCAACAACTCGTATTGGCCATGTTTCAGAGCCATAGAGAAGGACGGAGCGAACTGATGAGCAGTACACACGTCCCTTGGTTGATAACCGGATGTCACGCCTGCGCCAGAGCTTTCACATTTGATGTAAATAGAATTACAAAAATATTTCGTTTTTACCGAAAATTTACCAGAGTTCAAACTAGGGATGTAGTAATTGTAATATTTACACTTAGTAAGTAGGCTGTTGTTTCTCTGTACGGTGAGTACTCTTTTATATTGCAGCGGGTGAGTAGGAATTACGACGCCGTTGTTTTTCCTAATATTTTAAAGGTACTTATACTTGTATTATTATTATTATCATTACATTCGATAAAGTATGATCTAAACGAAAGAGCATAGTGAAACTCTTTTTACTTATTTCCGTTTGACGTCGAAACACTTTTCAATAGAGTAATATCTTTTAATGTATTTGTAATACTTCAACACTGCGGCAGTATATGGAATTCAATTTTAACTTGTTTATCACATATCACACATCGTAATAATAAATTTTGTGGTATAATTCTTATCTAGTCAGAGCATTGTCTTTTAGCTTTTTTAGCTACTGTTTACTTTCTTAATTTATCTTACATACGTAAATAAGTGATATTCAGTATTCGTAAGACTTACTCACAATTAGTTCTCAATTTACTTTCAATATCAACTTGCAGGTGCATCGGTGGTTCAGCGGTAGGAACGCTCGCCTACCATTCACATGGTCTGGGGTTCAATCCCCGGCCAATACATTCCTAAACCTTGCTAAACCGGTAGTAATGCTGGTAGAGTGGGAAGGTTGGGCGTGAGGCTAACAACCCCACCTGGTGAAGATAAAACCAGTGCTACTGGAACTTCATGCCTCTAGCTTGAAGCTCTCTGTTCCACTCGGAACGTAAAGGAATCAAAAACAAAATCAGCTTACAGATACATCCAAGGGATTGGCTAATTGTCGAATGATATTTATTGTTCTCTTTTTCATATTTTGTGCACTTGCTATAGGTTTATTTTTCTCTTCAAAACTTTGAGATAATTTGACTATATGTCGACTTATGTAATTAGCCCAGGTTGGTTTTGGATATTGAATTTGATTCCAGTCGTTAATGCCTTCTTCGCGTTCAAGCCATTGATTATAGGTATCTCTGTGTACTGTTCTACGATCAATGTAAGCACTTACAAAACATCCTGGACAGTCTTCACTTTCTGGGTCTGTAAACATCTTTTGAATAGTAAAAAGAATAACAATAATCATTGTAGTAATGATAATAGTAATATACTGACAATAATATCTGACATAATATTATTTAATTAGGCTATTATTACTGTATTACTGGTATTGCTTCACAAGTATGTTTGTGTGTAACAATAACTGTAATGTTAATACTATTAACAAAAGGGAGAAATTATTCATGGGCCATTGAATCGGGTCCTAGTGGCTGAACGGTTTACAAGATCGCCTTGTAACCAGAAGGTACTGGGTTCTAACCCTGGTGGGTGGGTATTGATGAAGTCATAAACTGGGACGAAACAACTGTTCTAATGGTTCTTTAACTGATGTCATTTCATGATGAAATCCTGTAACCAATCATTCAAATCCCTACAAACCAATACTTGGATATTCTAATTCTATTTTAATGTTGTCAGTTGGATTAAAATGTTATTCCAACAGCATTTTGTTTCATAAAAAGTTAGTACAGAAATTTGAAAACACGCAAAAATATTATTTGAAATGTATTGTAAAGTATAATAAGACTTCGACAACCAGTTAGTTTTGTAACATATATGAAGAGGTGGTTCAGTCTGAATTTGGTGACTGCCCATCTTTTTAAAACGTTATAAATCCTTACTTAATTAGAAAAAGTAAGAATTCAATAGATGACTTGCTCATGATTACGTCTGTTTGGAGTCCCTCGAACGCTGAAAACCAATGGTTGGTTTCATAACGCATGTGTATTCTTTCTTCATTAAGTCTTCATTATCCTCTGTATTTTATTATTCTACTTGTAGCATATTTCTATTTCAGCTTGAACTTTGTACACAGTTGTATGTTGCAAATTCAGTCAGCCTGTCAGTCAGTCACCAAACATGTTAGACGTATTATGTAATAGATCATGGATAACATACTATTTGGATGCTTAAATATCCATAGCTGGTGTAGAATTGCAATCTGTTTCAAGCAGTTACTGTTTTAATAAGGAATTCTATGTAGTTATTTAAAAAATTTTGTTTTACAAGAAAATAATTCAACATTCCAGCATACCGATGGTGTTGACTTAGATTTTATTCTTTTTAGGTGTATGATGTATGTGTATTCAGTCATATTTGCAGTTGAATGTATAAACACACACACCAATGCGTAACTGTCTTCAAGATATGTTTCTCTCTGTGTGTGTGTGCGTGCGTGTGTGCTATTTCTGTTCACTGGCATAGTGAAATAAAACTTCACAGCATCTATCAATTATTGTTTATCAAAATACTTAAAAATCCTGTAAACTTTACAAGCAGGTCATAGATAATTAGGATTTGATCAATTCCAATGGTAGAATTTATCACCGACCCTTGTAAGCGATAGTAAATAATCAAAGAACCTAAGGTGCTCTGGATGTTTATTTCATTCAATTTTGAGACTTCTTATCAGTCTAGATGCATGATCCGTTGAGAAATAGAGCTTTTAGGACTGACTGTCAGGTGAACACATTACTATTCAGTCATCAATTTGTGATTTATTGGTCTATGATATTTAATTGGTTTAATTTTAGAATACAGTGATATTTCCAAGAGTTGATTTGTAAGGATTCGATTTATTTTTCGAGTTTGACCACAGAGTGATATCAGTTAGAGAACCACTGAAGACAACCAGAGAGTACTGAACAGCTGTTTCATCCTAGTCCGAGAATCATTGGCAGTACGCACCCACTGGGGTGAGCTGGTAAACCATTCAGTCACTGGTACCCGATCCAATGGCCCATGAATTCTAACTTTTGCTAATTCGTGATTTTAGCGCGACCACCAACCAATGTCATCGGTGGGAAATCCATCCCCACACTTGACTGGATGAACCTCACTGGTCACGACTTTTCGCCCAGAACTTCAGGAAACTCCGTCCTGTTTTCAATAGTTCTCTAACTGATATCAACCCATGGCCAAATTCGAAAAAATATAGTGATATGTTAAAAATGCAAAAGTCAACATGACGCATAATGGTTATTTTCATTTAAAATCACTGGAGCAGTTAAGTGTGTTATTCCACACCCCTTTTTTCCCCCACTCATCACTGGTTCAGTACCTGTGTTGTTGTCACCTACATGAAGTCTTAAAATTGATTTGCAGTTACGTGATCGAATACATTATACACTGAGTTGCATGCGTCTATTCCTGATTTTAGTGTAAATACATATGTGTCTATATTTGCTAATAAGTTAATCAAAATACAGCTAAGATTTTTTCCCTTCACATTCCCAGTGGAACATAGGGCTCTAAGCTAGTGGCTTGAAGTTTCTGTAGCAGTGCTAATTTTCACAGGATGGGGTTGCTAGCCTCATGTTCAACCTTTCCTCTTTATCAACATCATTAGCGAGGTAAAGGAGTGCGTCGGCCGGGAATCGAACCCCGGACCATATGCATGGTCGGCGAGCGTCCTAACCACTGTGCCATCGACGCACACAGCTAAGATTTGGGTTACATATATGATATGTATCCACATATATATATTTATGTGTGTGTGTGCATGTTGGTCTCTCTTTCTGTTTGCTCGGTTAGTCTGTGACCACTTCACTTGTATGGACTTGTCTCCTTTAATAATGTGTATTCTCCTTATATTATATTATATATAATATGAGTGTTTGTTGACAGTCCGTTGCTTGGTGACATATATCCATATATGTTTGTTGGCATGTCTGCTATATTCGCTATGTATAATTGGATCGACACTCCATTATAATTAGCCATTCATGTTAAGACTGTCTAATGATTTTTCCCACGCTTGTCTGAATTATTTATATATATTCGCATTCACAATTTGTGTGAACTACTTTACTTTACAACTACTTGACTTACTTACCACTTTGGTGTGAGACCATTTATTTTCGTCTCCTTGTGTTTGGACAATAGAAGTATCATCGCAAACCTAGTGGTCTTCTGATTTCCGCCTTCTCGCGTCAGGACTATTAGTTTCTCGACCAGTCCATAACAATAATTTAGCGACGAGTACATAACAATTTGGCGACGGGGAAACTAGAACATAACAATTTGGCGACGGGGAAAACTACTATTAACCACACAGCAGCAGCAACATAACAATTTACTATGGATTATTCTAAATTGGAATTATTGTTTGAACAACAATTGAAATTAATGGAAATGTTCGTCAACCAACAGACTGGTCCAGCTCCACCTTCAAGCAATCCCAATCATACCATGCTACCATCTGTCGACGGCATTGTGAACAGTATTTCACAGTTCAATTATGACCCAGAGGCTAATGTCACTTTTGACACATGGTATCAACGTTATGAGGATTTATTCACTGTTGATCTCGCCTCACAAGACGATGCCTGGAAGGTGCGAGTTTTGCTACGTAAATTGGGTCCGGCAGAATATGAACGGTACTGCAACCTAATTTTACCACAGAAACCACGTGACAATTGTTTCGATGATACAATAAAGTTGCTGCGTGAACATTTCGGAGACCACTCCTCATTATTCAGTATACGTTATCGTTGCCTCAAGCTGGCAATGAATGAAAATGATGATTTTCTTACTCACGTTGGCACAGTCAACCGAGAATGTGAGAGATTTCGACTCAGGTCCTTAACAGATGATCAGTTCAAAGCCTTGATTCTCATATGCAGTCTCCAATCTCCTCGTTTCACAGATATCCGAACTCGACTGCTCAATCAGCTAGAACAAAATCCCAAGTTAACATTACATGACATAGCTGATGAATATCAACGGCTGATTAATCTGCAGAAAGACACACACTTGGTCGAATCAACACCTCCGAGAAGCTCTGATATTCGTGCATTACGCAAGAGCAAAAATCTCTCATCAGCTACTCCTGACCCACCTACTTCTCCTAATGTTCCGCGGAAATCTACACATACTCGTCCAACTTCACAAAATACTGCAAAGAAGACCCCACCATCACCATGCTGGCATTGTGGCGCGTGGCACTTTGTAAAGTCTTGCCCATACAAAAATCATCGTTGCAGCAAGTGCAAAATCATCGGTCATAAAAATGGGTTTTGTCAGCCACGCCAACTCAGATATCATAATCCAGCAAAAGCTCAACAAAATGTCGGTCCTAAATCTCCAAAAAGATCACTGAGTCTACGTGCAACCTGTCAAGTCACAACACCAGCTATGCGGAAATATATTGACCTTCAGATGAATGGTCATGATACTCGTCTGCAGCTAGATACTGCCTCTGATATTACTGTTATATCAGAGAAACTTTGGAATTATATTGGCAGACCACCTATCACCAATACTTCCCAGTCTCTTGTCAGCGCCTGTGGTGGGCGGCTCAAACTAATTGGTGAACTCAAATGTTCTGTTTCCTTCCGCAATACCAAATTCACAGGAATTTGTTACGTCACGAAGAATGATTTAAATGTTTTGGGACTTGATTGGTTCGATCGTTTGCATCTGGCTGATGTCCCACTAAATTCTCTACGCAATACAGTCAAGAAGCATAAAATGCTAGACAATTCCGGACGGAGCCGAAGCCGCAAACCCAACAATCAGACGAAACGACAGGCGTCAACAACAAGCCCAAAGGTCCCAGATAAACCCCCAGGTAAACATCCTACTAATCATCCATCTTCTCAAAAGGGGAGGTGATATGTATCCACATATATATATTTATGTGTGTGTGTGCATGTTGGTCTCTCTTTCTGTTTGCTCGGTTAGTCTGTGACCACTTCACTTGTATGGACTTGTCTCCTTTAATAATGTGTATTCTCCTTATATTATATTATATATAATATGAGTGTTTGTTGACAGTCCGTTGCTTGGTGACATATATCCATATATGTTTGTTGGCATGTCTGCTATATTCGCTATGTATAATTGGATCGACACTCCATTATAATTAGCCATTCATGTTAAGACTGTCTAATGATTTTTCCCACGCTTGTCTGAATTATTTATATATATTCGCATTCACAATTTGTGTGAACTACTTTACTTTACAACTACTTGACTTACTTACCACTTTGGTGTGAGACCATTTATTTTCGTCTCCTTGTGTTTGGACAATAGAAGTATCATCGCAAACCTAGTGGTCTTCTGATTTCCGCCTTCTCGCGTCAGGACTATTAGTTTCTCGACCAGTCCATAACAATAATTTAGCGACGAGTACATAACAATTTGGCGACGGGGAAACTAGAACATAACAATTTGGCGACGGGGAAAACTACTATTAACCACACAGCAGCAGCAACATAACAATTTACTATGGATTATTCTAAATTGGAATTATTGTTTGAACAACAAATGAAATTAATGGAAATGTTCGTCAACCAACAGACTGGTCCAGCTCCACCTTCAAGCAATCCCAATCATACCATGCTACCATCTGTCGACGGCATTGTGAACAGTATTTCACAGTTCAATTATGACCCAGAGGCTAATGTCACTTTTGACACATGGTATCAACGTTATGAGGATTTATTCACTGTTGATCTCGCCTCACAAGACGATGCCTGGAAGGTGCGAGTTTTGCTACGTAAATTGGGTCCGGCAGAATATGAACGGTACTGCAACCTAATTTTACCACAGAAACCACGTGACAATTGTTTCGATGATACAATAAAGTTGCTGCGTGAACATTTCGGAGACCACTCCTCATTATTCAGTATACGTTATCGTTGCCTCAAGCTGGCAATGAATGAAAATGATGATTTTCTTACTCACGTTGGCACAGTCAACCGAGAATGTGAGAGATTTCGACTCAGGTCCTTAACAGATGATCAGTTCAAAGCCTTGATTCTCATATGCAGTCTCCAATCTCCTCGTTTCACAGATATCCGAACTCGACTGCTCAATCAGCTAGAACAAAATCCCAAGTTAACATTACATGACATAGCTGATGAATATCAACGGCTGATTAATCTGCAGAAAGACACACACTTGGTCGAATCAACACCTCCGAGAAGCTCTGATATTCGTGCATTACGCAAGAGCAAAAATCTCTCATCAGCTACTCCTGACCCACCTACTTCTCCTAATGTTCCGCGGAAATCTACACATACTCGTCCAACTTCACAAAATACTGCAAAGAAGACCCCACCATCACCATGCTGGCATTGTGGCGCGTGGCACTTTGTAAAGTCTTGCCCATACAAAAATCATCGTTGCAGCAAGTGCAAAATCATCGGTCATAAAAATGGGTTTTGTCAGCCACGCCAACTCAGATATCATAATCCAGCAAAAGCTCAACAAAATGTCGGTCCTAAATCTCCAAAAAGATCACTGAGTCTACGTGCAACCTGTCAAGTCACAACACCAGCTATGCGGAAATATATTGACCTTCAGATGAATGGTCATGATACTCGTCTGCAGCTAGATACTGCCTCTGATATTACTGTTATATCAGAGAAACTTTGGAATTATATTGGCAGACCACCTATCACCAATACTTCCCAGTCTCTTCTCAGCGCCTGTGGTGGGCGGCTCAAACTTATTGGTGAACTCAAATGTTCTGTTTCCTTCCGCAATACCAAATTCACAGGAATTTGTTACGTCACGAAGAATGATTTAAATGTTTTGGGACTTGATTGGTTCTATCGTTTGCATCTGGCTGATGTCCCACTAAATTCTCTACGCAATACAGTCAAGAAGCATAAAATGCTAGACAATTCCGGACGGAGCCGAAGCCGCAAACCCAACAATCAGACGAAACGACAGGCGTCAACAACAAGCCCAAAGGTCCCAGATAAACCCCCAGGTAAACATCCTACTAATCATCCATCTTCTCAAAAGGGGAGGTGATATGTATCCACATATATATATTTATGTGTGTGTGTGCATGTTGGTCTCTCTTTCTGTTTGCTCGGTTAGTCTGTGACCACTTCACTTGTATGGACTTGTCTCCTTTAATAATGTGTATTCTCCTTATATTATATTATATATAATATGAGTGTTTGTTGACAGTCCGTTGCTTGGTGACATATATCCATATATGTTTGTTGGCATGTCTGCTATATTCGCTATGTATAATTGGATCGACACTCCATTATAATTAGCCATTCATGTTAAGACTGTCTAATGATTTTTCCCACGCTTGTCTGAATTATTTATATATATTCGCATTCACAATTTGTGTGAACTACTTTACTTTACAACTACTTGACTTACTTACCACTTTGGTGTGAGACCATTTATTTTCGTCTCCTTGTGTTTGGACAATAGAAGTATCATCGCAAACCTAGTGGTCTTCTGATTTCCGCCTTCTCGCGTCAGGACTATTAGTTTCTCGACCAGTCCATAACAATAACTTAGCGACGAGTACATAACAATATATTCATTCTTTCATGCGTATACTTTGTGGATTGATTGTATTCGTTGCAGATTAAGAAACATATTCGACGTCAGTAAAGAGGATATTGTATGTTCTGTGCATATATTTTTTTAAGGTTCAGAGGTAGACTGCTCGCTAACCACGCATGTGAACCTGACTGATACACACTCTTAAACGTTGCCGAACTGATAGTAATATGGGAGAAGGGGGAAGCTTTGCCATGAAGCTGGCAACTTCACTCTGTAAAGAAAAAATCACAACTGTTTGAAGGTAGATTTCCCACCGATGACATTGGTTGATGATTGCGCTAAAATCACGAATTGGCAAAAGTTGGAATTCATGGGCCATTGGATCGGGTACCAGTGGCTGAATGGTTTATGAGCTCACCCCAGTGGGTGCGTACTGGCAGTGATTCTCAGACTAGGATGAATCAGCTGTTCAGTACTTCCTATGGCGGGTTTTCAGTGGTTCTCTAACTGATATCAATCCGTGGTCAAACTCTTTATATATTTATTACAAAGTGGATTATGTGAAGGTACTGTTGTTGATATTCAGTGCTCTTTTTCTGTTATTAATAATTTTTAACCACATTCACACCCACACTACATTATTATTATTATTACTACTACTACTTTAAACACTCGAAACTTAATTCTATGTAAAACCCAAGGTCGTTATTCATCAGCTTTGGTGGATCGGATACCTTTGACCAACACCAGTATAACAGTTCCTATTTCTGTATATTCGTTTGTGGATACTGATACAGTTTAAAAAGGATATTATTCAGTGAAATGTAGTTTCTGAGTGACTGTATGATGTATGTTACCAGTAGATAATAACTGAAAACCATGCACACCACAAATGAGAGTGTTCAATAGTTAGATAAAAATGATCTGAATATCAAATAATAGTTTTACTCTTTCGACATCCACCTAATAAATAAGTGATGAGGAACGACTCATTTCAAAGTACTGAATGAACTCAGTCTGTCTTAATTATTGCTAGTTATATGAACTGAATACTGCATATAGAAGTATAAAATACACACGGACTGTGTAAGTTTCAAATAACTAAGTTGACTCGTGGTGTTCGGTTCATGTATCCAGATAGATAGATATAATCTTCAAATATTGGTTTTGTAGGGATTCTGTTTGATTGCTTGGAGGATTTTACCATGAACTGACATTAGTTAGAGAACCAGTAGAAAACCCGGGAGTAATGGACAGCCCTTTCGTCCTAGTTTGGGGCTCTTCAGCAGTACCCACTGGGGTTCGAACCCAGGACCTTCTGGTTACAAGGTGAGCTCGTAGGGCATGGAGTCACGGGACCCGATCCAATGGCTTTTGAATTCTAACTTCTGCCAATTCACGACATAGCGCGACCATTTTGCAATATCTTCTTCGATGAGTTACTACCTCGTCTTCAACCTTCTGTACCTTACTGGTCATGGCTTCCCACTAGAACCCCAGGTTAACTGCCTGAATAGAGTCAGTCGCTAGTTAGCATCAGATTAATTTTCAGGGTAGGGTATAGCAGGTTGAAGATGAGGTAATAACTCATCGAAGAAGACGTTGCTAAGTGGTCGCGCTATGTCGTCAATTGGCAGAAGATAGATATAATCAATGTAAAACGCTGTATTATTGAGTAAGAATCTAACACACTCATTGTCAATGTGCATAGTGAATCTGTCATAATAACATGATGTAATTAGTGGTTAGGGGTGTTTTCAAGCATAGTTTTCTTCTGCCTTCTCTTTATTCATTTCGACAAAAAGTGATACAATGTCTGTTTTAGTTCCTTTTGCAGAGATTTCTATTTTCACTTTGTTTTTATTTGTTCACCATTTTCATGGTATTCATCATAGCTGTTTGTGATTTCTTGTCTAGGAGGTTTTGATTCAATATAAGAATAAGCATCGGATTGTATAAATATGATAATAAAAATAAAAGTAAAATAGAAGAATTACCTCAAGCGCCATCCATGCTGGATGAGATTCTAGTGTTACATTTAACAAAATTTGTTGTGTATCATTAGCCCATGCTAGTAATAGCTTTGTATCAATATGGTATTTTATAAGTAGTGTTGTTGAATGTGGTGGACATAATTGACTACCATGTGTTAGTTGACTTTGATCGAATTCTTCAACAAATACATACTTTTCACCTCGACCATTATAAAATTCAAACCAACGATCTTCCCATCTAGTCAGATATTGTCTAATATCAATTTGTCCAATTTCTAAAAAACCCAATCTCATAATTTCACCATATTCACCACTAGTATAATATTCACAACCTTGTTGACTATTTTGTTTACGTGATTTTCGTGAATAACTTCGCATATGTATATGAATAAAAATATAGCCGTGTATATTTCTCCATTCATCTCCATATTCATCAGTTAACAGTTTAACTGAATATGCAATCAATGGACTACGTGGTGATTCAATATGCTTCTTCACAGCATACTTATCGCTGTCTGTTTTTATGCATGCTTTTGGATTGTTTAATGTGACATGAAGAAAAGATGTTCCGAAATTATTGACCATGGTAAAGCATGCTCTACCACTTGGTCTTATTTCACCACTAGGCAATGGTCTCTTATTATATATAGCCTTTCGTATTTCATTGATATCTTCTGCATGTGATGGAACCTCAAAGTTTATTTTGTCTATAGTCATATCATAGTACTGCTATAATCGTTTTGAGTGTGTTAAAATGTGAGAAGATAAAAACATAATGTATATAGTTGTTAGTTTATTAACCATATAAAAAAAATACTTTGCATGCATTATAACAGAAAACCTTTCAATGTGCTTACCTGTTATATCCATCTATACACGTATATATAAGATATTATATCAAGTTATAATTAATATAATGGTATATATTGATGGTTTTTCCACACAACTTTTAATATTAAAATGTTTGGTTATTAAAGAGTGACGTATGTTTTCACAATTGGAGGAAGTTAAGTTCAATGATTTACATGGCACATGTGAATTGAAAGTTCTAGTGTTGCTATGTTTTTTTTGAGGTGGGTGGGTCAGAGGAGTAGATAGCATAATCGCGAAGCTATCATTATCTGTGGTCTAGCTAACTTATTCAATAATGGCTGCGTTTTTTAGTGATAGGGCACTATTCAGTAACTAGTGTGATGCGTCTGGTTCTATCTTTGATGCAGGCTGAATTCTACCAGTCAGTAGCCACCATGTTAGGTGGCTCACCATCACGGCTCACTGTGAATCGTTGATATTAGATGGTCTGTGGCGATTGGCAGGAAGCCTTGGATCTACGTTTAGTGCTAGTCGGCACTCACTGGTCAGCAAGGCGTATCTGCAACCTTGAAGGAACTCATGTCCCTTCTGAGATTTGAACCTGCGTCATCTTATCTATAATGGAGTTATACTTACCACTGCCTAAGTTTTATACTTATATCATCCAGTTCCACCTGCAGTCAGAGACTCGGACTCGTAATTGGTTTCCTGTAGGACTGTTGGATATTTTTGGTTGGACACACATAAAGCGTTTTATTGCCGTCTGTAGGTCAATCTTTACAGATACAGTCCATTTAAATAAAATTATCTTAGTATTCTAAAAGGTTTCTATCCCTTTCTACTAGCATAGCCTTAGTTAAGAATACATAAAGACTTAGAGACTTGTCTCAGTGTCTATTTTCATTTAGCCTAATTTCTGCATATTTGATGAAGACTAGCAGTAAATTATAAGAAGTATGCCCCTATCTATTCGTTGCTGAGCAACTTAATACACTTTCATCCTGGTGAACTTTCTGTCTCCATTGTGAATAGGACTCAGCGCATATCATATTAAATACCGAAGAATAATCAGTTTGTTGCTTATGCTTTTTGTCTTTTGTTTTGTTGATTTTTATGATTGGATTGATTTTTTTCACACACATAAACCCTTCATATATATATATTCTCTCTTTCCGTCTCTCCAACTTCCCTTTGTTGTTTGTTGCCACTTTCCATACCTCCGGTTTAGGCGTCACATCATTCCAATTACACGTATGTGATGTTGAATCGATAAACAAAGCTTCAGTGATTAGCCTCTTTTTCCGTCTAACTACATAACTTTTTAATACTCCCACATTTTCCTACCCAATTTGTGATTATATGCAAGTGAATGCAATGAAATGGTTGAGCTTTTTTCTAGGTTACTTAACAAGTCACTTATTATTGTATGTGGAGTTGATTTGTGCTAACAGACCCCACTTGAAATAGGTTTATTTGATATAGCAAACAGTGATATAATATTCATAGCTGGATGACATTTCGATCACAGTTTATTGCTTATAACCATTATCAATATATTCATACCATTTCATAACTTGCTTTATATATTCTTACTCCTGCTTGCTTTTTACTGCAGTTTTCCATATACACGGGATAACTGCTGCACTATCTTGGTTGCATGTATTTAGTGTCGATTCGATGAACAAAAACTTAGGTATTGACCTCTTTCTACGAGTTTGACCAGGGAGTGATATCAGTTAGAGTACCACCGAAAACCAGCGAGTACTGGACAGCTGTTTCATCCTAGTTTGGAAATCATCGGTCCAGTGATTGCGTACTACCGATGATTCCCAAACTAGGACGATTATCAATGGTTCACTAACTGTCATAAATCTGTGATCAAATTCGTAATCCTTGAAAACCAACTCATGAAAATTAACCTCTTTCTCTCTGTCTACCTAAATTTGATAATTTTTAATATTTTTTATCTTATCCCGCTCTGTTGTGTAATCACATGCAAGTGGATGCCTTGAGATGGTGTTCAGATAATCGTCAGTGTAGCTGTATGAATCAAAAAGGCTAAAAAAGTCGGAAACACTCGAAAGCTATTCCATATATCGCTGCAGCGATTAACTTACATTTAAACAAGACTTATAAGCGAACAATGTTGCTTTCAATTAAATCTTCTTCAAACTTTAATTTACATAGATTTATATGTAGAAATTTTAACCAATGACGGTGTTTGTGGATCAAATAATAATGATAATGTGGTAAATGTTTTGAAAGTCAGTAACAGTGATTATAATGATACCAAAGTAATAATAGTAAGGTTTATGCAGGTGGCGATAAGAATAACGGAGGTAAGTATATGTGACTATCATCATAGTTTGTAAAAGGTCAAATAAAATCTATAAGAAGTTCTATTTTGACTCATTTGATTGGTAGCAGTCACCAAGTGAACAGGAGAAGTGCCTTCAAAGTTATCTATCGAATTCCATTGAACCTTTCGAAAGGAATTCGAACCCACCTTTTACACGTAGCCGAAGAAGCTATAGGAATTCACGAGAACAATCCTAGTCTTTGCATATAAGAGAAGTTTATCCTACCTTTGTCTCCTTTGGCCTAGGTAAAGTTAATTAAAACCCTGTCTTATTTTCCATTTTCTTCGTGTTTTAATGATATTTAAACCCTGATTATCTGTCTACTTCACCTTTAGGATTACGTAGCTTTTGAGATTTGACCTAATTTATTTATGGAATTGTCTACATATACACATATTACTACCTTCGTTATTCTTATCGCCACCTGCACAAACCTTATTATCATTATAATCATCATTATTACTGACGTTCCAAACATTTACCGCGTTATTATTATTATTTGATCTACAAGCTCACCATCATTGGTAAAAATTTCCATATATAAATCTATGTAAATTAGAGTAAAGTCTGAAGGAGATATAATTGAAAACAACAATATTGCTCACCTATATTGTCTTGTTTTAATATTCACTTACATCTTTTGATTTTAAGTGATTAATTTCCAGTTGTGTTAAGTATTGTGCATTTGTCCAATGATAATATTGATTCATTTGTACAGTGATCCCACTTGATGTACGTAGACGACCATATATCGGTTCAATTAATATCCATTGTATGTTTAACTCATCTGGTTTCTCCCTCAATAAATCATATAGACTTGAATTTAGTTTAACAACAGCATATATTTGATGTAAGATTCTATCGTCAGAAAATGGTGGTGTCACATGTCCTAACCCCCATAAACCTTCGCTTACACCTTCATCTGAGATAGATTTCAGGGTTATTTTTAATCCATCTCCAAAAGGCACTTGAATATTTTCCAAACGAATTCTTTTCGCCATACCAAATTCTCTAGGTAAATTTATTAATAAAGATTCTTTAATAACATAACTTTTATATGATGTAATCAACTTCCATGGACGTTCACTAGCTGGTGTATAACCGTTGGGTGTAACTTTAAGTCGATTAATATTATAGTAGTAAATCATTTGTATTGGACTATCATCATTCGGTAGTTGTGAACACCTAGTCTCTAATGTTTTGTATTCAAATTTACTATTTAATAGTTTTGTATTCTCTTTACTTTCCAATTTATTTTTTGACAATGCTTGAAATATCCATTCAGTTTTATGCTGAATATCATAACATTGATCATCTGAATGATAGGCGATCAAACGTAGTGTATAACCGATACTGGCAGGTTTTAGCACGCTGACAGTGTATATAGCTAATGGATATATGTTTCGTGTAATCCTTTCTCAATATTTGCCTGCCAGTCAACTTCTTTGAAAGCTAACGCATAAATACCATCTTTATGTATTAATAAATTATAAATTTCTCTGTATGGATTATATTGTATTTCACGTTTCATAGTAAAACATTCTACTGTTTCTTGTAAACGATAACCGGTTTTAAAATTTTCACCAGTTTGCCATAACCATATTTTTGATAGATTACTTTTATGCATAATATGATGCGTTAAATTTATCCGTTCTCCAGGCCAAATATTTATCATTTTTGGCGATTGAATTCTTGAAAAGTCAGCTGCTGTACTCCATAGAATAGTTTGTTCTAATCCATCGAGTTTACACTCTGGTATAATTCCATATTGTTGATTAGATTCATCTATTGTGATTATTGTGGATAGAAATAGGAAAAAGATAAATTTTTCTAGCATTTTATTCGACATATAATACTACCATTCTATTCTGTATTCCTTATTATACACAGAATTGCGAAATTGTACTTTCCCGTAGGTATTCCTATTTGTTGTGTAGGATTGTAATTTGAATCTTTTACGAAATCGATCAGTTATTGATTTTCTTTTTATTTTGGATAAACAGACACTTTTTGTCATGTAAGAATCGAATTTATGCAATGTATTATTGTTAGTGTTATTTCTTTGGGTTCCCAAAAGAACATAGGGCTTCAGTAGAACATCTCCATTTCGCTCTGTTCTCTCCAGGCTTTTTAGTGGCTTTCTTTTATTTCCTTTTCATACTATCTCCTTCGTCATCTTCAGACATTCAACTCGTCATTTCCCACTAGACTTCTACTCGATGGTCTGAGGCATGATGTCACCCAACGCTCTCCTAAGTGTGTGCCCAATACATCTACATTTCCTTCTGCATATTTACTAGATGATAAGTTCTTGATTGGTTCGTTGATGAAGTTCTTTGATGCTTATTCTTTCTGACCGGTGGTCATCTGATCTTGGGTTTTGAAATGAAGGTAGTTGTTGATGAAAGTATGAAGTGTCTTGGAAATTATTTTCAAGATACACCAAGTCTCTAAACAGCATATTGAAGCTCTGAATTGACATCATTGTTCAAAATCTGAATCTTGCGTCTTGTGCTGAGTGCAGCAGATAATTTCCACACATTTATTTTAGAGTAATTTAAGTTCTGGTTTTACCATCCTCATCCTTCTTGCGTATAATTGAAATAGTGCTGCCTAGGTAAGTGAACAAGTTGACTTCCCCTAGACTTCTCATGTTGATGGTGGTTGATGCTTGTTGTTGTTGTTGGTTATGTTCATCACCTTTGGCCTTTCTATGTTCACTTAAAGTCACGTCCTCGCTGCCAACTTCTCTTTCTGACTAGTTGGTTTTCGTGTGTTGGTTTTCCAGTTTTTGCTACATTGGACATAAATCATCCATGCGCGGAGTCCAAATCTTGTGGAGTCTTTTCGTCAGTTCAGTGTAGACACTGTGGTGGAGTATAGTTCTATATTACAATATTTTTATTGGATACAGGACACACACAGATACATTATTATTTATTTTCTGTTGGCTACAGTGAAGGTCACTAATGGATTTCAGTAGGAGGTCTTCAGAAGCGATATTTGAAAGAGTCTATGCTTCGTGTTAATAACCTCCTTTGTGCAACAAATAGGCAGGAAGAAATGGAGATGGATTGACCATACTCTGAGGGAACCACCAAGTGACATCACTAAACAAACCATTGCTCGAGTGGAACCCGAAAGGGAAGCGGCGAGTTGGTCGTCAGTGCAAGGGTGACTTGGAGGAGGTCATGTGAAGAGGAGATGAAAGAATGTGGGCAGACTTGGAGCCAGGTGAAAAAGTTAGCAGAGAACTGAACATAATGAAGACGTGGGGCTGAAGCCCTATGTTTCTCTAGGAATTAAAGGAAATAATAATTGTCTGTAGCACCTCTGTATTAAACCTAACTGTACGCTTATAAAAGTAATTTATGTACGCATGTTATACACTCACAGAAACAAATTTCACTTATGCTTGTTGATATATATATATATATATATATATATATATATATATATTTGAAGCGATTATGCACTTTTTCGTTCACCTTGCACTTTTTGACATTCGATTTCGTTAACAATACATCTTTTCAACTTTCCACTCGTGCTTCTTAATACTAAGTCGTTGGTGGTTGACCGTGTACAGCGTTAGCACATATTAGAACGTGAAAACGTGGATGTACTGTAGCATAGTAATCGGAATCATCTTCAGTACGCCATATGTCTACTTTTTAAATTGATCGCGTTTCTAAAGAAGCAAGAAATAGAAACTTGTCAGTGTTTTGCTGCCACTGGAGGTTGAATACGTTTAGGTAATTACAGTGCGTTGTCAGTGGTTCATCTCTTTCTTCATATTTTTGTCTTTTTTTGAATGTAGGATGCAAATAGGCAGACATATCCTCAACTATCATTTAATTTGTTGTTTTATTTCAAATCTTAATATTTTTTTATAAATGTTTGGTAGTGTTTGAATTGTTGGTATCGTGAACTGTTGTGTATATTCTCACCTTATTTGACTGTAAATCAGTACTTTTTCATTTTACAAGTTCTGTCTAATAAACGCCCTGGATGCAGTTGTTGTGCTTGCTTGGTATTCTAGTTGATTGGGTCTACTACACCTATAAGTCCCTTCTGATAATGTTGATAAGTCTGACTAAACGTTGCTTTTTTTATTCCTTCACGTTCCCAGTGGACATAGGGCTTCAAGCTAGGGGCTCGAAGTTTCGGTAGCAGTGGTGCTTACTTTTACGGGATGGGGTTGCTAACCTCATGCCCAACTTTCCCTCTTTACCAGTTTTATTACTGTCTTAGCGAGGTAAAGGAGTGAGTCGGCCGGGGGTCGAACCCCTGACCATATGCATGGTAGGCGAGTGTCCTAACCGCTGTGCCACCATATGGTGGCACGGTAATGGCGATCTATCTAGAATGGTGGCTACATTACAAACCTGACTGATAGAATTCAGTCTGCACCAAAGAAAGGACTAGACACATCACACTAGTTACTAATGTTCAATCAAAATATCCACTACAGTCCTACAGGAGGTCAATCGCGAGCTCGAATAGTTAGTGGTAACGTCTGCGACTGCAGAGATCACTGGGTGACGTGGGTTTGAGTCTCAGAAGGGACATGAGTTCCTCCAAGGTTGCAGGTATGCCTTGCTAGTGAATGCCAACTAACATGGAACCTAGGTCCAAGGCTTCCTGCAGATTGCCTCCAACCATCTAGTATCATTTCGATAGCTTACTCAGAATAAAGGCTTTGATGATGTACCTACTGTTAGCGTTTTCGGTGACATCAGTAGTGTAGAATAAGGTTTGCGGAAACACTTCACAGTTTTTGCTCGCAACATATTTTTTGTTGACTGTTAAATATTTTTAATTCATAAGTGAAAGTTCTCCCTTTGACTGCCTACAGTTTATAAAAATTTCTCTAATTTTTTCTTCTTCACAGATGTCTGTCATCATGTTCACTGATGCTTCAGGAGAGCCAAGTTTTCGTTTACTATTGTACACAGAAGACAACGCTGTGCAACTGATCAGACAAAATGGTTAGAACTAACTTTTTACCTTTGTTTCATTCAGGGTTTTCAAATAACTCAACATATGTGTTCAATCTTGTTTGAACTGAAAGTTAGTTGATTTGTTACAAGGCTAATTCCAAAGATATCTACGCTTCATGTTCACCTCATAGTTCAAGGTTAACTAAATTTCGTTTCAACTTCATCATAGATGTGTTAATGGACTTAACCCTAAGTGACTTCAGCGACTCAGGGATTGACTTGCTACCGGGGAATAATCTCGTTGACTTGGAATATGCAGACGATATAGTCCTTCTAGGCGAAGACGCTGACGAAATGCAGAGTCTTCTAAACACCTTGAGCCGCAATCTACGAATGTTTGGCATGCGATTCGCTCCCGCCAAATGCAAGATGATGTTACAGGACTGGACTACATCGACGCCTAGATTAGAAATAGGGAGTGAAGTGGTAGAGCACGTTGACCGCTTCACTCTCTGCGGGTTAATTCAGAATTACAACAAAAATAGCAGCTGTTTTTGATACCGATGTTTGTTTTGAACTGGATGGTTTAATGGTGAAGCTTCTATTGTCTTTCTAGACAACATCTTCAGAGCCAAATTCAAAATGAAATAGGCTACTAGAATTCTACATGAGTCAAATAATCATCCTTCCTGTTGTTTCCAAAGATTCTTCTATCATTATACGCACCTGATAAGAGACGTTTTGATAGTTTAATTGATAATGACATTAATTTTGTCAAATATGCTGATGACCTGACTGTATCTTTGCCTGTCAAATGTCAAAGTGACTGCTCTAGACTAAATGGCTTTTCATCAGAAATCAGCCAGTGGTCCAAGGAAAACGGCCTCACCTTAAATCCCTTGGCTGTAAAGGGAATTCCAAGAAAATATATTGCACTGATTAAGGCACTCTACTCGTACTCATACAGCCAGGTGAGGGCTTACGGCGAGCTGTCATCTGAACTGGTGACGACCAGTGGTGTCCGTCAAGGATGCCCATTATCCCCTTTTCTATTCAACTTCATCATAGATGTGTTAATGGACTTAACCCTAAGTGACTTCAGCGACTCAGGGATTGACTTGCTACCAGGGAGGAAATAATCTCGTTGACTTTGAATATGCAGACGATATAGTCCATCTAGGCGAAGACGCTGACGAAATGCAGAGTCTTCTAAACACCTTGAGCCGCAATCTACGAATGTTTGGCATGCGATTCGCTCCCGCCAAATGCAAGATGATGTTACAGGACTGGACTACATCGACGCCTAGTTTAAAAATAGGAAGTGAAGTGGTAGAGCACGTTGACCGCTTCACTTATTTGGGAAGTACCATCAGCCCCAACGGGCTGATCTCTGACGAAGTCTCAACACGAATACAAGGGGCTCGTTTCGCATTTGTTAGTTTACGCCGACTCTGACGTAGACGAGATGTTCGACTATCGACCAAAGGGCGGGTGTACTGCTCATCAGTCCGCTCCGTCCTCCTTTATGGTTGTGAGACCTGGCCACTGAGAGTGGAAGACATGAAAAGACTAGCTGTCTTTGATCATAGGTGCCTGCGTTCTATCTCCCGTGTAAAGTGGCATAATAAGGTGAGCAATATTAAGGTTAGGCGTCGAGTGCTAGGTAAACAGGGGAAATCAATCGACGAAGTCGTGAAGTTACAAAGACTGAGATGGTTTGGACATGTGTTCGTATGACTAGTCATCGCCTCCCTCGACGAGCAATGTTAGCGGATACAGGGTCAGGCTGGAAAAAATCTAGCGGCGGTCAAACAAAAACTTGGCACCAGTCAATGAAATCCACAACAGTTGGTCTAAGCCACGTAGGAAGGTGTAGACTTCCAGGCTGGGGTCCTCGGGACGGTAAAACTATGGTTGGAAACAATTGGTGACATGGCTGAAAATCGTTCTCAGTGGCGGGTGCAGATGCATCCACTCCTTGTGACTTATGATCTCCAATGAAACTGTTTTGTTCTTCGTTATTACTCCTCCTTTGTCTCACACCTCTGCTCACTGTTTCTATTATGCTTTTCTTGTACTTTCTTCTCTTGCTTCGCGTGCTACACGGAGTGTGGCGACTTGAACTTCCGCACATTTGTGCAAAGTTCTATGCCGGAAACAGACAGACAGACAAATTTCGTTGCTGTCTATGAAACAAGTGTTTTACGAAACAAACTCTCTAATAATTCAGTGTTTGTGACTTATCAGTGATACATCTGAACACTGTCATTCCACATTGTGGCCTATTGTATTATATTATTTATGATCATTTCCTTTAATTCCTGGAGAAACATAGGGCTTCAGCCCCACGTCTTCATTATGTTCAGTTCTCTGCCAACTTTTTCACCTGGCTCCACGTCTGCCCACATTCTTTCATCTCCTCTTCACATGACCTCCTCCAAGTCACCCTTGCACTGACGACCAACTCGCCGCTTCCCTTTCGGGTTCCACTCGAGCAATGGCTTGTCTAGTGATGTCACTTGGTGGTTTCCTCAGAGTATGGTCAGTCCATCTCCATTTCTTCCTGCCTATTTGTTGCACAATCGGTTTCTGGTTGGTTCGCTTTCAGAGATCCTTGTTGCTGGTCTTTTCTGGCCATCTGATCTTGAGCGAAGTACTGAGCGAAGACAGCTGTTAATGAAGGTCTGTAGTTTGTTTGAGATGCTCTTTATGACGCGTTGCCAAGTCTCTGATCCGTATGGTGAGTAGCACTGACTTCACATTGGAGTTGAAAATCCGGATGTTATTTTTGATGCTGAGTGCTGTTGACCTCCACACAAACTTGAATGTAATGAAAGCTTGTCTTGCTTTTCCGATTCTTTCTATGATATCCTCGTCAGTTCCGCCTGTAGTTGAAACGATACTTCCCAGGTCTGTGGGTAAAGGAGGTTGTTTCTTTTAGGTTCCTCCGATTTATTCTGTCTGATTATTGTCTGTTGTTGTTGTTGGTGTTGGCCAGTGATCTTCATCACCTCTGTTTTCTCTATGTTCAACTGTAGTCCTATCTTCTCTGGATGCTTCTTCTGTCAACTTGTTGCTTTTCACTTGCATATCTTCCAGTTGGTGGGAGATTAGACATATATCATTGGCGAAGTGTGGCTCATTGTGCAGCGTGTAGTAATTCATACACAGTTTCTGAGCTGCAATTTTATTCCATTATTACTTTTTTTTTAAATTCACCGTCCAATAAATCCTCACCATACGTGGCTGAAATGTGAGGAAGAGAAGCATTTTAATGTGTCAGAAAATATTGAAGAGAACAAGACTAGTCAAGGTGTTTTTTTAGTGTTTATTGGAAGGAACTACAATTCTAAAATGATAAAACTTTCATTAGTTTTACAATTTGTGAAAAAGTTTCACCTATTATGTATTAGACGTGTTTTTCTTATTCCTCGTTGCCTATCGCTCTTTATATATTTCTCTTGTGAGTTTAATCGTCTTGTCGGATCTCATCTCTAGTTGCTTTCCCATTTGCATACAGATTATCGTTACTTTCCCTGTCAGTTTCATTTCGTATACTACTTAAATTTATTTATAAGTAAAATGCACTACAGTATGGCTGTGAGATCTTGCCATTGAGAGTGGAAGACATGAAAAGATTAGTTGTCTTCGATCATAGGTGCCTGCGTTCTATCTCCCGTGTGAAGTGGTATAATAGAGTGAGCAATATTGAGGTTGGGCGTCGAGTGCTAGGTGAGGAGGGAGGGGAAATCAATTGACGAGGCTGTGAAATTACATCGACTGAGATGGTTAGGACATGTGTTACGTAGTATGCCTAGTCATCGCCTTCCTCGACGAACAATGTTAGCTGACATAGGGCCAGGCTGGAAAACAGCTATAGGAGGTAAAACCAAAACATGGCCTCATCAGTCAATGAAATCCACAACAGTTAGTTTAAGCCAGCCATGTAGAAAGGTGTAGAATTCCTGGTTGGGATCCTCGGGACGGTAAAATCCAATGGTTGGAAACAATCAGTGATATGGCTCAAAATCGTTCTCAATGGCTGGCGCAGATGCATCCACTCCTTGTGACTTATGAATGTTGACGTACTTAACAAATAGTGAATAACTTCTAGATATATTTTCTAAGGTTAAATAAAGTAACATTATGGTCGGTGGAGATCAACTAATTCGTGTATGACCAGAGTGAATTTTTGAAGACATTTGATAATTATAATATGTAAAATTGGTGGATGGTGACTAGCAGTGGAATCCAGGATGCGCATCTCGCCCACTTAGGAATCGTCAGCTGGATGTACCTGCATTTCCCAGTGAGTGATGATGCTCCCACCGAGTCTCGAACCCAGTGCCCATAGTTTCAAATGCCAAAGCGTTATCCACTAGACCACTTGGGCCACGAGAGGCACCTCTTGTGCAACGGGTCATATAAATTTGATTGAAATTTTAGATTTCCCCGTCGATCGATTGGACCGAAGTGCTCGGTCTCAGGTTGACATGTCGGCTTCTTGTGCAGATGCTTCGACGATTTCTGAGCATTTAGTTAGTATTTAATTGGTGGATGGTGACTAGCGTGCCGACATGTCAACCTGAGAACGAGCACTTCGGTCCAATCGATCAACGGAAAAATCTGAAAAGTTCAATTAAAGTAATATGTAAAAGTTGGAAATAATGGACCATTGGATTTCAGTCGATTGGCGACTAAACAGAGTCGTAAGCTTACTTTGAAATATGATGGATCTGAACTTGATTTTTTCATTGTTTTATTTTGATTAGGAAATGTCTCGTATAATGCTTAAGTTTTGTGGTGACCCTGTTGCTCAATCTATTTGAACTTTAAATATTTATAGGTAAACAACAATGGATTCGAGAGGAAGCATTAGCCAATATCGTTGCTGTAGAAGTAGTCGATTTACCAGTATCAGAGTTTCAGGCTAAAATTGAAGAAGAATTCAGTCATACTAGCAGTAAGTTTTTAAAAAAAAGTGAAATATTATTGTTACTGCTATAATTATTGTTATTATTATTATTGATTATTTCAAAGCTTCTTTACCTCTGCTTAATGCATTTTATTCTTTTGTTGATATTATTCATATGACATTTGACTGGTCTGAAGTTTCTGACATCAAAAATCATCAAAAATTGTTATGCAGTCATTGTCTTGTATAACTAGTGTGGTGAGTGCTACTTATAATCAGACATAAGTAGTATATCAGTAAACGAATTCAGAAAAGCAACAATATGTTTCGGACACTGGAAAAAGCAATTGTAGAACAGAACTGTGAGGGGACGTTAGAAACACTGTACAGAGTCCAACAAGCTTTTGAGCCTCACTGGTCTCTCCTACCTTACATTACTACTACTACTACTACAGGCTTATATTTAACAGTGTTTTAAGGATGGGTGAAAATTTGTCCGCAAAGGCGGGGACCTGTAACGTTATGATTCAGAAGACGAGAAAAATAGTTAAAAGTTTGAGAATTAGTGGGAGTTTTTGTCAGACACCAGAGAGACAAATAAAAGATGCCAAGAATGATAAACAGTGAATTGATTACCAACAATATAATATGCCACATGGGTTTGTTTGCTAAGATCATACCAGAAGGAGTGACCAGATGAATTCCTGCTACATTGCTTTACCATGTACAGGCTTCAAAATCTATCCGCTTTTGCATGCTAACTGTTAACGAGAATTCTCGACAAGCCGTTAGCTACAGCTTAATGTCATAAACTGTAATTTTATCTCGAACTTTCAAAATAATCTACTTTTGTAGGTTTACCTTACCCTGTGTATATGCAGGTGAAATTTAACCTTGTGAACAGTAAAACACAATTCTACAGAATCAATCATTACCTTTATTTCTCTTTCTAAGAATACTAGTATTCATCGCTTCCGGTTAGCTGTTACTTGTTCGATCTTAACTCGTAGCGGAATCCATCACGAACTTGTAGTGTACTGACTGACTAACTGGTTTCAGCGTAGAACTTTGTACAGACGTGCAGCAGTTCGAGTTACCACACTCCATAAGGCATACAAAGCAAGAGAAAAGAGTAAAGATAGATAATAAACAGAAATATGGGAGGGGGGGGTGAAGAACATTAATATGGAATAACAATAGAATTTTACGAGGTATTTTAAATCACAAAGAGTGAATACATCTGCGCCAGCCATTGAGAACGTTGTTCAGCCATATCACCAATTGTCTCCAGCCTTCATTGGCTTTTACCATCTCGAAGACCCTATCTAGGAAGTCTACACCTCCCTACTTGACTGGCTGGCTTTAACTAACTGATGTGGATTTCATTGACTTATGAAGTCACGTTTTCGTTTGACCACGACTAGCTCTTCTCGAACCTGATCCTACGTCACTATAGAACTTATAAGCATATTTTACCTGCGTATCTATGGTAGTATAGTAATACCACTGCGACTCGAACCTACAATCGCTGGCGTGTCTCATCTCCGAATGTTGTTCCCTAGGATACCATGTCATACAAATGTCCTATGGCTTGACCTCTTTTTACTGCTATTAATACAGATGAGGTTAAACTATAGTGACGCGAGGAAACAAGAGCAAGCATGACTTTGAATCGATTATTTAGAATCCGATATAATCGGAAAATATAGTACATCTATAAAAAAGTATGTTAAAAGGAATGCAAGAATATGTAAGCAATCTTGCAAAAATAACTTCCATTTTGTCATAGTAGAGTGGGTAATCGTCCAAATGCCCATTTCACTAAGCAGTGAAATGGGCGCTACAAGTAGATTTATATTTAGGGAGTAGGGATTCGATAGTAGTTCAGATAGCTCTTCCAAATAACATTTATTCCGTGAAACTCCGAACGACATTCGTTAGTAATGTTTAGTGAGGTAAGCTGCATTATAACCAATGGAAACTTCTAGGTCATTCTTACTCTTATTCACACAGATGAGTATCGTATAGCTTCACTTTATCACATTATGATTACTATTCGTGGTAAAAAAGTTTTTTTGTGAGATATTACGTTTGAAATATTCTATATTTGTCCAAACAAATATAAAACCTCAGTTTTATTTGATTGTGTATAGTGCTTATGCACATCAAACAAACTACAGACCTTCATTAACAGCTGTCTTCGCTCAGTACTTCGCTCAAGATCAGATGGCCAGAAAAGACCAGCAACAAGGATCTCTGAAAGCGAACCAACCAGGAACCGATTGTGCAACAAATAGGCAGGAAGAAATGGAGATGGACTGACCATACTCTGAGGAAACCACCAAGTGACATCACTAGACAAGCCATTGCTCGAGTGGAACCCGAAAGGGAAGCGGCGAGTTGGTCGTCAGTGCAAGGGTGACTTGGAGGAGGTCATGTGAAGAGGAGATGAAAGAATGTGGGCAGACGTGGAGCCAGGTGAAAAAGTTGGCAGAGAACTGAACATAATGAAGACGTGGGGCTGAAGCCCTATGTTTCTCTAGGAATTAAAGGAAATAATAATAAGTGCTTATGCATAGACATATGTTACTACCACAAGAAATGAAATTATAATTCCCCACAATTCATAATGACCACTGAGACAATAGAAAGTCAAGGTGATAATGAAAATCAGGGATTTATTTTGCATGATTTGTTGCAGTTATACATACATACTTATTCTATTCTATTTGATTTTATTTAATTTTTGAAGATAACATCATAGAAATGTTTGTTCGTCGACTGAAAACACAAATGTCTCAGTTATTTGTAAGTTAACACCTCAGTGTTATTGATTTCAACTACTCTTTTTTTCTTCTTATATTGCTTCAGTGTTCATAATATTTCTAGGTATAAAGCTTATAAATGTTTTGTATGTGTGACTAAAAATAGGTATAGTTGTATTGTAACAGTAGAGAAGGAAAGATTTGGTAAAGGAGTTTTTTTATTTGTGACTTAGTATCTCTATATAGCGAAATTATGTACACCTTCCTTATCTTCAACACACCATTTGAACATATCTCCCATGTTGTGCTACTACTGACCTTCAGATTGTCTCTCTTTGCATTCCTCTCACATCTACCATGTATCTCCGCAACACTGTTGCATTCATTGGCTTTCTCGGACATCAAATGAATTTCCCTGCTATTTGATGTTTTTATGCCGACGAATGTCTCTTTCTGTCTGTATGTCTGTTTTCGACGTAGAAATTTGCACTGATATGCGGCAGTTCAAGTCGCCACACTCCCTCCTTGTAGTACACAAAGCAAGGGAAGACAGTAGAAGAAATGCATAATAGAGACAGAAAACAGAGGAGTGAGACAAAGGAATAGTAATAACGAAGAACAATACAGTTTCATTGGAAATCATAAGTCACAGGGAGTGGATGCATCTGCGCCACTGAGAACGATTTTGAGCCATGTCACCAATTGTTTCCAGCCATTGGATTTCACCGTCCCGAGGACCCCAAAAAAACAGCCACTCTACACCTCCCCATGTGACTGACTTTAACTGTTGTAGATTTCATTGACTGGTGCAATGTTTTGGTTTGACCACCGGTAGCTCTTTTCCAGCCTTACCCTATGTCAGCTAACATTGCCCGCAGAGGAATGCGATGACCAGGTATACGTAACACATGTCCTAACCATCTCAATCGGTGTAATTTCACAGCCTCATCGATTGATTTCCCCTCCTTACCTAGCACATCTCTTTATATACTACTGGTGAATCTTATCAGTAGCACACGCCACAGTATAGCAATTAATTTTTTTTAAAGTGTGCAGATAATCTCAAGACTATGTAGCCTTATGATAATAATATGAAACCATCAAGTACTACAGACATGCTTCTGACAGTATCTCCATTTTTTAAAGTTGTATTAAAGAGATGGCCGACTGACTGACTAACTGGGTTTCAGCTCAGCGATTCGCACGGAAGTGCAGCAGTTTTCAAGTTGACACACTCCATGTAGTACACAAAAGTACAGAAAAAAACTTTTATAAGCAGAAATGTAAGGGAGGAATAATAATAATAACACTTAAGAACATGATGGTTTAGTGGATATAGGAGATCGGTCACAACGGGTAAATGCATATCCGCCATTGAGAACGATTTTGACTCATCATTAATAGTCTTCAGCCATTGGTTGTTAGTACATCTTTAAGAGAGACTTCATGGTGTAATCTCAGGTTTTAGTTTAAGCATCCTTAACTCTTTCCCAACCCAACTGTGTATCAGCCCTACACTTATGTCCCTTTATATATTATAATATCACCCATCAGTCTATTTTACTTCTTAAATACTTACTTTCTTCTTATTGTGCTATTTCCCGTGTTACCATTGCTCATATAGTTGTTAGTTAGTCTATGTATTCTGCTTTTGAATTATACAGTGTTAAGTTTATTCAGTTATAACTTGACAAAATACCAGCGACCAAATGTAAATATTTTGGCCATTAACTGCAATGTTCTTTTTTAATTAAATACATAAAACGTAGTTTTCAAGAGTTACTTTGTAGGGATTTGATTTGTTTTGCTTTTGAGCATGGATCGATGTCATTTGGATTCTGATCTCGATTGTCGGTAGGGACTTACTGCTGTTCCAGACTAGAACGAAACAGCTCTCCAATATTCCCTAGTTTTCAATAGTTCTCTAACGGACATCAATCCGTGATCAAACATTAAACAATGTAATATCATAAATCATATTCTTTATTGGTGGTGGTGATGCATCACCTTGAATAATGGTCAATCATTAAATTCCTCCAGAATGTGGTTTTTCATTCGCTAGTAATAAATTGCTACTTAGTAATATCTTATTCAATTTGGAAAATGTTTCTGCCTGTCTACCAATTGTCAGTTTTCCTATCTGATTTGGTACAAGGTATGTGGTTGAATCTGAAATACAAGACTGACGTTTATTTTCGCACGGACGAGGATGTACAATAATCATCCACTTAAATTGAATGTCTTCAGAGATTGTCATCAAGTTGGCGATTCCTTTCTTAATCGAAATAGCACATTTTTACTTTTCTGTCTAGTGTGTACAGTTAATATTCACACAAGCGTTGATATTCTTAAAACTATATATATATATTGGTTTTCTTTCCCCACATATAGGTATGGGTAAAACACTGCATGACCAACCTGCTTCATTTACTCACAACTCTAACATCTTCAACAAACTTATCTGATTCACTTTTGAAACGTTCAACTGATGATATACACAGTCGTAAATATCCTTCGAATGATTTAACATCATCAGATAATTATCCTAATAGTCTGCCTCCTAGATGGCAGTTTTCATCAGATGCTGCACTTCAGGCCAGTAATTACACAGATGAGGATAATAATAATAACAATCATAAGACAAAATCGCATAAATCAACTTCAGTTAATCCTAAAATGACATGGGATGAAATGTTAACACGTGACAATTTCAATGTACATAAAATGTTGGTTGTAGCAACTTCTGTTGGCAAGGTAAGTCTACCTGATTACATAATATTGCTTTTAACGTGCACTTAGAAAGTTTTTACACTATGACATAATTAACGAAGGTAGTAATACTAATGTTTACTTGAAGGGGTGGCGTGGGAATGTCTAACCCTAGTGGTATGACCCACCTTTTTGTCTATTATTGGCTTACATTCATAGATCAAATGAAAGGTTAGAGAGTAAATTGTTGTGACGGTATAGTTAACTGAAAATTTCAGATTTAAGATGCTCTTTATATGTTTATATTACCTTGTATGAGTTTCTGACTTGTAGCTTTGAACCTTTTGTATCTATTTATTTATTAGCAATACCTAATATCTATTTTATATTACTGAGTAGGGTACATTTACGAATTGATGAGGCTATACAGATGAATGATGATCGTAGTGAAATAGACAGGACTGGTGAGAGCAGAAGTAGAGAAATTATAAGACTTACATTGATATCGCAATTTGCAGCAACAAAAAAAACTGAAACATCTTTCTTGTCTGTTTCTGACTTAATTCTTCTCAGTATTTCTGCCTTCTCACATTTCTTCTCCATTTGCCTTTTCTATTGACAAACAATTTACCATTAATAGATAGTTGTTTCGTCCTAGTTTGGGACTATTCAGCAGCACCCACCCACCGGCGTTCGAACCTAGGACCTTCTGGTTACAAGGCAAGCTCGTAGACCATTACGTCACTGGGACCCGATCCAATGCCTATGAAATTATCAATTTACTAATCATATCTGTTTATGAATAGTATACAGCGCAGTTTACTGGCTACCTTGAGGCTTTCACCAGACTGTGAAATTTCGTCTCCCCGATTTCAGTTAAGAATAAGCAACCCTTCATATCATCATAAAACAGAGCATAGAATGGCAGTCAAATCTCTACTTCGAATTCACTGGCTTTAAGAAGACCTTCAATAGTATCGCCTGTTAAATAATATGGAGACTGCTTCAACACTGTGGAGTGCCCTAAACCCTTATCAACCTCATTCAGTAGCCATTTGACAATGCCATATTTTCAAGTGATTCACAGAGGAAGGCTCAGCGAAACCTTTGAAATGAAAACGGTAGTAATACAAGTCTGTCTTCAAACACATGATTCCTCGACAGTTCTTGCAGAGTCCTGAGCCGCCCTTCTTTGGTAGTTTCACGAAGTAACCATTCCTCCAGTCAGTAGGGACCTTTCCCTCCTTCCAGACCTTTTGCAATAATGGAGTCAGTATGTCTGCTGTAGTCTCTGGGTCCACTTTTAGTGCTTCAGGGGTTATTCCATCTGGTCCATCTGCTTTTCCAGCTTTCAGAAGTTTGATTGCATTCAAGACTTCAGCTCTCGTTGGAGGATTGGTGTCAACTTGCAGTTGTGTACGTGCTGTTGTTGGTATTTCTGGACGGGTTGCAGGTGATGGTCGTTTCAAGAGTCCTTTGAAGTGATCCGCCCATTGTTTAATCTGTTTTTCTTCCTTGGTATTTGGGTTCCCTTGGCTGTCTTTTATAGGTTTCGCTTGTGTTGATCTCTTCCCGGATAGAGATTTGGTTATCTGATATAATGTCCTCAGGTCTCTTTTGCCTGCTACCTTCTCAGCTTCAGTAGCTAGATTGTCGTAGAATCGTCTTTTGTCCTTCCTAGCACTTTTCTTCACTTCTTTGTCCACTGCTGTGTAAGTTGAGCTCAGCGTCTCCTTCTCTTGTACGTCCTTGCATTGAATCATTTTCTCTTTCACCATTCTCCTCTCTTCTATTAATTTCCAAGTGTCCGTTGAGAGCCATTCCTTGTCTTGTCTCTTCTTTCTTCCTAGAACCGTTGAACACGTTTCGTTGAGAATCGCCTTTAGAGACTTCCAGTGTTCTTCCACGCATGATTCTTCAGTGATGTCGCGTAGTGTTTCCTGCTTTGCTCTGACAGTTGCAGTGAAAGTGTCTTTTGTGGTTGTGTCCTTCAGTAATTGAGTGTTGAACCTGCATTGTGGCCTATCCCCCGCTATCATCGAGGCTTTTAGTTTCACCTTGAAAGTCCCTTGTACTAGATAGTGGTCTGAACCCATATCTGCTCCTCTCCTCGACCTTGTGTACAGTAGGCTCCGTCTCCACTTTCTTGAAATTGAGATGAAGTCTATTTGGTTCTTGGTGTTTCCATCTGGTGAAATCCATGTCGTCTTGTGTATATCCTTGTGTTTGAAAACGCTGCCACCAATCACCAAATCATTGAAGGCGCAGAAGTCTGAGAAGAGTTCACCATTGTCGTTCATTTCACCGAGGGCCTCACGACCCATGGTGAGTTCTCTTCCTGTGTTGTCTCCTCCCAGCTTCGCATTCATGTCGCCCATCAGGATTTTGATATCGCCATTTGGGACGTTGTCCATTATTGCTTGTAGTTGTCTGTAGAACGCCTCCTTCTTCTCTTGTTCTGAGACGTTTGTAGGCGCATAACATTGAATGACTGTAACTTTCCTTCCTTTTGAGTTGAACCTGGCTGTCATTATCCTGGAGGAGATTGGTTCCCACTGCATGAGAGCTTTGGCTGCTGTTGGTGACATCATGATGGCCACTCCCTCGGTGTGCTCGTGGTTGTCCTCTGGGTGGCCGGAAAAGATTACTGTCTCTCCAGTAGGTAGTTGGCACCTTCCAGTTCCGTTCCATCTGCTTTCGCAGATTCCCAACACTTCTATTCTGTACCTTCTCATTTCAGCGGCTATCTGGGCAGCCTTTCCAGTTTCGTACATTGTACGAACATTCCAGGTACCCATCCTTACTTTTGCTTTCATCGAAAGAAGGCACATCGGCTGACTGGCTTCCCGAAGGCTAGCTTTCACCAGCCTGCGTCATTTCACTTCCCCGATTCCAGCGAAAAGTAAGGCTATTGCTTATGTTTTTAGAATTTTTAATATATTTATTCGTTGAAGTTTCTGTAGCGATTTGGTTGTTTTACGGGGGTGGAGTTGCTAGCACCACGCCCCAACCCTCCCTCTTTACCCGGGGTTGGGACCGGCTAGAAAACTAGCAAGGTAGTAATCTGGCAAGATTATCCACTCAGCATAAGGAACAAGATATGCATTTTCAACACTAATGTCAACTCAATTCTTCTATATGGATCAGAGACTCGATGTGTCACCGAAAGATTTCGTAACAGGTTGTGGATCAATGTTAGTCGTATATATGATTCACTACTACCCGCACGTTACTTGTTAATGTAGTGATGGAAACAAACGTTCCCTTCGTAGATATATGTGGTTTGGTCAAAAGTTCGCATGTATATAGATAGGCTTAGGATGTGTTTTAAATTTCTGCAGTGTTAAAATTCTGCTTGACTATCTTTACACTGCTTTTCCATTTTATGCCTTTTTTCTCCCTATAGCTTTTTGGATTAGAGAGTGAACGTGGTCGTGTTGTTTGGGATTATTTTGTTCCATCTGCAGCACTCTTAGCCAATGGAAAACTCGCTCTCTTTCAGCAACGTAATTTAGCTCATTTTCCTCTGCCTCCAGTCATGTCATTGCTATTTAGATCAAAGGTATTTTTTCGAGTTATTTTTCTACTGTTCCCACGTAGATTTATTTTTATCTTATTGTTGTACGAATGTTCACAATGTAACGGCAAAAGATTAGAGAACTGGTAACAGACCTTTTTATTGAGGAAAAACGTATCATATTTCTATAGTTTTAACCACATTAAAAGTTGGCCAACTCAGTGAGCAACAAGCTGTTCCTATTGGTTGGCGAATGGTCAAAGGTTGAACAAAAGGACGAAAGATTGTCCATTGAGATTATTTCAAGACCACAAAGTAAACAAAATCCAGATGCGGCGAATAAACACTTCTACCTCCGCAGCCATTGACCTACAATGTTGATTTTCCGCTTCCTATCAACCTGCATCTATATAGCACACACCACAACACTACAATCACCTGAAATCTATGTCGAATATGCACGTGATTTGAGTCCTATTCTCGGTCAGTATTCTCTGCTTAACCTCACTTAGCCACAGTAGTAAACCGGTTGAGAAGGCGAAGTTGAGCATAAGCCAACACCTCCGCTATCAAAACTTCAAAGATGAAACTTGAAGCCCTGCGTTCCACACGGAATACAAGAAAATGAAAAGAGTAGAAGTTTCATGATATTAGATAATTATTGTACATATGCCTTGGTTAATTTACTTTAGCACGTACACAGGCATTACAGACAAGTGGACTATTTCCTTTGTAGGTTCTCATTAATTCTCAAATATCTAAAATTCTAGCTTTGTTTGATGTATTCTTCAAAATGGTGATTTTCGTCTTGACGGATTAAGTTGGTGAAAAAGATAATTTTTCACTGTAAAAGTTATGATAAGAAGCTATGAAGAACAAATGGCACCGATCACTGTTTTTTCTCCTTGTTATGGGAGTATTTCCCTCGTAATTAACATACACTTTAAGTTCTTTCGCAGTTGGGGTTTAATGCTACCCATATAATTCATACTTTATCAACTTCAGCATTTTCCACTGTGTTTTTAAAAGGTATCGACACCTTAACAGAATCAAGGTTTACTAAGTTGTAAAGGTAATCGTTACTGACCGATTAAAGTTTGAGTGATTTCGATGAATTCAGTTCGTTGGCTTGGTCGAAATGAAAATTCTAATGCTTGATTGAGATCTTATATTCTCTTTAGAAACGGCACTGTTCTTGCTTAAAATGTCTACTCTTCAGTTGACATCATATTTTTCCACGGAAATCATGATAACACAGGAGCTAAGTGAACAAATAAAATATTTCAATGTTATATAATGAGATAATTTTATTGCTGAAGCCCTATAGTTCTATTTGGAACCCAATAAACATATAGTAATATGTAAAAACAATTAATTAATTAATTAGTTGGCTATAAACTAATGAAACTTTCATAACTTTCATTTGTTGCTTATAGACTACAAATCTACCAGTGGTTTTCTCATTCAATCCAATCACTGGTGTTCCTTCACGAGAGACAGACATGAATATGTATTCAATGAAGTCAGATATTATCCAAGCTGTTTTACAGCCTGGTCCAGTAAGCGAAAAATGCAAATTTATTCGGCCTTTGTTGTTTTTGAAGACTGATTTGGAGGTAAGTGGATATTTAAAGTTCATTCAGTTACATATATATGTGTATACTAAGCTTTGTTATTGGTAACTCAAAGGATCATTTTTTTCGGTGTTAATTGTTTTCCTCATTGTCTATCCATTTTTGCGATTGAAAGTTGTTCAGGACTTTGATCAGATAGTCACAACCTACTTTTACCGAGGCAAGAAGGATACACGATTATTTAAACGATGAAGGAAGCATATAAGTTATTATTGTGGTCATAAAACTTTCCTTCAAAACTGAAAATACTATAAGAGTGACCTCAAATTAATCCACTTATAGTTTCAAAGTTTCATAAGTATCTGTATTGTGAATTTGCTTCCAGATATAAGTACAGTTTTCAATATTTAAGTATCGTAATTATTTAAAGGAACCTTTGTCCATTCACCATCCTTCGAAACTTCGTAAATAGAAATGTGTAATTCGCTGTTTGTATATATAATTATAGTAATAATAATAATAATAATAATAATAATAATGATTTACTTTATTCCAAAAACAGTACTTGTGATACAGAATGGAATTTTCAGCATTAATCACAATATTGCATCTAATTTCCTCAAATTATAAATAAAATTAATCACACAGAAAATTTTCCACATTTACAATAGAGGTAGTGCCAAAAACATGCAGCATATAAAATGGAAATAGCAATAATAATGATAACAGCTAGGGTAATAATAATAAGAATACAAGTGAAAATTGCCGTTGGCTTGTGTCACACAGTATTGGCAATGTGGTATAGAAATCCTAACATGTTTAAAAATATTGAGTATAATGTTCTCTTTACATGATATGGTGAGGGGAAAAACAAAGATTACTGCCGTCATGGAGATAAGTTGGTGTTTGCAATTATGAGAGTAAAACAGAGAAGTAACAGGACCATAAATATAATAGAAATAATAAAAGTAAAACTTGAAGGTATATAAGGATGGATGGAGGAAATTGTTTATTTACTAGATGAAAAAAGGTTAGTTAATTCTTGCCTGACACTATTTTCATCACATAAAATACGTTCCAAGTATGGTATCATAGAATTCTTATACTTAGACGTGCGAGCATACAGTTTTCTGAAGTTACTCCTTGTTCTACCTGAGGAGATGCAAGGTGAAAGCTGAGGTCAAAAAGGATGCTCCAAGTCAGACAAAATCCCTTTAGCAAATTTATTGCATGAAGTCAAGTGCCTATCGACAACGACGTTAACTATGTGGTCCACTGGGACACCACTCACCCTACTGACAGTCTTCAGCATTCTACGAATTGTGACATAGTCCTTTTTAAGCAAACCAGGAAAGAATAAGGGTGAACAATAAAGAAGAATAGGTAGGATGCAAGAGTTTATGAACTGTAAGAGGAGGGGTTGAGTTATACCCGAGTGTCTTAACTTCTTAATGTAAAATGTCAGGCGGAATATTTTACTGGAGATTGCTAAGACATGGGAAGACCAGGAGAGATCAGAAGAGAGAATGAGTCCAAGATACTTAATTTCTGATTTGATTCCTATATCATTGTCGTCAATTTTACAAGTGTCATGAGAATCGATGACTTCTTTTAACTGTCGTTTACATCTTAAGCTGAAATCAACAGTTTGACACTTAGAAGGATTCAGTTTAAGACCGTTAGACTCAGACCATTTGCTGACTTCCGATAGAAAGCTATTTATTTTAGTACAATCTAGCTGGGAGTTAACAGCCATTGAAACCGTTAAATCATCAGCGTACTTCACAAAGTTTATTTCATCAGAGTGAGGCAAGTCATGCAAGAAGAAAGAAAAAAGAAAAGGAGAAAGAACAGCACCTTGAGGGACACCAGCTTCAGTAGGCAATGAAGTGGAAGACTTCCCTTTATATACGGTGTACTGCTTTCTATCTGAGAAATAGGAATGTAACCAGTTAACAGCCCAACATTCTGTTTGACTAGCAGCAAGTTTATTTAATAAGATGTCCCTAGGGACCGAGTCGAAAGCAGATGTATAGTCTAGGAAGGCGCAACGAACAAATTTAGCCCCCTTGTCTAGACTGGAAGCAATGTTATGATATAAGACGGCAGCTGCATCTAAAGTGCTTCTACTGTGCTTATAGGCGAATTGTTTAGGGTCATTAAAGGATTTAAGCGAAGGTACAAGACTAAGTAAAAGTAATTTCTCCATAGTTTTCAAAAAAGGAGAGGTAATAGCAATGGGTCTAAATTTGACACATGCTCCAGTAGAAGATTTAGGTATGGGTACAACTTTAATGTCCTTCCAAACGGCAGGCACAATATTATCGGAAAAAGATTTGTTAAATGCAGCAATAAGAGGGTGACACAGAATATCAGAACATTTTTTAAAAATAATACTAGGTACATAATCGGGACCTAAGCTCTGGGAAGGGTTTAGAGACTTGAGGCACTTTTGAACATCATTTGTGTTAAAACCTGGAAAGGGGCTATTATTAACACAAGTGATGCTGGGAAGCATGGCATTTGAGGGAGAGTAAATAAAAGATTTGTTAAGAGTACATACATCAAAAGAATATGGAATATTGTTTATCTGCTTACCACCAGTGATTTCCTTAAATAGTTTCCACATATTAGAAGGATTTTTGCAGGATATGAATTTCTGGTTATATATTACATTCAACCTCTGCATTTCAGACTTAATTAAGAAGTTAGTTCTTTTTACACCACTTTTATCTTTCATCTTATATAGTTTTTCCTTCTCTCTACGAAGCTTTTTAAGTTGAGGCGAGGAGAAACGGTCAAATTTGACGAATAGTGTTTCTTTTGGACAGCAGATTTCAAAACAGAATTTCAGATAGGATGTAATATTAGAGATATTGTCATTAAGTGAATCAACATTAAACAAATCCCATCTTGTGTCACTGAGCATGTTTCTAAGATGATGTACGTTCTCATTTGAGTAGCATCTGTGAACAACTTTCTTAGACAAGTTTGAGAGGGCTTTACTGTGTAACTTTCCGTAAATTTTGGGTAAGACTCGTACAATACAATGATCAGAATTGAACAGTGGGGCTCTTTTACGAGCTTCGTATATTCCAGAATCATTTATAAATACTAAATCAAGTGAAGTATTTTGTCGAGTTGGGAAATTAACAACATTTGCATGGCCCAGCAATGTAATAAAACTGCAGTCGCTGGAGTTGAAGTCGCCAGTCACTATAGATTAGGAGTTACCAAACGAAGCAGCAGCAAAAATAGTGAATTCATCAGCGAAGATAGATAGTTCTGAGGGACTGCAACAAGGTGTGATATAGATATTTGTGACAAAAATGAAGCTATACTTAGGTAAGTGTTTAGGTCGACATTTTACAGTTATACAGTCAATATTGTCATTTGAGAATTTGAAGCAGACGTTGTTGGCAGTAGACCACTGAGAATTAATAAAAGTGGCAACACCACCACCTCTCTTCTTCTTTGAGCTGCATCGGTCTTGTCTGTAGATTGTGAACCCACTTAAGGAGACTAAATTATCGTCATATGAATCATGGAGCCAAGTCTCTTGAAGAGTGATTACACCAGTATTACAATATACATTTGAGTATAATAGAGAATGCAAGTAGTTAATCTTGTTCGATAATGACCTGCAATTTGTGCTCATAATCACAGGAACAGTCATCTGATGCATTGGAGTACACTTTAATGATCTCTGCCAACCTCCATGATGCTTTTTCTTAACGTTATTATATACTCGTAAATCAACAGGTTGAAAACATTTTAAATAATCGCGACAGTAAGTAATGCGACTTGGATACATAATTGAATAATTAAAACAAAATAAATCCGAGGAAATAGATGCAATATGTAGGATGAAAATTTTGGTAGCCCAAGATTTAAGCAGGCCGCCAGCATATATATAGTATCGTTGTACTATAAGACCACCACCGACAGCCTCTTAAAGCCGCGCCACCAATTTCATATAGGAGCTCTTAATGTTAGGACACTTTGCCAAATAGGACAACAAGCATCACTAGCCAAGACCCTGGCATCACGAGCCATTGATGTATGCTGTGTTTCAGAAACACGCATACAAGACCCAAGTGTGGTTATTCACCTAACCCCACCTGGCCAACAGGTTGAATCTGCAAAATTCACCTTGAGGGTGTCAGGAGATGCCACAGCTAGTTCACGAGGATTAGCTGGCGTAGGGATAGCTTTGAGTACTAGGGCAGAAAAGACATTGCTTGACTGGATCCCGGTAGATAGCCGAATGTGTGCTGTCCGCCTGAACGGATCAGTAAGAAGGAGGAAGGACTGCACTACTCGCCGATGCCTTTTCGTAATCTCCGCCTACGCCCCCACTGACTGCAGTTCAGATGAAACGAAGGATGAGTTCTACCAAAAGCTGTCTAGTTTGGTGGGAAAGGCTAAACGCTCAGACATAGTCGTTCTAGCTGGTGACTTTAACGCTCAAGTAGGGAAATTGTGTCAATCTGAGAAGGATGTCGGTGGCACCTATGGAGTTCCGTGCCAGCGAACCGACAACGGTGACCGTCTCCTACAGTTCTGCTCTGATAATCATTTGTTTCTTGTAAGCACTAACTTTAAACACAAGGAGAGACACTGTTTGACTTGGAGACCCCCTTCATCAAACCAACGCTGGACACAAATAGACCACATAGCAATAAGCTATCGTTGGCGTGGGTCGGTAGGAGATTGTCGCTCCTTCTGGAACACGTGCGTAGATACCGACCATGCACTGGTCCGCGCTCGGGTGTGCTTACGACTGAACGGACGTAGGAAACAGCTGGCGGTAAAACCATCACGTCCCCAGCTCGATCAGGAAACTAAATCCGTATTTCAGGAAGAACTAGCTAAACACATATCTGTGTTCGACAGCTGTGCTCACCCTGAAGAAGCTTGGAAAAATATCCAGGCAGCCATAGATACAGCTGTAAAAGCTGTGAATAAGGTAAACCCAAAGGTGAGTAAAAACCACTGGATCTCCACCGCCTCATCCGAACTGATAGATGCTAGAAGACTTATTCCGGCGAGCTCCGAATTCAATGAGGAGCGAAAGCTGCACAAGAGGAAACTTACGAAAAGTCTCCGCAAGGACCGTGAACAGTGGTGGGCGACAAAAGCCAAAGAGATGGAGAAAGCTTGAGGATAGGCAACACCAGGCAACTCTTTGGACTCATCAGGGAAACGGGTGGGAGAAGACAAATCATCAGTGAGACAATCTCGGAAAAAAATGGCACTATAATTAGCTCCCAGGATAGACGACTGGATCGTTGGAAAGAGCATTATGAGGAGCAGTTTAATTTGCCCACAGCCACGCTCAACCTTCCGAGCATCCAACACCTCCCTGAATGGGATATAGACACAGGTCCTCCGTCACTAACTGAGGTTACTAAAGCTGTCACCAATCTGAAACTAGGCAAAGCAGCGGGACCTGATGGAATGACGCCAGAGGTATTTAAGTACGGTGGAGACAGCTTACTGTCCGGATTAACTGAGGTACTAGGCAGCGTCTGGGAATCAGAAGAAGTCCCATCGGGTTGGTGTAAGTCACTGATTATCCCCATATACAAGAAGGGAGACAAGTCTTCCTGTGATAATCACAGAGGGATTAGCTTGACTAATATAGTATCTAAAGTCTTAGGCTCAATAATCATGCGTAGACTGAGTGGTGCTCGGGAAGCACAAACACGAGAGAGCCAGGCAGGCTTTAGACCAGGAAGAGGGTGTATTGATCATATCTTCACCCTCCGACAGATTCTAGAACATAGGCATTCCTACCGGCGTCCAACAGTCATTATATTTCTTGACCTAAAGGCAGCATTCGACTCTGTCGATCGGGAAGTTCTCTGGAGATGCTTGGCTGTAAAGGGAATTCCGAGAAAATATATTGCACTGATTAAGGCACTCTATTCGTACTCATACAGCCAGGTGAGGGCTTACGGCGAGCTGTCATCTGAACTGATGACGACCAGTGGTGTCCGTCAAGGATGCCCATTATCTCCTTTTCTATTCAACTTCATCATAGATGTGTTAATGGACTTAACCCTAGGTGACTTCAGCGACTCAGGGATTGACTTGCTACCAGGGAATAATCTCGTTGACTTGGAATATGCAGACGATATAGTCCTTCTAGGCGAAGACGCTGACGAAATGCAGAGTCTTCTAAACACCTTGAGCCGCAATCTACGAATGTTTGGCATGCGATTCGCTCCCGCCAAATGCAAGATGATGTTACAGGACTGGACTACATCGACGCCTAGTTTAAAAATAGGAAGTGAAGTGGTAGAGCACGTTGACCGCTTCACTTATTTGGGAAGTACCATCAGCCCCAACGGGCTGATCTCTGACGAAATCTCAGCACGAATACAAGGGGCTCGTTTCGCATTTGTTAGTTTACGCCGACTCTGGCGTAGACGAGATGTTCGACTATCGACCAAAGGGCGGGTGTACTGCTCATCAGTCCGCTCCGTCCTCCTTTATGGTTGTGAGACCTGGCCACTGAGAGTGGAAGACATGAAAAGACTAGCTGTCTTTGATCATAGGTGCCTGCGTTCTATTTCCCGTGTAAAGTGGCATAATAAGGTGAGCAACATGGAGGTTAGGCGTAGAGTTCTAGGTAAACAGGGGAAATCAATCGACGAAGTCGTGAAGCTACAAAGACTGAGATGGTTAGGACATGTGTTACGTATGCCAAGCCATCGCCTCCCTCGACGAGCAATGTTAGCGGATATAGGGTCAGGCTGGAAAAAAGCTAGCGGCGGTCAAACAAAAACTTGGCATCAGTCAATGAAATCCACAACAGTTGGTCTAAGCCACGTAGGAAGGTGTAGACTTCCAGGCTGGGGTCCTCGGGACGGTAAAAATCTATGGTTGGAAACAATTGGTGACATGGCTCAAAATCGTTCTCAGTGGCGCAGATGCATCCACTCCCTGTGACTTATGATCTCCAATGAAACTGTTTTGTATTTCTTTATTACTCCTTTGTCTCACACCTCTGCTCACTGTTTCTATTATGCTTTTCTTGTACTTTCTTCTCTTGCTTCGCGTGCTACACGGAATGTGGCGACTTGAACTTCCGCACATTTGTGCAAAGTTCTATGTCGAAAACAAACAAACAAACAAACAAAAACTATAAGAGAACAAGTGTATCAAAGCAAATGTGTAGAATATGCACCGACCAAAATGAGATCATACTGTGGCTTTTTTCTTCTGGAAACTAATTATTATTATTGTTCCCTTGGGTTCCTAGTGGAACATAGGGATTCAACTGCATGTCTCCACTTGCTTCTGTCTTCCCCCTGCTGTACTTTTCACCTGCATCCATGTTAGTCCATACTCTTTCAACTCCTCTTCACACCATCTCCTCCATGTCACCCTCACACTGACGTCCCACTCGTCGCTTCCCTTTCGGGTTCCAATCGAGCAATGGCCTGACGCGCGCGCGATGTCACCCAGCGGCCTTCTCCTCAGCGAGTGTCCAATCCATCTCCACTTTCTCCTGCATATTTGTTGGTTGGCGATTGGTTCTTGTTTTGTTTTGTTTGTTCCCATAGTTTCTTGTTGGTGATTCTTTCCGGCCCGGTCATCTGATCTTCAGTATAGATCCAGCGAAGACAGTTAGTTGTTGATAAAGGTCTGCAATAGCCAGCCTGCTGGAAATATTCTTTGTGACCCGCCCGCCCGCCAAGTTTCTGATCCGTATAGAAGAACTGACTTGACTTGACATTTGTATTGAAAATCCGACCGAATTTTGTTGTTGATTCTGGCTGAGTGACGAAGATTTCCAGATTGGTTTCAGGTTGATGAATGTGTGTGTTTCTCGCCTTCGCGATTCTCGTTCGATTTGACATCCTCGTCCGTTCCGACTTCCTGTAGTTTAGACATTGCTCCCTAGATAAGTGAATGAGCGAAATAACCTCTTTCAAACCCCTTCTGTTGATGGTGATTGACGCTGGATGTTGCTGTTGTTGGTTGGTTGGTTATTTTCATAACCTCCGTCTTGTCTATGTTCACCTGGAGTCCTGTCTTCGCCAGGTGCTTCTTCGACCAGTTTGTCGGTTTTCGCTTGTAAGTCTTCGATTTTGTGTGACATCAAACATAAATTATCCACGCGCGAAGTTCAGGTCTTCTAGGTTCTTCACGTCGGTCCAGGATATCCCTGTCTTCTCGTTTCCCTGTTACTGTCTGCCTCCAAAGCCTCAGGATGGTCGGGGGTGGGTGTCTTGCGCTGCGGGTTGGCCACCCCTCCGCACACCTCTTGAAATGCTCCCATATGACCGTGCGTCTTACATAGCCTCTCCTGAGGAAGTTCTACTCACTGCCTTCACGTGGCGGAGGTGTCTCTCACTAAAGCGAGAGGGCAAAAGCGGATGCCCGGCGCTCTCCACCGGGTTGACTGTCCATTGGATGACAGTCTAGGGGAGATGGCTAAACCCTGATTCCAAACCTTCAACGACTGGCGTATGAAGCTCACCGGCAGACGTATGGACAAAGGGCTTGTTGGATGTCTGGCCCCATTCGAAAAGGCGTATGAACCGAACTCCGGTCACCGGCTGCCAATGGATAGTGGACTCCTTACTCCACTCCTACTGCCTTGTAGGTCACACTTGGCTGTGTAAAGGCTAGAGCTGCACTCTCAAACAAAAGGCCGAGCGATGCTGGGGACATCACTCGTACCAAATTCCCAAGAAACTTCATGAACTCGTTCATGAAGCCGGCTCATCCTCCCGTAGGAGATAGCCGAAGTAAAGTAAAGTAAGTAAGTAGTCTGACGCATATTCCAGGCAGTCCACCACAATTAGGAATATCATTGGTGATTATGAGCACCCTTGTCTGACTGCTGTGTTTACTCCAAACGCCTCTCTGAGTTTTCCGTTGTGGATTACTTGACATGTGCCGTTGTCGTACAGCTGTTGAATAAGGAAACAAATTATATCACATAATATGATAAGTTGTGTTGAAAGGGCGTGCGAATAAGGATAATTCGAGATCAGTGACACTAACTGGTTGTGTTCCATGGTCGTCCTATAGAAGTGATTTAAATACTGAAAGGCAGTTTACTAAAATGTTGAAGTGTTTATTTGGTTTCATATACTCATTAATTCGATTACGAACATCTTCGTTTTTCCAAAAGTCATGAATTTTTACTAGAGTAGTAATAAATTGTCCTGTTTTCGTCTAATTGTCTCAACTGATATCGTATTTCGTAAAATAAAATTTCCTACCAACGTTTTTTCATGAAATTTTTTACACAGGTTGAAGTTTTTCCATCCCATTGTGTTCCTGCATTCGCTTCATCCGATTCAACTCCTTTACATATATACACTGTTGAAAGTCAAGAAGCCCGCCTCTCTGGTTATCGTATACTTCTTAAGTCTCCAAATAGTAATTCATTACGAGCTGTGCGTACTTGGCGAATACAGTTGAGTTCAGATTCCAGTTCAGAAAATAAGCAGTTTATTGTCTCTGCAACTGCACGTCCATCTTCTGGTATGTTCATCTCTATAAAGATAATTATTGCTTCTTTTAAAAAACATTTTGTGTCCTATTTCTTTGTCTTTTATGTGTTTTTTCCCCCACGTTCTCAGGGGAACATAGGGCTTCAAGCTAGTGGCCCAAAGTTTCTGTAGCAGTGTTTATTTTTACAGGATGGGGTTGGTAGCCCCATGCCCAACTTTTCCTATTTACCAGCATTATTTCTAGCTTAGCGGGGTAAAGGAGTGCGTCTGTGGCCGGGGATCGAATCGACCATGTGCATGGTCGGCGAGCGTCCTAGCCTCTGTAAAGTTGTTGGATGAATTAACACTAATAACAATGTTAAAGACACCTAAATATTGCAAATATGCAGTAGTAATAACATTTTACGTTAATCAATCTTGATAAATTAATAAGAACACAAAGACACGGGTATCTCTTATTGTGAAAAGCAATTTCTAATAGCAAGAAACAATTCTACTTTAGGTGTATTCTGGTGCTCGTCATAGTTAGAAAAAAAAATGTTTTAGCAATACTCATTATTACTCAAATGTTTTTATTAGTGAGCAGAGTGGACATATAAAAAGGGGAATATCTAAAGTGTGGAGAGTTTGTCAACTGAACTGTGGGTGATAAAATAAAAAGGAAAGGAATCAGATGCACAAGAATCTCAGATAGTGATTACAGTTGTTATTTATTTATCTCGAGTCTACACCTGAAAATTTCTGTATACAATCTTAAAAGAGGTCTTATGAGATGTTTTGTTATTAATGGAAGGCGTTTTCAGTTAGTTATACTTGAGAGTTTTGTGGTTTATAAGACATTTGAGTTTGCTTTGTATGACTACCGAACCAAAAAAGTTTTGTTCTGCACAAGGTCACATTAGCTTCATGTATGTGAAAGAAAGGAAACTGCTATCTCCTTGTATTTCTGTATATGCTATTCAGTAGATTTACAAAATGTTTGTTTGAACAAGTCGTTGCACTTAAGTTCCCACTATTTTCTCTCATTTGCTTATGTAATTGAATCCAGATCGTATGTAGAGCTGAGATAGTAGAGGATGGCAGTAAAATAGTAAATGATGTGCTTATCGGAAGAGCATATCTATCGAAACTGAAGTTTTTAACTGATAGCTTAGTTGAAGTTCTTGAGAATCGGGTAGTGATCCTAATAGGCGTATGATTAGTTTTTTCCAGTCTAATACTCCATTCCAACCATCATCTGATAGTCGGAGAAGTCACAACTAAATCTATTTCCTTCGCACCTCTCTTTCCTGAGGTGTATTCCTGCACTTTCATTCTTTCTTCTCAGCGGTCGTCATAATGACTCAGGGAAGTGTACTCTGAATAGTTGCAAATTCCTGATGTTTTTCAATTTCTAGGGTTATGTTTCATAAGTGAATGCTGCACTTCATTCTTTCCGTGCTATAACTGGAAGCAGCATTATCAGCCTATTTTAGTAATCGTGAAGTAGGCATGGAATACAAGTATTCATATCTCACATACTTTTAAAGGTGGACTTCTTAATACCTATGCAGTAAATGCTCTGTCTGTTAAGCATGATCACAACCCACTATTTCTGCCTCCTGGTGTGGTGACATTGAAGCTTTTACCGTCACATTTCAGATTTAGTCAGCTTAAATATCTGTGCATTTCATGCATTTACAATCTTTTTGACTTGTTTTTTTGCATTTCTTTTGCATAACTTTTTCATTTGTTTTTAGAACATATTTATTTAGTTGGACGGGTTTTAGGCGATCGAAGTGTTCTCTACAAATATTTAAATCCTAATCTCATAGCAGTTGTTACTACTGGTGGACATGTCAGTAATCATACTAATACAGTAATGATCTATCTGATTGATGTAGTTGTTGGTCGAATACTATATAGTGCTGTGCATCGTCGATGTTCTGAGCCTGTCAGCTTAGTGCATTCTGAAAACTGGATAGTTGTAAGTTAAACATCACTGTATTTTTTTCGACAGACTAGGCTTCATATGTTTTCGCTCAATGACGTAATATTTTATCCAGTTAATACATTATCAATAAATAAATAAAATTCTACATAGATTAGGGTAATTTCAGTTCATTATGACAACAAAATATTGGCATGTTGGTAGCAAAGCCAAAATTGAACAAAGTGTTTGGAGGTGTTAGAAAAGTAAATGCTAGCATATTTACTGGCGTAAGCGGTAACAAAACGGTCGAGATATATAGAGTGTGAAAGAGTGAACAAGAATGTTTTAAGTAGAGTTTGTAAGGAAGAGAGAAACAAAACAACACAACAAAAATAAAGACAAAAAAGGTAGAGAGAAAGGAAAAGAAAGAAAACGTTGTACCTATAAATGATATGAGTTGGAAAGACGAGATCTAGTTGTTCTACTGACTGCTTAATAAGTTATAGGTATCACGCCTAATGCTTTCTTTATCGCACAGAACACGAGCTAAGTAGGGTTTGGTTGAGTTTTTGTACTTGCTAGTGCGAGCATATAGTTTTCTATATAGTCTTCTGGTTCTGCCTGATGAGATACAAGGGGAGAGTTGTGAATGAAGAGGGTGGTGTGAGTTAGATAGAATGGATTCAGCCCATTTTTCACATGAGTCCAAGTGCCTGTCGACTAGAATATTAACAAGCTGGTTTAGCAGCACGTTGCTTATCCTGCTGACAACCTTTAACAACCCACATAATAAGATATAGTCCTTCTTCAGTAGCCCTGGAAAAACTAAGGGGGAACAATAGAGAATGATAGGCAGGGTGAGAGAGTTAACGAATTGTAGGAGTAAGGCTTGGGTTATACCAGAATGTCTTAACTTCTTGATGTAGAAGGTAAGACGGAATATTTTCTCAGAAATCATCAAGATATGAGACGACCAGGAAAGATCATCGGAGAGAATGTCACCAAGACATTTATTTAATTTCCAACTTGGTCTCTATTTCAGTGCCATCCAACTATGTTGCACACTTCGTGAGTGCTAACCAGTTTGTTTAAGTCAACTTGTGCCTAAAGGTGAAATTAACTGTTTGGTATTTAGAGGGATTTAAGGTGAGGCCATTTTCCTTGAACCACTGGCTGATTTCTGATGAAAAGCCATTTAGTTTAGAGCAGTCACTTTGACATTTGACAGGCAAAGATACAGTCAGGTCATCAGCATATTTGACAAAATTAATGTCATTATCAATTAAACTATCAAAACGTCTCTTATCAGGTGCGTATAATGATAGAAGAATCTTTGGAAACAACAGGAAGGATGATTATTTGACTCATGTAGAATTCTAGTAGCCTATTTTATTTCGAATTTGGCTCTGAAGATGTTATCTAGAAAGACAATAGAAGCTTCACCATTAAACCATCCAGTTCAAAACAAACATCGGTATCAAAAACAGCTGTTATTTTTGTTGTAATTCTGAATTAACCTGCAGAGAGTAGAATTTTATTGCTTACGGTTATTGTATTTTAATGACAGATACTTTTTGTCTATTCCAACTCTTGGACAAGTAATACGAATTGTTTACACTCTTGACCGTATTCCCAACGTAAAATTAGAGTGCAGTTGGTAGGATCACAATAGCTTTGATAATAGCTCAGGATTCGCAATGCCTGCACTAATACAATTATTCAGTAGGGTGGGACGGAGCTACAGTTCTAAGAAGCAATATAAATACCATAGCAGATCTACTATTATCTCTGTTAATTTGGTTTAGTGGTTCCTATTGTTATTTTGTCCCTCAATATGTCCTTTTAACTTAACCTCATTCTATTTTCTCACCTCTTAACTCTTTATTAAACCAACACTTGAATACCAATGAGATGCTCACTGGCGACTGGCCTTATCCAGGTAGGTAGTTACCTGGGTTCCAGTGGGAAGTCGTGACCAGTAGGGTGCAGCTGGTCGAGTGTGAGGACAAATGCTCACCGAAGACATTGGCTACCGGTCGCGCTATGTCGTGAATTGGCAGAAGTTAGAATTCAAGGACCATTGGATCGGGTCCCAGTGGCTTAATGGTATACGAGCTCGCCTTGTAACCAGAAGGTCCTGGGTTCTAACCCTGATGGTGGGTGCGTACTGCTGAAGAGTCCCAAACTAGGACGAGGAAACAGCTGTCCAATACTCCCAGGTTTTCCAATGGTTCTCTAACTAATGTCAGCTCATGATGAAATCCTGAAATCTTTATTAATTTCTAGGTGACTTGCCATCATGGTGTACCGTGAATTGTTATTATTATGTGGTTGGAGGCAGTCGACAGGAGACCTTGGGTTTAGATTTCGTGCTTTCTGGCACTCAACAACTAGGTATATCTTCAATCTTGGAGTAACTCATCTCCCGCCAATACAGTCCTTAAGGAGGTCGATCGAGAGTCTGTCTGCAGAACTTGGTCTTGTGGGCTCGAGTCTAGGGAGCGACATGACACGTCTTGCTGATTGGTGAATGCCAACAACCACAAAACTGAACTCTAAGGTTTCCTGCCGATTGCTTCCCATCATCTAATAACAATGATACCTTTCGATTAATTTTTATCGAAAATTGATATTAGTCATTAAAATATTGAAAAACAACAATCACTGAACAGTTGTCTCATTCTGCTTTGACTGTCTGTCTGTCTGTTTTCGACATAGAACTTTGCACAAATGTGCAGAAATTCAAGTCGACACACTCCGTGTAGCACGCGAAGCAAGAGAAGAAAGTACAAGAAAAGCATAATAGAAACAGTGAGCAGAGGTGTGAGACAAAGGAGGAGTAATAACGAAGAACAGAACAGTTTCATTGTAAATGATAAGTCACAAGGAGTGGATGCATCTGTGCCACTGAGAACGATTTTGAGCCATGTCACCAATTGTTTCCAGCCATTGGTTTTTACCGACCCAATGACCACAAACAGTCAGGAATTCTATACCTTCCCACGTGACTTAAACTAACTGTTGTAGATTTCATTGACTGGTGAAGCCATGTTTTTGTTTGACCGCCGGTAGCTTTTTTCCAGCCTGACCCTATGTCAGCTAACATTGCCCGTCGAGGATGGTGATGGCTAGACATACGTAACACATGTCCTAACCATCTCAGTCGATGTAATTTCACAGCCTCGTCGATTAGTTTCCCCTCCTAAATACCAATCGACGTCTAACCTCAATATTGCTCACATTATTATACCACTTCACACGGGAGATAGAACGCATGCACCTGTGATCGGAAACAGCTAATCTTTTCATGTCTTCCACTCTCAGTGGCCAGGTCTCACAACCATAAAGGAGGACGGAGCGGACTGATGAGCAGTACACCCGCCCTTTGGTCGATAGTCGAACATCTCGTCTACGCCAGAGTCGGCATAAACTGGCATATGCGAAGCGAGCCCCCTGTATTCGTGCTGAGATTTCGTCAGAGATCATCCCATTGGGGTTGATGGTACTTCCCAGATAAGTGAAGCGGTCAACGTGCTCTACCACTTCACTCCCTATTTCTAATCTAGGCGTCGATGTAGTCCAGTCCTGTAACATCATCTTGCATTTGGCGGGAGCGAATCACATGGCGATCATTCGTAGATTGCAGCTCAAGGTGTTTAGAAGACTCTGCATTTTGTCAGCGTCTTCGCCTAGAAGGACTATATCGTCTGCATATTCAAAGTCAACGAGATTATTTTCCCTGGTAGCAAGTCAATCCCTGAGTTGCTGAAGTCACTTAGGGTTAAGTCCATTAACACATCTATGATGAAGTTGAATAGAAAAGGGGATAATGGGCATCCTTGACGGACACCACTGGTCGTCATCAGTTCAGATGACAGCTCGCCGTAAGCCCTCACCTGGCTGTATGAGTACGAGTAGAGTGCCTTAATCAGTGCAATATATTTTCTTGGAATTCCCTTTACAGCCAAGCATCTCCAGAGAACTTCTCGATCGACAGAGTCGAATGCTGCCTTTAGGTCAAGAAATATAATGACTGTTGGACGCCGGTAGGAATTCCTATGTTCTAGAATCTGTCGGAGGGTGAAGATATGATCAATACACCCTCTTCCTGGTCTAAAGCCTGCCTGGCTCTCTCGTGTTTGTGCCTCCCGAGCACCACTCAGTCTACGCATGATTATTGAGCCTAAGACTTTAGATACTATATTAGTCAAGCTAATCCCTCTGTGATTATCACAGGAAGACTTGTCTCCCTTCTTGTATATGGGGATAATCAGTGACTTACACCAACCCGATGGGACTTCTTCTGATTCCCAGACGCTGCCTAGTACCTCAGTTAATGCAGACAGTAAACTGTCTCCACCGTACTTAAATACCTCTGAAGTCATTCCGTCAGGTCCTGCTGCTTTGCCTAGTTTCAGATTGGTGACAGCTTTAGTAACCTCAGTTAGGGATGGAGGAGCTGTGTCTATATCCCATTCAGGGAGGTGTTGGATGTTCGGCAGGTTGAGCGTGGCTGTGGAAAAATTAAACTGCTCCTCATAATGCTGTTTCCAGCGATCCAGTCGTCTAACCTGGGAGCTAATTATAGTGCCATTTTTTTCCGAGATTGTTTCACTAATGATTTGTCTTCTCCCACCCGTTTCCCTGATGAGTCTAAATAGTTGCCTGGTGTTGCCTATCCTCGAAGCTTTTTCCATCTCTTTTGCCTTTGTCAGCCACCACTGTTCACGGTCCTTGCGGAGACTTTTCGTAAGTTTCCTTTTGTGCAGCTTTCGCTCCTCATTGAATTCTGAGCTCGCCGGAATAAGTCTTCTAGCATCTATCAGTTCGGATGAGGTGGTGAAGATCCAGTGGTTTGTACTGCTTTGAACTTTTCAATAATATCCAGTTCTAAGATGCCATTCGAAATGTAAGTTGACACTGTGTATTTCGATTATAGGCACATTACAGTGTGTACAGATTGATACAGAGAACAATATATTAAAACGAACATTCTCAATGTGTATCTAACATCTAGAGGTACATATTTCAGTGACTGATATTCCGAACATCAAAATTCAGCATAAGTTTTAACTTTATTTAATCTTTTTATCATGTAATTCATTTTACCAACTTTTTTAAATTGCATTAATGATAACTTTTTCCAAAAACAACCTTTTCAGTACACTTATTACAATCACAAATCGTTACGTAATGAAGTGACAGTTATAGAGTTATACGAGCCGACAAAACTATCCGGAGAATTATGTGCTAGTCATTCAATTCCAAGTCCTGGACAATTATTCCTCAGCAATCTTATTCCTTCGTGGTTGTCTACTTCAAGTTCAAAAAGTGATTCAAAATCAGTTAGTTCACGTTTCTCCTCTCTATTCCGTGCTAGTGATGTTGATGGATTTTGTGGTTCAACAGGAGAGAATTCTCTAGTTCCTCAGGTTTTTCAACAATCCTACATACTCAGTACTCCACCACGTAGTGGTGCAGCAGCTGTTTCTATTACTGATAGAGGAATAACATCTAAAAATATAATTTGTAAGTTATCCTCATATTAGTAAGACATTAATTATTATTAATTAATAACAAATATGCAGGAGAAAGTGGAGATGGGGATGTATACTCGCTTAGGAGGCCGCTAGGTGAAATTGCGCGCGCGTCAGGCCATTGCTCGATTGGAACCCGAAAGGGAAGCGCGGAGTGGGACGTCAGTGCACGGGTGACATGGAGGAGATCGTGTGAAGAGGAGTTGAAACAGTATGAACTAACGTAGATGCAGGTGAAAAGTAAGCAGAAGGAAGACAGAAGCAAGTGGAGACGTGCAGTTGAAGCCCTATGTTCCACTAGGAACCCAAGGGAACAATAATAATAGTAATAATTCTTGAGTTCATGATTTTTTTCGTAAGCATAGTAATATTTCATTTTCCTAGTTAGATTCGTTTTTTTCTGGTCAGGATTTTATTCCTTTTTAACTTTGATGAAACACTTAGTCAGAGTAAACTTTGTTGTCTTGGTAGTTCAATTGATATCATTTTATGATGAAGTTCAGCTGATGCTAATTGTCATCATACATCTTTAGGGAAAGACTAGTGAAAGGAGTTACTTAATCTAAGAGTAGAATTTAGATACTGTAATGGAATATTATTCCATATTATTATGATTATTGCTATTATTATTATTATGAATATTGTACCATTCTGTGTGCAATGCCGCGTAAACGTATGTAATTATTAGATGGTTGGAGGCAAGTGGCAAGAAGCCTTGGACCTAAGTTCCATGCTTGTTAGTACTCATCAGAAAGGAGTATCTGCAATCTTGAAGGAAGTCATGCCCCTTTGGGATTCGAATCCGCCTTGTCCAGTACCGCAATCAGAGATGGTACCACTCAGCTATCTGGACACAGAGCCTGAGATTGCAGATATGCCTTGTTGTTGAGTGCCAGCAAGCACGAAATGTTAACCTAAGGTTTCCTGTCGATTGCCTCCAACCACCTAATAACAATAATTCACAGTGCACCATGATGGCAAGCCACCTAGAACATGGTGACCATATTGCAAGCTTTGCTGATAGAATTGATTCTGCACTAACCCAACGACTAGACGCTTGACATTAGTTATTATCATTATTGTTTCCTTTAGTTCCTAGAGGAAAATAAGGCTTCAGCCGCACATCTTCATTATGTTGGGTTCTCTGCCAACGTTTTCACCTAGCTCCACGTCTGCCCACATTCTTTCACACTTCTTTCACATGACTTCCTCCATATCACCCCACCTTCCCACTGACGACCAACTCGCTGCTTCCCATTCGGGTTCCTCTCGAGCGATAGCCTGGCGTTAGATGTCAATTAATGGTTTGTTTTCTCAGAGTATGGCCAACCCAACTCCATTTCTTCCTGCCTATTTGTTGCACAATCGGTTCCTGGTTGGTTCATTCCCATTAGTTACTGCCTAGTTTCCAATGAAAGTAAATGTATATAACATGGAAAGGAGTACTTGATTGTCACCTGGCAAACGAATTATATCACATGAAGTTACTTTACATATATTTCCACCTAAAGTTTGTATGATTTTCACTCAAATTACTGTTTATGATGTAGGAAAGAAAGTAAAATCTTCAAATTTCTGAATACCATTATGATAATTGTTGTCCGTATGCTGAAGGATTCCAATTTATATTGTTGTCTCATGTTATCTCATCTTCGGTTCACATATTATGTAGCAGGTTAAGAAAGTGGAAAGTAGGTGAGAAAGATACATCATAGGCCGTCACTTAAGTCGATGAAGAAATATAGATGAAATGTGAACCCATCTACGCCAACTGAGGCCGATTCTACATTGTCACTTATTATTATTCCCTTAGCTTCCCATTGGAACACGGTGCTTTAGCAGCACATCTCCATTTCATCCTGTTTTCCGCAGTAGTCTTTAGTTTCCTCCACAATTGCTCATAGGCTCTCATCTCCTCTTCACACCATCCCTTTCATGTCACCTTCGGACGCTCAACTCGTCGTTTTCCATCCGAGTTCCACTCGAGAGCCTTCCTCGTGGTGTCACTCAACGGTCTGCTCAGCATGTGCCCGATCCATCTCCATTTTCTACCGAATATTTGTTAGGCAATAGTTTCTTGGTTGGTGTGTGCTACTAGAGACCCTTGTTGCTTATATCTTCAGTCTGGAGCCAGCGAAGACAGCTGTTTTTAAAAGTTTGCAGTGGACTACTGTACCAAGTCTCTGAAGCATATAGAAGCATTGACTCACTTGAAATCAATGTCGAAAATCCAAATCTTGTTCTTTATGCTTAGCGCAGCTGATTCCCAGATTGATTTAAGAGCGATGAAGATCTGTCATGCCTTTCCTATCCTGACTGGCTTTGAAACCCTCATCCGTACTGCACCTGTAGTTGAAATGATGCTGTGTAGATAGTTGAGAGTGATGACTTCCTTCAGATTTCTTCCGCTAATCGTAATCTATCACACATAGTTTTCATCATTATGCTCCGATTATCTCATTATCAGCCAGGAAGCTTATATTGCCAAAACTTTGAAAAATTTCTCATTATTAATTATTTAGTTATGGTAGTATGTCAGATGTGTGTGTCTACGTTAATGCACTTAGAAAATATCTGTAGTCTTATAGCGTTACTACCTGGTTTTTAAAAACTCTGTGTAGTGTCCATTGATCCACATTGCTATATCACAGTATTTACACTATTTGAGTATACGTCGTCTTTGCATATGTATCTCTGTTGTCTCTCATACATCTCACCTGGTTGGTATGTGTCAACAATACGAGTCGCCCATTCCTAGATCTCTACACGAATTTCATGGTACAGACATAGTTCAACAGGTTGGGAAGGTAAAGTGTACTATGGTGTTTTCCAAGTTACTTGTTTAAAATTATATATATATATATATATATATATATATATGATTGGTCACGATCTGACATCGGTTAAAAAACCATTGGAAAACTAGGGAGTACTGGATAGCTGTTTTGTGTTAGTTTGGGACTCTCTATTTGTACGCACTTAGGACCTTCCAGTCGTAAGGTGAGCTTGTCGACCATACAGCCACCGAGACTCGATCCAATAGTTTGTGAATTCCAGCTTTTACCTGTTCGCGATATTTTGTGCGACCGCCAGTAGCCAATGTCACAGATAAGTAACTGTCCTCTTGTCTGACTCATTGGATCCCTCTAGTTATGACATGTTACTATAACTTCTGGTATAGAGGCAGTCGCCAGTAGTAAGCACCAGATTAATTAACTATTAAGTGTTGGTTTTTAATGGATTTTTTGGATTACATAATCAATCACTAGGTGACATCAGCTTATTATCAATCCCATAAGAGTGTTTTATATTTTACTTGCTATTGAACATCTATCAACATTCTGTGTAACATTTTTAATGCGATTCAAAGATGTTTTTTGTTTGTATAATTTCCAGTTGCTTTACAGAAGAACAGTCTCATTGAACTTCCAAAATCCTTTTTCGATCCCCGTCGCAGTTTAGATATGACACCTGAATTGATGTAAGTTCCAATTGTTGATAAGAAGTTGTGTTTAACTGATTTTTTCAGTTAGTGATTGTTTGGATGGTATGTATTGCTTGGTTGTCAGTTTTTCATCTCTAAACTAAAGTAGAATCTGTTTAAAATTGAATTAAATTAATTGAAGCAGTACTCTCTGTTATGCGATATGAGCTGTACATGACTTCTTTAAGCATGTTTTTTTGTGTTTCGCTGCTGATAGTCCAAAATTTATGCTGTTCTGTGATGTCTACTCCACTTAACTGATCTACCACAGTAGTTCTACTTTACCAAACCTGAGCTGTGTTGTCTTCTCCTATCTAATATGTAGGTCGCGATGGGCGAGTGTTTAAGGCGTTGGACTAGAAATCCAATGGGGTTTCCCCGCGCAGGTTCAAATCCTCCTTGCGACGTAGTGATTCTTCGCGTCGGTGGCGCAGTGATTAGGATTCTCGCTGATCATGCACATGGCCCGAGGTTCGATCCCCTGCCGACGCACACGTGATATCTGTGGTTGGTCTGCATAATTTGGGCTACCGATATCCATGCTGAAAATTCCATACTTGTACCAAAAATACAGTTTGGAATCAAGCTGCAATCAAAAATAAAATAGATACTATGTAGTTATTATATGTATTCACCCCACCTGGCCAAGAGGATGAATCTTCAAAATTCACCTTGAGGGTGTCAGGAGATGCCACAGCCAGTTCACGAGGATTAGCTGGCGTAGGGATAGTTTCGAGTACTAGGGCAGAAAAGACATTACTTGACTGGATCCCAGTAGATAGCCGAATGTGTGCTGTCCGTCTGAACGGATCAGTAAGAAGGAGAAAGGACTGCACTACTCGCCGATGCCTTTTCGTAATCTCCGCCTACGCCCCCACTGACTGCAGTTCGGATGAAACGAAGGATGAGTTCTACCAAAAGCTGTCTAGTTTGGTGAGAAAGGCTAAACGCTCAGATATAGTCGTTCTAGCTGGTGACTTTAATGCTCAAGTAGGGAAATTGTGTCAATCTGAGAAGGATATCGGTGGCACCTATGGAGTCCCGTGCCAGCGAACCGACAACGGTGACCGTCTCCTACAGTTCTGTTCAGATAATCATTTGTTTCTTGTAAGCACTAACTTTAAACACAAGGAGAGACACTGTTTAACCTGGCGACCCCCATCATCAAACCAACGCTGGACACAAATAGACCACATAGCAATAAGCTATCGTTGGCGTGGGTCGGTAGGAGATTGTCGCTCCTTCTGGAACACGTGTGTAGATACCGATCACGCACTGGTCCGGGCTCGTGTGTGCTTACGACTGAACGGACGTAGGAAACAGCTGGCGGTAAAACCATCACGTCCCCAGCTCGATCAGGAAACTAAATCCCTATTTGAGGAAGAACTAGCTAAACGCATATCTGTGTTCGACAGCTGTGCTCACCCTGGAGAAGCCTGGAAGAATATTCAGTCAGCTATAGATACAGCTGTAAAAGCTGTGAATAAGGCAAATCCAAAGGTGAGTAAAAACCACTGGATTTCGACTGCCTCATCCGAACTGATAGATGCTAGAAGACTTATTCCGGCGAGCTCCGAATTCAATGAGGAGCGAAAGCTGCACAAAAGGAAACTTACGAAAAGTCTCCGCAAGGACCGTGAACAGTGGTGGCTGACAAAGGCAAAAGAGATGGAAAAAGCATAGACGATAGGCAACACTAGGCAACTCTTTAGACTCATCAGGAAACGGGTGGGAGAAGGCAAATCATAAGTGAGACTATTTCTGAGAAAAATGGCTCCTTAATTAGCTCTCAGGATAGACGCCTTGAACGCTGGAAAGAACACTTTGAGGACAATTTAACTTGCCTACAGCCACACTGAACCTCCCCCCATCCACACACACCCGAATGGGATATAGACACTGGTCCGCCGTCTGTAAGTGAGGTCACAAAAGCTATCAGTAATTTGAAACGAGGCAAAGCGGCAGGACCCGACGGAATTATTCCGGAGGTGTTTAAATATGGGGGTGACATACTAGTTTGTAGATTAACTGAGGTACTAGGCAAAGTCTGGGAATCAGAGACAGTGCCATCAGACTGGGGTAAGTCACTTATTATACCGATATTCAAGAAGGGAAACAAGTCCTCGTGTGATAATCATAGGGGGATCAGCCTAACGAACATAGTCTCTAAAATCCTAGGCTCAGTAATCATGCATAGACTAAGCAGAACTCGGGAGGAACAGACAAGGGAAAATCAAGCAGGCTTTAGACCAGGTAGAGGGTGCATAGATCATATCTTCACTCTTCGACAGATTCTAGAACATAGACACACTTTTCGGCGTCCAACAATTGTCATATTTCTTGACTTGAAGGCGGCCTTCGACTCCGTGGATCGAAAGGTACTATGGCAATGTCTGACTGTGAAGGGAGTGCCAAGAAAGTACATTGCACTAATCAAGGCACTCTATTCAAACTCACGTAGTCGTGTAAGGGCTTATGGGGAATTGTCATCTGAATTGGTAACAACCAGTGGTGTCCGACAGGGATGTCCACTTTCCCCATTTCTGTTTAACTTCATCATAGATATGCTGATGGAAGTATCCTTAACTGAACGTAATGACTTAGGAATCGACTTGTTACCAGGGAATAGTTTTATGGACTTAGAATATGCAGATGACATAGTCCTGTTAGGGGAGGATGCTGACAAAATGCAGAGTCTTCTGAACACCTTGAGCAGCAATCTTCGTATGTTTGGCATGCGATTCGCCCCTGCAAAATGTAAGATGCTGCTACAGGACTGGACCACGTCAACCCCTAACTTAGTGATAGGGAGTGAAGTGATAGAACATGTTGACCACTTCACCTATTTGGGAAGTTGTATTAGCACCAACGGACTGATTGGCGATGAAATCTCAGCACGGATCCGAAAAGCTCGAGCTGCTTTCGCTGACTTACACCATCTCTGGCGTAGGCGTGACATCCGGTTATCAACCAAGGGACGTGTGTACTGCTCATCAGTTCGCTCCGTCCTTCTCTATGGCTCTGAAACATGGCCAATACGTGTTGAAGACATGAAAAGGTTGACTGCTTTCGATCATAGATGTCTGCGATCTCTGTCTCACGTTAGGTGGTTTAATAAGGTAAGTAATGTTGACGTTAGGCGTAGAGTGTTGGGCAAAGAGGGAAAATCAATCGACGAGGCTATAAAGTTACATAGACTGAGATGGCTAGGTCACGTGCTGCGCATGCCTAACCATCGCCTCCCCCGACGGGCATTACTAGCTGATATAGGTTCAGGTTGGAAAAGAGCCAGTGGTGGCCAAACAAAAACATGGCATCAATCCATGAAATCCTTGACAGTTAAACTGAGTCAGGTAGGGAGGGAGATGCAGACTTCCGGGTTGGGGCCCTCGGGACTCTAGGAATCAATGGCTGGAGACAATAGGTGACATGGCTCAAAATCGTTGTCAATGGCGCAGATGTATTCAGTCTCTGTAATCTTTCATATTCCTTTCTACCATTACCCATTCTGTTTCACTCTTATACTTGTCAAACTCTATTGATTCTCTCCACTCATCTTCTTGTCTACCTCTGTGTGCTATTTGGAACGTGGCAACTCGAACTGGTGCACTTTGGTGCCAAGTTCTATGTTGAATCCAGACAGACAGAGACAGACAGTTATTATATGAGCTGATACCACTTCTTTGTCTAGCTGCAGCTTTCTTTCTTCCAGCTGAGTTCTACAGTCGTAAAATGGTTTTCGAGGGCTAATTATGTCCTCTACTGGTTGGATGCAGTTTGTATGATGTTTGGTTTAAATGAAAATATAGAGATGTAAAGGTAGTGTCATCCTTAAGCCTATATCAAGTTTCTAAGTCTCATATTTACATCACTTTCGGCCAAAATTTCACTAAATAATGTGATATATACAGATAATGGATATAAGTTGTGTTGTTTAACAATACAGTATCACCTCTTCGTCTTATAGATTACTTCCAGTTTCACTGAAGAAAAAATTTAATCGAAAATTCATTACTTGGTTTTACTTAAGAAATTATAAGAAGGGGAAGAGGACTGCAGCATTTTCACCGTTGATTTAGATTCTAAACCGTATGCGATGCCAAGTAGAACCACTATTCCAGAGAGTCTATCAGGCCTCACCCCCTCAGTCGTTATGCAACAACTCAATACAACTACTCTTCGTCCCATGATAGTACTTCATTGGCTGACCACCTGGGCTTTTTACAGAAAATGAACAATGAACCGTTTGGAAGCCATTGTCACGTCGAATTCGTCCATGACGACATCTTCGATTGGAAGGCGATCCTCACATCTTGTCCAAACAGTCTCCGTCGGACCTCAGAATTACTTATGCAACGTCGCTGTCAGATACGAGGTGGCGATGATCGAATAAACAACATCATTGCTTATCCTTAACTAGTAGAGACCAGATATCAGTCACCAAGACTGTATACATTGAAGCATTGTGAACATAACTTTTGACAACCATCTAACATCGAAGTGATGCTCTACACGTAGACGTCACGATTAGGGTAATCTGCTATCATGAAATAATTGTTTGCACGCTCAGGGTCGAATAGTCTTTGTCCATGTAGCAGATCTACTTAGCCATCAGTGCTCATACGACCTAAGACTGCCTACTGAGTATTATTGGTGACAGAGTTATAGGGGAATGTTAACCCTGTACAGCTCTACTACTGTTCAAGAGCACCGGAGATAGGTGGTTACGTACCGTCACTCAATCTGCTTTTTTTCCATACAGAGCCATCAAACTGTCGACAAATTTCTGGGAAACACCAATTATGAAAAAAAGTCCTGTTTCAAAAATTGAACGCAAAATGAATATCAAAAAGTATAATGACTGTTAGCTTACAATGTCATAGTGTTTTATCAACTGCTAGATGATGAGCATGCGTCCTGAGTCAAACCCAGCTTTGAGACAATTAGTTTTTCAAGTCTTTTGGAAAGTGTGTTTCTTTGACATGACTTATAATTTTCTCATACCTTGACACTCATTTTCTTTTGAAGGTAGGTAGTAGTAGTAGTCTTATTCCATATTGGTTGGACCCTCTCAGTGTTTCATATTTTAAAAGTTATTCTAGCCAGTTCCTTGACTACATTGTCGCCACCATTATTTAAAACAAAAAACCCTGAAATGCACTTGTTTGATTCAGATGCTCTATTGCTGTTGAGTACTCAGAGTTATTTTTAAGCCTCTACCATGTTAAGTGGATCACTGCTGACTGTTTATGAAACTGTGTTTGTTTTCTTCCCCTTACTTTAAGGTAGAATATTACTGAACTGCTTTATTATATTTATATTCTCGTTTTAGGGAAGAAGGTGTTCATCCATATGCTCCTGTACTTCCACTTTCTGATCAAGCTATGATTTCTTATAATCAATCAGTAATGCGTATTCGAGCTATACGAACAGCGCCTACAGGTCTTGAGTCTACTGGTTTAGTATTTGCGTATGGATTAGGTAAGCTGTAAAAGATTTATTTACACATGTATCAGTATTTACACTTGTCATTTTAAATATGATTTATTAACTTTTTAACAGTCTAATTGTTGGCCTCACCTTCACTTTATAGGTTGATACTATTCTCCTCTTCTGGATATAAATTGTTTAAGTAAATCATAAGTTTAATTGAATTTGAGATTTTCCCGTCGATTGATTGGACCGAAGTGCTCGGTCTCAGGTAGACGTGTCGGCTTCTTTTGCAGATGGTTCGACGATGTCTGGGCATCTAATTATTATTTAATTGGTGAATGGTGACTGGCAATGGAATCCAGGATGCGCATCTCGTCCTATTTGGGACTCGTTAGCTGGATATACCTGCATTTCTCAGTGAGTGATGATGTTCCCACCGAGGCTCGGACCCAGTGCCTATAGTTTCAAACGCCATTTATGAGTACTGGGTTCGAGCCTCCGTGGGAACATCATCACCCACTAAGAAATGCAGTTACACCCCGCTGACGAGTCCCAAATTGGACGAAATGCTCATTCTGGATTCCACTACTAGTCACCATCCACCAATTAAATACAAACTATAAGTTTGTGTCTACAAGTAGATTTAGAACTTTACTTGGGCCTTAATCTTCTCATATATTACGACTAACAGAATTTCGATTCATGCACTTCCACTAGCTTCATCTGGCAGTGACATTAAATAGCAGAATACTTTAATAATCATTTATTGTAATCCTTTTTCAACCAACTGTTGGATGTCATCCAACTTTTTTTGGCATTCGTTTACATTCTGAGAGGAACATAGAACTTCAAATTGAGCTTTTGAAGTTTCAGTAGCATTGGTGTCTCGTTACGGGATAGAATTGCTAGCCTCACTCCTAACCTCCCTTCTTTGCAAGGCATAATACTGCCTAATTGAGGATTAGCAATGTGTCGGCTGGCAATCAAACGCGGGCCACTTGCGTTGTTTTCGGGTATCCTGACATTGAATCACTGACTCACTTTTCATTTAAAAGTAGAATATTTGATTCTTTTGACAAGTTAAACTTTAAGCACCACTAGCTACCAGTGGATTGTGTCCGCGCCACTGACCCTAAATGGTTCAATGAGTTTTATTCACGTGAACTAAAGCTTCTTTTTCGCTTGATTCAAGTCAGATGACTGCTGTAACGCAGTTGCGGTTGCGAATGATTCTAATATTTTTCAGGAACATGTTTCGCCAGATCTCATATTTCCTTATCCCAGATTTTGTATATTTGTAGTCACTAGGTTTTGAAACAGCCTGTGAGAGTTGTAGCTGGTGAAACTCAAAATGTCTCATATCAACAGTTTAATGGAACCATCGCTGCAGAGATATCGCTCCCTGGAAAATGGAGAGTTTTACTTCCCTATTCGGAGAAGGTGTCGTTGTACATGTAGATGAAACGGTTTTTTTAGAGAAAAAAATACAACCATGGTCTTGGACGAGCGAACAATGTTTGGCTGATTGGTTTATATGATACCTCTCTACGGAAAGGATTCGTCGAGAGGATAGCAGATGCCTATTATTACTCAACTGGTTAAACTAGGATATATAATACACATAGATGAGTGGAAAGGTAATAACTCCTTGTCCTCCCTTGGAAATATTCACCATAGAGTCAACCATTCCAATGATTTTGTGGATCCCATCATGGCGACCCACACGAATTCTACCGAAGGCTTTCAGGGAAGGTTGGAAAACAGGATTAGAGCCATTCAGGGATCCAAAGCAGTGCCATTTATAGTCGCTTAGATGAATATATGTCTAGGATGTGGTGTAATTTTTTCATTGATACTCCTATGCTAAACTGGGAAATGTTTTTATCACATGGGAGAGAAAGGTATCCTCTGTAATACTTTTATACAGTTTTTATTCATTTCTTCATAAATATATGTATTCCATACCCAAAGACACCTCCTTCATGTGACTGATGCGTTCAAAGTTACTTGCTGTTTGATAGTTAGTAGTTCCTAAAGTTTAACTTTAGCGTCGGTGGTACAGCGGTTAGGACGCACATAGTCCAGGGTTCGATCACCGGCCGACGCACTCCTTTACCTTGATAAGCCAGTAATGAGACTGGTATAAAGGAGAGGCTGGGCATGAGGCTAGCAACCCCATCCCGTAAAAATCAACACGGCTACAAAAACTTCAAGTCTCTAGCTTGAAGCCCTATATTCCACTGGGAACGTGAACGAATAAAAAAAATTTGACTTTAACGATTCTTTCATATGACAAATATCTGTATCTGTTATACCTGTGTACTTCCTTTTCAGATGTATTTTTCACTAGAATATCTCCATCACAGACATATGATTTACTCAAAGAAGACTTTGATTATACTGCTATAGCTACAGTTACATTAGGTATGATAGTCGCTTCCATTGTATCCTGTCGTCTTGCCAACAGGCGATTAGTATTCAGAGCATGGGCTTGAAGCCTATCATCAGTGTTCCTGTTGTGATTTTCTCTCTGGCCTAATTATTATGCGAAATAGTTCATTTAGTACATTACTGTTATTTTTATTTCACCTGTATACTTTTTATTTTCCACTTTTCTTTTTTACTGCTTGTATCAGTTTTGTATAATCTTGTTGTAAATGTATAAATGCTTGCCCGCATTGATATATGTATATGTTGGTTGTATTTCATATTATGTATTAATAATAATATATTACAATGAAAATAATACTTCTCTTTAAGTTTTTGTGTTCACTGGGATTTGATTGTTCTCAAGGTTTGGCATCCTCAAGAAGTGATATTAGCTGATTAACTGAATTGACAACTTAGGGATTTGTAAACTAGTTGCGAAATTATTAAAAACTTAAAAGTAGTCGGTAACTGTTTCGTTTTAGTTTGAGGAATGCTCAACACTAGAGGCACGTTTCTACAAGAGGTCGTTCCTGAAGCATCAGTTTTCGAGGGCATGAATGTTACTGTTCAGCTAGTAAATAAGAATAAAATTACTTATGATTTCTAACTTTTGCTATTTTTCATGTAGTGCAGTTCCAACACCTGACTAACTATTAGGACGTAGTTCGATTCTTTCAGTGAGTAATTCATCATTAGTGTTTGAACATAGAGTTATTTATATTTGACATGCATTGATTAAAGTAGTCGCAACTGCTTAGAACTTAGCACTAAGATACACCATTGCAGGTTGCCATACATCATAAATTTTACACATAAAAGAGTAGAGAATAATGCTGCAAAGAGACTATAATAAATGGGTAGGAAAAAAAATCACATGAAAAATGATGGAGATTTAATGGATGTGGGAGTTCACAAATAACGGATGCATCTATTCCATTAAGAACGACTTTGAACCACGTCACTAACAATGTGCAACTATTTGTTCCTATCATTTCGAAGACCTCAGCCTCCCTATGTATCTCATATCAACTGTCAAAGCTTTCGTGGATTGACTCTATATTTTGATTAGACCATCCCTGCTTTTTTCCAACCTAATCCCATGTCAATTAATATTACTCGATGAGGAGGGCGGCGGCTGACTATGCTTAACACGTATTCTACCAATCTCAATCGATGTAACTTTACAACCTCATTGTCTAACACTCACCTTTTACTCTCAGTATTACTCACCGTATTATACTACTTAGCCCGACAGGTAGAAAGCAGAAACCCATAGTTAGATACAGTTAACTTTTTCATGTCTTTCACTGTCAACGGTCACGTCTCACAGCCATAAAGAAGGACAGAGCAAATCCCTGCTCAGTACACATGCTTGATTGATAGCTGGATAGGCCAGAGACGATGTAAGTCTGTAAAACGCGACACGAGACCCTTCTGTGATTTCGTCAGTAATCACTCCATCAGGGGTGATGCAACTTACCTAATAAGTGAAATGGTCAGCACTCCGAGTCATTTCACTCTGTATATTTAAACTGGAGATCGGTTCAGTCTAGTCATGCTGTAAAAGATTTGGCAGAGCGAATCACATGCCAAAACTCGAAGATCTCTGTTCAAGGTGTTCAGAAAACTCCTCGTTTCATTGGCGTCTTCATCTAGGACAAAAATATCATTCGCATACTCAAAGTTGACGAGACTGTACTCTGATAACAAATTGACGCCGTGGTCGCTGGAGTCAGTAAATTTATGGTGAAATTAAACGGAAATAGAGATAGTAATTATCCGTGACTGACGCCACTGGTTTTGATCACTTCAGATGACAACTCTCCATAAACTCCTACACGGCTTCCTGATTTCGGGTAGAATGCTTTGATTTGTGCGATGCACTTTCTCAGAACTCTCTTCACAGTCAAACAATGTCATATCACCTCTCAATTGAAGGAGTCAAGTTCCGCCTTCAGGTCAAACAATGTGGCAAGTGTTGGACTCCGGCAAGTATGTCTATGTCCCAAAAGCTTTCGAAGACCGGAGAAATAAACAATATAACCTCTTCGTTGCTTAAAGTCTACCTGGTTTCCCGGGTTTTTATTTCTTCCGAGCACCTTTTAGTCTATATATGATTATTGAACCTAGAACTTTAGATACTACATTAGTCAAGCTTATCCTCCTATGATTATTACATGAAGACTTGTGTCTTTTCTTATAAACTGGGATAATTAATGATTTGCAACTGTCCAGGTGGACAATTTCATTTCCGCACAATTCACTTAATGTCTTAATTAATACGGTCAATAATTCAACTTCGTCATACTTAAACACCACTGGGATCATATCATCAGGTCCCTCTGGTTTACCTCATTTTAGATAAAGGACGGTATTTGCGACCTTAGATATAGTTGCTGGGCCGGTATTTGTATCTTATATAGGTAGGTTTTGGTTCCTTGGCAAATTTAGCATTGCTATGAACTGGTTAGATTGTTCTTCATATTGTCCCCTCCAACGTTCCAGTCTTACCTCCTGAAAGGCAACTAAAGTATCATCCTCGTGAATCGCTCGTAGCCTGATTCTAAGTAGTTTTCTGGTATTATCTACCACCAACAGCGTTTACCACTGTTTATACACTGGATGTAATGCCAGGTTTCCTCAGAGTGGATATCGCTGTTCAGTTATTTCCTCCCTAAATAAAACTTCTCATTAAGTAGTTGGGGTGTAATGGTTTTCCAACTGCCTGTTACCGATGTCTGTCAGTTGTATGCATTTACGTGAAGTAACTAGTGCATGGTTGGAGTCTACGCATATGTTCCAGAAGCAGTGACAATCTTCAGCTGGTCCTCTTCACTGAAAACTTATAACTACACGGTCTGTTTGCGTACATTGTTGTTTTGATGATGGAGGTCACTTCTTTTTTGAAATTAGTATTGACCAGCAGCATATGATCTTATGCACAGAATTGCAAACCGGGATCACTGTTATTACTTCGGCACAGGACTGCATTTGTACAGCTTCCCTACTTGCAGACTGAGGTCGCCTACTAAAGTGATTGTATCTAAACGCTTTGCTTAATTATTTTTTTTGATTCAACAGTTTCTGGTAGAACTTATGCTTTGCTTCATCCGAACTATAGACTTTTGGGGGTTAGATTGAGATTATGGTAAAGCACCGATGGATTTCACAATCTTTCCCTCTCGTAGGTGTGTTCATCCTAATAGCACACATACAACTGCCTACCGGAATCAAACTAGGTAATGACTTTTATGCTCTAGTTCTCAATGTGATTCTTAAATCAACAAGTTCACTGGAACTAACCGAAGGATGTTTTAACAGACATAAAGTGAATTTTGTAGATTCACTACGTTGACTTTGTGGGCTCCAGTGAATGACCATAAAAATTTCCATTGCCCGAGGTGTCAAAGTTCTGACTAGTGAGCCCTGTTGTCCAATCCAACATAAGGCAAATATGAAGTTGACAGTGTCATTTAGAGAGATTAGTTGGTGTTTTTCTATCTCAGATGGATTCTAATGGTTACAGAGTTAAGAGAAAGTGGGAAAGTTACTAGCAGTATAGCATTAACAGTGGCAGGGAAGCCAGAAGATAGAGGTTATGGAATGCTTTTTTAAATTTGGGTGGTTATTACGCACAAGATATTAAGTAATAGGAATACTGGGTCTTCGGGTTCACGCAGCAATGTGTAAACAAAGTTTTCATCGATTGAAATAACATCTTTGAGTAGTCATTCTTTTCTCTGTTATTATGATTCTTAAGCTGAATGTTTCGATTGCAGTAAGTAAGTGTTTGAGCAAACCAGTAATCGAATTTAAAATCACTCAACAGAATGTAGTTGAGAAATGCATTCGTCTTAGAAACTGTGATGATTTAGTTGTTAAGACGAGTGAAACCCAATTTTTTATTCGGTAAACGTTTGTCTATAAGATGAGTTAGGCTGTACAACGTTTGAGGCACAGGTGATCTATTCTTTCCATACTAAACAGATTAGGTTTACAATAACCGAAAAAGTTGTAGTGTGTTGTACGCATATTACGTAGCTGTTTATTTAAGGATTGATTGTTAGCAAACCACAGATGATAACTATTACTGTGGTACCCGAGAAGGCCTAAGAGTAAATGCCAGCTGATGCGCTTAAATGTTCGCATAAAATCTTTTTTATACTGTGAAAAAAGTTTCAAAAGAGGAGCTGGATTTAAGTATTCAAGGGGCTTTATACTTTATTATTCCCCATAGGTATACTATCTGTTTTCGTGCTATGAATTCGTGATATTTGTTCTTCTTTTAACAAAGAAGCAATATTTGAGAATTTTACATCGAGTTGATTACTTTTTGGGTATTCATCTCGCATTTTTAAATACATGAAATAAGAGCTTCGAAATACCTTCTACTGAGTAAAAGCTATTTCACATCACTACAGATCTTCCTTATCCTGTAGAGCACTTGTCATTTTGCTATAATCATACTAACAATAATTATAACTACGCTGATTATGTAAAAAATGTGTTCAAATATAATTGTAGGATATTTTCAGAAAGCACGTATTAATTTAAAGTGACACATTAAAAGATGAAACTACTTGGATGTTCGGTTCGGGTAACATAATATAGTATTTCATAAAAACGACAAATCCGTGGAAAGCGTTGATGATACCACTGCCAGTAAGTAGTTAGGAGACTAGTTGTGGTAACTCTTAGCAAATTTGTCTTTCATTTTTTCTTGGTTGCTCTGCAGAACATTCAGCAGCACGTGGGAATTTTCTAACAACTTGAAAATACTATGTAAATTATGGGTATACTATACTTTGGAGTAAGCTTGTTGGGACTCAGCAATTGCCTTGTCGTATGAGTTTCTAATAACTAGCTTCTTGCTTAGAGAATCGTTCACCTTCGCAAGCTTTTCGGAAATAATTCTCATATCGTGTTGAAGTCGGTTCTTTTCATCATCTTCTTCTATAATCGCTTTTTGCAGCTGGTCTCTTTTCTGACATAGGTCTTCTATCACTTAACTACTATAATTTGCAAATCAGAATGTTTTACGTTTGATGAGTTCAGTATTATGTTGTTGAAGAATTTGTGCATCCTGAATCATTTTCAAGTATTTGGGCAAATGCCGAGTGTGTAACCAAGGTAACAGAAGCGCTAAACAATTTTAGTTTTCTTATCCAATATCTAATATCGTTTTTACGAGCTAATATAAACCAATTTGATTTCTTTGTGCCTGTCTCTTGATTGTGAGGTATGGGTTCCTGATCTTCGGTAAACTTCTGAGTAGCTCATCCCGCCACTCGACTGTCGTAGCTTTGTTTGACTCCGAAAGGAGTAGTGCTGGGATTAATTATGTTTGGTTTGAAGCACGAGGTGTGTTAATACTGTTACTACTGTGAATGGAGCTGATTTTTTGCCGGTTAGTATTCCGATCTCTTCGTCAAAAGAAAAGAGATAATAATAATAGATATTATTGGTGAAATTATTCAGACTAACAGACAGAAAAAGAAATAAGAAAACGTAACAGTAGTCAGGTGATTAAATTTTAAGAATAATATGAACAATACATATATCGGTAATAATTATAATAATAATAGGTGTGGTTAAAGTTGTCAGGAGAGTAAGACGGGAGAGAATGCAAAGAAGTAAAACGACGAACTCAGTTGTATACCTCTGAATGGTCTATGGGATTTTAAGGGGATAGGCTATTTGGACGCTGCATGATTTTCCAGCCTTCGCTTAAAGGCGTCCATAGACGGTGCAAAAGTTACATCTGCCGGTAAGAAATTCCAGGGACGGCAAACCTGCAGTGAAAAGAAATGGGGGCGCACTGGGGTCCTTGCCCTCTGGTGAGATATCCTTCTGGGATTTCCACGAGGGAGCCTATACCTACTCAATGGTGATTCTTGTCATTTGTTATCTTGTGGGCAGTAATCATATCCACCTAAGCCGACGGTAGCTAAGTTCGAATAGACCTAATTTCTTTAGCCTTTCATCATATGGTTTATTTCGGCGAGCAACCATTCCTATTGTCGCCTGTCTTTGGACCCTTTCCAAGCGGTTTGCGTCTCCTCAAAGAAGTAGTGGTGCAATGATATTATGCACTTCATGGTGTGGTCTGACGTACGTTTTGTACAACCTTAGAAAGAGCTCAGGAGTGAGTGCACCTCTCTGTGTAAAGTCTATGACCGCATATAACCACGCCACGTCCCCCGTGCAATTTACGCTTGTGTCCACTTTTTCCGTTAGAACTAGACCTAAGTCACGTTCCGACGTTGCGCGGGACAAGCTTTCATTGCGCAGGGTGTCACTTGCATTCTGCAATCTATGAGTGCATGATTTCACTACTTTGCACTTTTTCAGGTTGAAAGTCATACCATTGGCCACCTCCCAGTCCTCCAGAATCTTTAAATCGGCCTGCAGCTTATCTGTGTTCTCCGGACACTTTATCGCCCCCCCTATATCTTTACGTCGTCAGCGCATAGAAGAGTTGGGCAGCTTGGATGGCGTGGCAGATCACTGATAAAAATCAAAAACATCAGTGGTCCTTGGATAGAACCCTGCGACACGCCTGATGACGAGCTGTGCCAAGATGAACGGACTCGACTGACCTTAGTGCGAAATTTCCTTCCAGCCAGATAGTCCTTTAACCTTGACAGAAGTGGCTTATCTATACCTGCCTGACTTATTCTGTTTAGGAGAAGGTCAGGGTGAACGGTGTCTATAACCTTTCAAAGTATAGAAAGACCAGATGGACTGGAACATTCATATCCCAGCATGATGTCCAATCGTCCCAAGCTGATAGTAGGTTTGTTACAAGGGTATGCCTTTCCCGAAACCGTGCTGGGCTTCATGGGGTATATTGCTTGGTTTATCTGGACAGTAGCCACTAGGTCCCCCTCCTCTGAAATAGCAGTGCCACGATTTTGGACCCAAATGGTAATACACACATTGTTGTTAAGCTGTTTGTCGAAGGATAAACTGAATGTTTCAGCCATTTCCAGACTAGTGAGATACTGAGCGTTTGCGAATATTAAGGCTGTAAATCAAGACTCATAAACCGTTAACGCTCAGCTCTTCTACGCCGGGCCTCTCGCTGTTCCGCGAAGATATTCAGAAACGCCTACTATTAACCGACGCAGAAACAAAAACACTGTTTGGCGACTCAAGAATTCTTTATTCTAACGCCAAAATATAACCAGCTATACTGGCATTACAGACTAGGTTCTAAGAACAAATATTACAACAATAAATCACGATATTATTACTGACGGTTTTTCTACGTTCCTTTTGAACAGCGACCGATGAGACGATGACTGGTGGATTGATGCCTCCGCGAAAATATGGGGAATATGTAACATATCGTGTCAACCGCGCAACAGCTTTCATTAATTTGTACCAAGAAGAATAATATTTAAAAAGTGGATGTAAACCTGAATGTCTTTCTTGAGTAGATGTTAAACTGACACTTGTCTTAAACTCCAAGACACACTCGTCTATCTGTGGTTCATCTTCTCTACTAGGCCACACACCATCAGCCGTTAGCAAGAATTCCGGATCTTTCCACCACTTATTTTTAACCACATTCATATCAATAACTCCTCGCGAAGCTAGATCAGACGGATTTTTTCAAGACGGTACGTACCCCCACTGCTTGACGGTTGTTAGTTCACGAATTTGAGATACTCTGTTAGCCACAAAGCATGCATATCTTGCCGACTCTTTGAGTATATAATATATCGCAGACATCGAATCAGTCCAAAACATTACAGGATACGTGGGATAATCCAACTGTTGACACACCATTGTGAATAACTGCACAGCTAGCAAGACTGCAGTATGTTCTAACCTCGGAATCGAAACCGCCTTTAGGGGTGCAACAGAGACAGCACACCTCTCCAAGTAACTGGCTTATCAATATCACCAACACTAAATCCTAAGGTATCAGAGTTCACATCCCATCGCATACCGAATGTGCCTTCAACTGGCAGAGTATCAACAGATAAATCTCGTACAGTAGGTTCTCTGTCTTCTGGAACTATATGCTTCAAAACGTCTAGGCTGTTCGAGACCCACTTAGTTAAACGAAAGCCAGCCTTATCTAACACCTCAGTAATACTTGTTGCAAATTTAACTGCAGACTTATCATCATCGAAGGAGGCTAAACAATCATCCACATAGAAGCAACAATTGATGACATCCGGCAGATCATTAGAACCAAATGTGGACACTGCCTTTCGTAGAGCAAAATTAGCACGAAACGGGGAGGACGTGGCGCCAAATGGATGGACTGTCGTCCTATATTCTGACACCTTACGACAAGGACCATCATCAAACCACAAGAACCTTAAGTGATCTCTGTCGCTCTCTGGCACCTTCACCTGCAGGAACATTTCCTGTATATCCGCAGCGACAGCAACTGTAAACTTTCTGAATCTTAACAGCGGTCCAACTAATGAGCTCACGCAACATGGGCCGCTATACAGATTATCGTTCAAAGAAACTCCTTCATGTTTCGCAGAACAATCGAACACCACACGGAGTTTACCTGGCTTCCTCGGGTTAAAGACGGGATAGTGGGGCAAATACCACTTCCCTGGCTCACTCTGATCAACTAGTCTTCCAACGTAACCCTTCATTACGTGTTTGTCGACGACATCCTTATATTTGGCCCAGGGTTCTGCATCCATCAGAAATTTCTTTAAACCCATTAGTCTCTTAAGGGCAACTTTTCTATTACAAACTAACTGTCTGTCTTTAAATATCCATTGTAGGCCAACACTGAAACGCCCATTTTCGTATTTACAGGAATCCTCAACTATTTTTACTGCCTTTAGGTCCTCTGCAGAACGACCCTTCTCTGGGACACTGCAGCCGCAAAACTCCTTGTCATGCATATTTTTAATCATAGTCTCCAGTTTGTCCCCATTGTTTGCAACTAGTGATGATATGTGGACTATGGGTATAGGTCCTCTCACTGTCCATCCCAGTGGTGTTCTCGTCGCGAACAGATCATCTCCACCTCCGAATCTCTCTTCTAATACCTTGTGAGCTGCTGGCCCACTACATCCAATGAGTACTGTCACTTTACCACCTTGCAGCGTTGGAAACGGTATGTCACACAGGTGTGGCTTACCGACAACCGTTTCACAACCAGGTACTATAGCTTCGCTGAGTTTCATAATAGAGGTGGTGTAAGCAGTATCTACTTCAACGGTTTCCCCAGTAGTCAAGGATTCTAACTGAAATGACACTCGTTCACATACTACCGTTTTCGAAGAATTGAAAGTATTTACAACCAAGGATTGCTTTGGGCCCTTAATATCCAAGCAGCACGCCAGCTTAGTATCTGTCGGTATAACGTCTGAACCGTTATCCAACAGTGCATAAGTCTCTACCGAAGATTTCGGTCTTTTCAACTTAACTGGTAATACCCCTAAATAAACTTGTGGGTTGTCAAGGGTCTACAGATACTATTGCAATTAACCGATTTCCCCGGTTCTCTTACTGTTCTCGGAAGTGGGTGCACATCGATTGAACCACTACTTCCTTTCTCTGTCACCTTACAATTCAACATTGTATGCCCATTCCTTAAACAACTGATTTGCCATTTTTAACCTTTCTAAGGGGGACATAGCAATGAAGCGATTGCAACTGGTCAATTGATGCGTGTTATGGGAAACAAATCACTCATCCTTTCTCGATATGCCATAAGCCTTCACCGAAAATGCTTTCTTTATATTCGCTGGTTCCTTAGGTTCTACCTTAAAATGCAAAATGCTGGGGAATTTGCCCATCACCTGATTGACGTTGTCCTGTACCAGTTTCAGAATATCATCAAACTTTGACTCAATACCTTCGTCCTCCATACGAGAGCTTATCTTCACACATTTCGTTTGCAGTCAAGTAGGTAGGCGTCTCGCTATCACCTCTAGGACTGAGCTTGAGTTCAAATCACTCATGCATTTCATCGAAATCAACGTATACTTATAAGTCATCAGAATATCTAAAAACTCAGTGAGTGCCTTGGAGTCATCTTGTAACTGACCGCCATTACCCTTAACAGCCTCGGATAATTTCCCTACAATCATCGAAGGTCTTCCAAACCTTTGACGCAGTATGTTCATAGCTTCAGAGTATCCTTCATTAGAGGGCATCAACTTACAGCACTGTATAGCTCTTCAGGCAACTCCAGTGCAGTACCTCATCAAATACATCAATTTCAATTCATCACCTAATAAAAAACTACTCAGAATGATCTCAAACTCCTTTACAAACTGTGAATAGTCAGCTGGGTTTCCGTCGAAACACCGAGGTTCGTACTTAGGAAACATGATATTCCTATTATCCCTGAACGGCGAAACAGTAACATCAACCATGTCATGCTTAACATCAGACACATCGTTACAATTAACAGACAAGTCACCATGACTTACTTTCCTGTTTGCATCCAAGACGCTCTGTCCCTTCTTTGACCCAGGCGTCATTGAATGTAACCCAAATTCCAGAAAGTTCCAGATATTGCTTGTTCAAAGAGGACTTGACCGGCACCAGGAAAGACGGACGGTGACTATCGAAACTGTAAGAAACTGTCACCAACTGTCAAAACTTTCAATCACGTCTCGTAAACGTTAATGCCCAGTTCTTCCTACGCCGCGCCTCTCGCTGTCCCTCGAAGCCTTTCAGAAACGCTTAGTACGAACGGAGGCAAAAACCAGAACCCAGTTTGGCGACTCGAGAATTATTTATTCTAACACCAACATATGAGCAGCATAATAAACTAAGGTCTAAAAACAAATATTACAACAATAAATCACGATATTACTTCTGACGGTTTTTCTACGTTCCTTTTGAACAGCGACCGATGAGACGATGACCGGCTGATTGATGCCTCCGCGAAAATATGGGGAAGTTGGGTTTGAGCAAACAACCATGAATTGATCGTTCAATCGTCAAATAGATTGACATAACGCAAGTCACCAAAATGTATTAACACGCGGTCAACGCCGTAGATCTCCTAGTCTCCGCCCTTTCAAATTAAAAACGAAATTAAGTTCCCTAGAATGTATACCTGAAACTATCTCACGTATGAAAAAAGAAATGCAGGATCCTACAATCCTAAAGCTTTTTAATATGACCTCTAGAATGACTCATACTGACTCAGAGAATGCGAAGGAGTTAGAAAACGCCATCGACTTTCTATCCAGCGAAGTTGTTAAAAGGCTGGCTTCAAAACAAAACGCAATAGTATATAATGTACCGGATAGTGAGCCCATAAAGTCAGTCCAGCACTCATTGCTGAAGGCTGCAAATCTATTGAATGCACCTTGTCAGTGCATTCGCCTAAGCAAAAAAGACCTGAAGTATCCTTGTCCTATACTCTTTAGGTTCGACAGCTACATAACAGCTGAACGATTTAAGATGGCCGAAGATCTTCTGGCTACTGCCACTAAATTCAAGACTATCAAAGTAGTCTCGGATAAAACACCAAACCAAAGGCAAGCAACCAAGAACTCCTTCGACACAAAGTTGACAACACTGAGAAATACATCTGGTATCAGTGCTAAAGTGTCGACGGACACTGAGGCACAGCAAGTCACGTGTATAGTGTTAGGAGAAAAAACGGCAAGTAAGAGCGACCCAAAACTCAGTAAGAGCAGTGCCACTGGGTGCAGTCTTAGAGTGCACGAGAGCACATCTCGAAAACCTGCTGACCTACATGAGGTTGACATAGACGCACAAACTATGGCTGACCAGAAACTACTGGCAGACCACACTCAATCTGGATCCAAGCCAGAGAGTCCCTCAGTAGAAACCGCAAAAAAGACCACAAAACCCAGAGTCCCACCCCAGACTTCGACATACCTCCCTCGTAATAAGTCAAATAAGCAGCGTGTCAGTCTAAAAAATGACAAAGCATGGGTAACGAAGCACATTCCCAAAGACGTCACGCAGCATATGAGAAGGAATACCCCTTCCCGGACTAGAAGTAACATGCCTAACAACGCACATAACTTGGGAATGCAACGTAGAATGGATCCTCGGGATACATGGGGCACTAAACGGGACTCATATAGGCACCATATTAACGAAAATTCTCGTCCAGACTCCCGCACTATATATGTTAAACCTCATCAACATAATGAGAACAGGTCGACACTTGATCCCCTCAATAACTTCACTCACTCACGTGACGTGAGCCAATATGCATACGGCTATGAAAGCCCCATGAGGTACAACTACCAGGGTAGTCTTAACACAGGGTACCCAGGTCCAGCAAACTACAACCCAAATTGCAGGGCAGACCATATATCACCAGTAGATCAACGCAGATGCCGACCCATGGATGCTAATAGTCAAAATATGCAACAGGATTATTTTCGGCTGCAGCAAGCAATAGCCCCCCTCGCAGCACAATTTGTCCAGGGAATAGTAAACACGCTGACAATGTCTCATATGAGGATCCCTCCGAACATAACATAGGCAACCAGGAGTTAGGGATAGTAACAAGAAAACCTACTAACTATCCCAACAACCCTGGTTTTCTGAAAATTATGCTTTTAAATGCTCGATCTCTCCTTAACAAAATAACTTCCCTTCGCAGCTTGGTATACATGGAGCGGCCAACACTGATTCTGGTAACTGAAACTTGGCTTACTATTGATATACCTGACACAAAGCTGATAATTGATAACTATAACATCCACAGGAATGACAGAGTGGACAAGAGAGGAGGCGGCTGTCTAATATATGCCTCTAAATCCACTAACTCCAATACCTTTACAAACCTAACTATCGACAAACTCCCAGAATCCAAGTGGATAAGCATCCACACGAATGAAAATAACATTCTTGTGGGATGTATATACAGAGCCCCTAACAGCCCTATAACGACTGATACGGTTATCGGAGAAATACTAGAGGTTGTACCTAAGCTGGAATTCGACTACAAACTAGTTTGTGGCGATTTCAACCTCCCTGGAGTGAACTGGGATACCTGCACTGGACCGAGAACCTACGAGGTGATCCTAGAAGCCATAGATGTAGGAGGATGGAAGCAGTGCGTACGCCTCCCAACACGACACAACAATATACTCGACTTAATCCTCTGTCACAAAATAGAGCCGATCTCGATAGAGGTGAGGGATAAACTCGACAACAGTGACCACAACATACTGTACTGCACCCTACCCTTACAACTAACAACTAAACACACACCTAAGAGTTCCCCGGTTTACTATCAATATAGGGACTATCGAAATGCCGACTGGGAATTCCTACCAACGCTCTTGAGAAGCTCAGACTGGGGTGAATACTTCACCAATAATAACTTAGAAGTAATACTAAATACCTTCTACAAGACAATCAGTTCGGTAAGAGACACAATCGCACCCCTGAAATCTGCCCTAAAGACACCAACTCTGTTCATAGATCGCAAAACGCGAATAAAACTAAGGAAACTAAAAAGGAGATTTTATTTATACAAAGAATTTAATGCATTACACCTGATACACGAAATATTTAAAAATTTCGATGAGAGACATAAAATGAAAGCACAAGTCGAGGAAAATAAAGCCCTAGAGGGCACCTCTAAAACCCAGGAACTCTGCAAAATCTTGCAAAAACGGATGAAGAAGGGTGAAGAAAACAATATCAGTCATTTAGAACACGAAGATATAATTTATGATGATCCCCAGATCATTAGTGAACTCCTGAGTGAGTGGTTCTCCAATAACACCAAAGCACATCCGTCCCCAATTCTCGACATAACCTGCAAAAATAACTACAAGTTAGGTGAAATAAACTTTAATATACAAAATATAGCATCGGCGGTAAGGACATTAAAAGCTAACAGTAGTTGTGGGATAGACGATATACCATCCGTCATATACAAAAACGGTGGTACGGATATGATTGTATTATTACTTAGAATATTTAATATCTCACTAGTGACCGAAACCTACCCTGAAACTTGGAAAAACACATATATATTACCTAAGCATAAAGGAGGGGCCAAAACTAGTGCATGTAATTATAGGCCTATCAATATAACACCAGTCATATCAAGGATCATGGAGAAAGTAATCAAAGACCAAATGTCAGACTACTTTCTAAAACATAAACTCATCAACCTGTCACAACACGGATTCCTCAAGAAAAGATCTTGCGTCACTTGCCATATAGACTTTTTCAACGAAGTCACCTATAGAAGAGATAGGAGAGAGCTAGTGATTATCCTCTATTTCGATATAAGGAAAGCCTTCGACAGAGTCCCACATAGTCTGTTAGTCGGTAGGCTATGCTCACTAGGGATACGCAACCCCCTCTACAATTGGATAAAATCATTTCTGTATGACAGGAATCAGACAACTAAAGTTGGCTCAATGACCTCCAGACCTAGACCAATCAGCAGTGGTGTCATCCAGGGGAGTGTATTGGGACCCCTTCTTTTCATTATATACATAAACAGTATATGTGAATGTTTTAGTATAGGCAAGCCAATACTGTATGCAGATGACTTGAAGGTGACATATACCTGCACAAATACAGATATCGGCCCAACTATGAACTCCATACATGAAGAATTAGCAAAAATGGATAGATGGTGTGACACGTGGAGACTTGAGTTTAATGTTGAAAAGTGTGGATGGCTCTGCATAGGCTGTTCCAACCTTGACCTCAACCTAGCAATTCAGGGCCACAAAATCCCCAGACTCAAATCTGTACTAGACCTAGGACTGAAATATTCACACAATCTATCATTTTCAGAGCATATCTCGAATCAAGTGTCGAAATCACGAAGGCTTATTGGTTTCCTACTCAGGAACTTCTACAGAAACGAGTCCAGAATACTACTGTACAAGGTATGTGTGCGCCCACTCCTAGATTACTGCTCATTCATATTCAGCAGTACACGCATAGAAGACAAACTGAAAGTAGAAGGAGTACAGAGGTACTTCACGCGAAAAGTACTCGGAACCGATAACGGCACAAACTACTCTACCAGATGTGAAATCCTGGGACTAGAAACATTATGGTTAAGGCGACTGCGACTAAATCTGTTACTCTTCTATAAGCTTCTTAACCAAATAGTGTATACCCCTGCTAACTATACTCGGTCCTCAGGTAACACAGGATACAACCTTAGGCACACTAAAGGTACAGTGGCTATAGAACCATGTAAAACAGCCACCAGGCAAAAGTTTTTCTTGATTAGGTATGCCCAAATATGGAACAAACTACCTGAGAAAATACGACTAGCAAGCACATTGGCCTCCTTTGAAAAGGCACTTAATGACACACTAAGTGAGTTTGTAATTGATACCAATGGTAATTCCCATGTAAGAGTTTCAGAAATCATAGGCCCATTTAATGTATGAACTCAGAGACTACACCTGTTGTTTGTTTTGTCTCTATTTATAATTCCAGACAAAAAAGCAGCAGTCATGACAATAACACCCATTCAACCAAGAGTCGATCAAACTATGTCTACCTGATACAAAGGGCGAACCATAATCAACATACGAATGAAATATGAGAAAACAAGGTAGAAACTTACCGCAACACCACATGAAAAGATAAAAGTTACTTGGATATCATTTATAATCCACCAACTGGTCTCCTACCCAAAAAGAATGCGGCGATGTTTTATCCAAAAAGGCGAGGAAATACATAAACCCACAGCAGCTGTTGTTAACACTCAGTGGGGGTAGGAGCCAACAAAGTAATCCTTTCAAAGCACATGTATACTTCAAATGGGCACGGAGACTTTGTAGAATACGTCATAATCCAAATCACTGCCTCTACAGCGCCAATAAACCTGGATATCTATGATATAACGAAAACATGCTGAAAGCTGCATCTCAGATCAAGTTGACTCATTCCATGGTAATGATCTCCTCCTGCGTGCCTTATTCGACATATTGAATGGAATGGTTCGCAGTTATTCTGGTACTAGATCGAAAAGAATAAAAAATTCACCGGTTGCTGAATCAAAAATTAATTCAGATTTCAGATTTCAGATTTATTGTTTGAGGATAGAAGGCTTGCAGCCTATGTTAATCCTTTTCTAGTAGATTTCTGTGGTTGTCCAAACCCTTCTTGAACGAATCAATTGAGGTTGCAGACACCACTTCTTCTGGGAGTCGGTTCCAAGAGTTTATGACTCGATGTGAGAACCAGTACTCAACAGCAATATGATTTCTCCTTGGCTTTTGAACTCTCCTGCTATGTCCTCTAAGGTGTTCCGACCTGGTGGGAAGGAAAAGAGAGAATAGGTCAGGTCCGTAGTCATTATTTAAAATTTTAAACATTGTGATTAAATCTCCTCTCTGCCTACGGTATGACAGTGAGAAGAGATTTAAACTATCTAGTCTTTCCTCATATGATAAGTTAGCTATGCCGTGAACCATACGTGTTGCCTTCCTTTGAACACTTTCTAGAATGTGTGAATCCCCTTTTAGACACGGACTGGCGGCCTGGATGCAGTTTTCCAGTCTTGACCTAACCAGAGATGTGTATAAGGAGGTGAACATATCTCTGGTAATTCTTGTAAAGGCTCTGCGAATCGCCCATAAGGACCTGAAACTACGTGCAGCCACCGCGCGACAGTGTGCTGTAGTTTTTAAGTCGTGGCTAACTATGACACCTAAGTCCAAGTGAGTCTGAACTGATGGAAGTGTTATTCCCTCTAGTTCGTAGGAGCTCGTGCTTGCTTGTCCAATGCGCATGGTTGCACATTTTGCCACGTTGATCGGGAGCATCCATTCAACAGACCACTCCGACAGTTTGTTGAGGTCGTCTTGCAAGGTGGACGTATCACTGTTGCCCTTCAGCTCCCTCCAAATTTTTAAGTCATCTGCGTATAGGACCATAGGGGAGTCGGTGAGCAGAGGTAACTCATTGATATACAGAATAAAAAGGAGAGGACCGAGAACCGTGCCTTGTGGCACTCCGCTACTTACTGCTGTCCAGGAGGAGAGTTTTGAGTTGATCCTAACCCTCTGCCTCCTATCTATGAGGAATTCCCTGAGCCAGTCTAGTAGTCTGCCTTTGATACCAAGACTTTCCAATTTCATGAGTAGTCTTTTGTGAGGTACTTTATCAAAGGCTTTACTGAAGTCTATGAAGACGACGTCAACGGGTCTTCTGTCATCCTTTGATTTAACCCAGCTTTCTCTTGCAGTCAGGAGATTTGACAGGCATGAGAGGTTCCTCCGGAAGCCATGCTGTGCTCCAGATAACAAGCTGCTATTTTCCAGATAAGCCATGATGCTTTTCTTGATAATTCTTTCCAGTGTCTTGATTAAAGTGCTGGTGAGACTGATAGGCCTGTAATTTGAAGGGCTTTGTCTTGATCCTCCTTTGTGTATGGGGGTTACTATGGCGTCTTTCCAATCACGTGGCAACACTCCATTTTGGAGAGATAGCTTGAAGATCGTGGTCAAGGGGCCGGCTATGTGGGCTGATAGCTCCTTGAGAAGCCTTGGATGAAGACTGTCAGGACCCATTGATTTTCCTGCATCTAGTTTCATTAAGAAGTTGAGCACGATGCCTTGGTCGATGTCAACGGAATCTATCCCATGTTCTTCTGATGCAGCCAGAGCTGATCCTATAGGCAGTGATGACTCCTGAGTGAAGACTTGGGAGAAGTAGTTTGCCATTGCTTCTGCTTTTTCTTGATCTTCTTCGATTGTATCTTTGTCAATAATCAGGTTTGGGACACCATTGGGTGTTTTATTCCTGAAATTCAAGTACGAGAAAATTTTCTTAGGTTGTGCCTTTGCATTTTGGGCCAGGTGTGTCTCGAACTTCATCCTTGATTGGCGGATTTCTGCGATAGCTTTATTTCTAGCAGTAGTATATAATTCCCTGGTCTCAGAAGTCTCAAGTGTTGCAAACAGGTTCCAACATTTGCGTTTACGTCTGAGTAACTTACGAATCTCCCGGTTTATCCAAGGGGGGGAATGTTTCCGACCCTTTGGAACAGACCAAGGGATGAAGGGTACAGTTACTTGGGCGTAAAGTTGCTTAAATTGGTTCCATGCGGCTTCTACTTGGGACTCTGGATTGATGTACCAGTTTACTGAGTTGGCTGCTGAGACGATCGCATTTATGTCAGCTTTCCAAACGTTTGGTCGAGCTGGGGTTTTGGCCCTTGCTGCCGTTGCTGTGAACTTGAAAGTGAGCACAGCATGGTCACTTCTTCCTAACGGAGGAAGATGTTGTATGAGATCCACATCCTCACCGTGTGAGAACACTAGGTCCAGAGTTGATGAGGAGTGCTGTGAGTCATAGCGCGTGGGCTTAATGATATGTTGGACTAGGGCTAGCGATATACTAGATTCTAGCAGTTTATGGTCAAAGGAGTTGACTGAAGATGGAGTTGTTAGGCTCGACCAGTCAACTGTTGGGGCGTTGAAGTCACCGACTACGAGACTTCGACATTTTGAAGTCCAGGAGCCTAGCTTCTCTATTAGGAAGTCGTCTGCACTGCAGTCAGGACTGCGGTACACAGCAATGAGGTCAATGTCTTGGCCTATGCATTTAAGTCTGCAGCGTAGAAGTTCGCACGACTCACTTTCGTGGGCGAGTGCTTCGATACTACGCACGGTTAAGCCTTTCTTGAGGTAGATGACTACGCCCCCTCCTTTGCGGTTTAGTCGGTCTACCCTGTGCACTTCGAAGTTTGGCAGGTTAACTTCGTTGTCAGTGACATCGGGTGTGAGCCATGTCTCTGTGATAATAATTACATCCGGGTTTCCGGTTTCTATCATGTTTGCCAGCTCAGTCCTTTTATTTAACAGGCTGCGGGCGTTTGTGTAGCAGACTGTTAATTCAGATTGGTGCTTCCCCGGCCCACCCACAGAGGTTTCGGGATCATTAAACTGCGAACTCGGACAACCCGAAAACCCTTAATCTTAAGGTTCTTCTCACCGTTCCGGCGTCGCTCACTTAATTCTAGTGCCGCAGCCTGTCTTTTGACACGGTCTGCCAGGCTTAAGTCAGCGCGGACATATATCCCTGATCCTTTGAGAATATGAGAGTTGCTTAGAATAGCGTCCCTCTCCGCTTTAGAGTTTAGTACGACTTTGAGGAGACGTACAGGTTCACTTACTGTAGGGTCAGGCTTTTGACCTATTCTGTATACGCTGTGTATAGTAATGCCTGATACTGTTTGTGGCAGTAGCTTGTCTAAAAGGGGCTTGACCAAGTTAAGGTCATGCTCGAATCTGGTCTTAGGGTCGAGAGCCAGTGACTCCTCCACTTTGTGGAGAATGAGAGACCTATCAGAGAGATCGGGTTTGCTTTCCGTTACTTTCTTGCCCTGAGGCGTAAGTGTGTTTCTATCCTTCTTGGGCGGTGTGGCCGAAGTGTTATCCTTATCTCGCTTTTTGCGAGAGACTACGGTGCGCCATTCATTGGCGTCCTCCTCGCTAATCTTAGTGGGGTTCGTCTGTCTGCTGCTCACCGGTGTGGATGAGGCTTGTTCCGCCAGTCCCTGGGCGACTGGAGCTGCAGGTTTTCGACCCCTAGTACGCCTCTTCTTCACGGCAGTCTTTCCATTACTGTCACTGGAGGGCTCATCCAGTATCGTGGGGGCGACCTGGGTGTCTGTAATATGGTGGGTGTTCTTCTGTGCTGTAGAGCACTCACTTATTGGCAAGGTCGCATCTGGGACATGTGCTGTTTTGTCAATGACGCTAGTCACGTCATCGCTATCTGAGCAATAGTCGGTATTCTTCTGTGGTGGAGGACGCTTGCAGTCCATGAGCTTTAAAGCCCCACTAAGAGTAGCTATGGCTTCTGTAATACGGAGTTTAGTTGTACTACAGCAGTCGTTGCATAACCAGTTCGCTAGAGGTTTGCAGCAGCGTTTGTATGCTGCTGGAGTAAGGTTCGTGCACATACTGTGAAACCATCTCTTGCAGTTATCACACTGCATTCCCTCATCCACTGGAAACTGGCACATAGCCCTTCCGCAGCGGTTTCTTTTAATAGGCATTTTATTTAAAACGAACCAGGAAAAGTTAAATACAACTTCAAATATATATATATAACCTTTGTAAATCAGTGATAAAAGCTAATGAGTGCACAAAGATAGATATATGTGGCTATTATGTTATAAGAACACTTATTATAATTAATAGACTCAGATCTGAAACGTAAACTAACTTCGACCAGAATAAACTGATTTAAAGTTAAATCTGTGGACTTTTGAAGCGTATAACACAACAAAATCCAATTATAAACAAGAGCGTGAAAATTAACTCCCTTTTCAAAGTTCGCGCGGTAGCGGGACGATCCAATTCTACCATTTGAAGACGCTGGCGAACACGATGTAAATGAGTATTCATGATCTGAAATGAAGAAGCAACTGGTCTTCAAATAGTTTTTCAACATTTTACTCAACTTACGAGTACAGTCCACCATGCAGACACAAATGGCGCAAATGGGGAATTCTGGAATCGACCTCGGGACCATTTGATGCAGTAAAACAACCCGACATGACCTTATCTAATTTTCGCCTCCACGATCAAATTTCTTTCCTGTTATGAAACTATGATAAGACTGCTGAAAAATGCAATAAATATATCACTGATCTCAACATAATACATCAATAAACTTCAAGCCATGGGTGCTGTTCACAACAAAGTTATATAAGAGAATTGACTTCAAGCTTTATTTTTCCCAGATATCTGTATTACATTCATGTGATGTCTGGGTTTTTTGTTAATGCGAAGACAATATTTCTATATCTCTTTATGTGCTACACAAACAGACTTTATAGCAGACTGTTCCGACTGACTTTGATGTCAGAGAGAACAACCAAACTGTAAGTCCATTATACATCAAATTATGTGTAATTTATATAATAACTTATCCATGCCTGTACAATAGGTATGTTCCTGCATAAACAGGAAGGAATATATTATTATTATTAAAACAATATTTATGCATGCCTATACAATTGGTGTACCCTACATAGCTAGGGAAAAAAATGTACTTTATTATATTATCTTTACTAAATATGCTTATTAATATTATGTGTAAATTATCGAATTGATGATGCCTGTAAACTGGCGTCCCTCATGTAAAAAATGAGAATATATATTATTATTATTATTAAAAAAAAATCTCAAAAAGATAGCTCCACAGAAAACGAAACCAAACGGAAGTTCTGTGAGTTATAATCTTACTCCAAAATTAACCTCTCGTCCCTCTATCATGGATCTAGACATGTTTCTGGAGAGTTATAAAATGGAAATCAGTCCCTCTTGTAAGTCGACAACATCTTCTAATAGCCAAAACGTGGGAATAAAAATGGAATTCGGTGGCAAAACATTCCGAAATACTCCACTTGTTACGAAAAATCCCCAACATTTTCAAACTCCTAGGAATAACCCACGCTTTTCGGTAAATAATATTCGAAACGATGCTAGCGACCAAATTAAAAACACAAATAAGGCCAAATAAGGTCCACCTGCAATAACCACACAGCTTGCTCGCAAAGGAGGGAGGGTGGCGTTAGCTGATCAGTAGATATGGTGGGGGTCACTAAGGTGAATCGCCCCATTCTGCAGGAACAGCAATACACAAATTAAAGGCTCGAGATACTTCTGATTTTTATGAGGGCTTAGATCTTTATCTTGAAAAAGATAATAATGAACGCCTTGACAGATCATGCTTCTACCTCTAAATATATACTATTCGCCCAGCCTATTGTTGAGATGCGACCATGTGGGATGTGCACAGTTTTATGGGGCATCTTATAAACTAACTTGCTGTCCATTGACTGATCTTTAAATACCACTTCACAATGTCTTATCTCATTCATTTTCCAATAACGTCTTTACTTGATCCTCATTATATTCCATTAAACCTAACATTTTACAGCTCTTTATGACTTATTATATTCCTACTCTCTGAAGGGTACGGTTGTACATTAAATGCACAAAAAGGTATAAAACAAAAACAACTGGCACAACTGAGGATAAATGTATTAAAACCAAAATTGGACATCATGATAGTACGAGGTATATGTGTTGCATTATACATTGCAAATGAACGTTGTCAGCCTAGGGAGTTTTCTTTTTTTAATGCATTTATTAATGATACTTGCACTTACCTATTTCATTACAATTTAATGATTCACCTCAGCACTTTTACTTTTCTAAAACAGCTTTCAATCCCTTGTAAACGTTGTACTTACCTCAATATTGGTTGGTTATCGTATGCCGACAACCACGGGATGAAAACGAAACGAAGTCGATTTTCCCGCTCAACCTGGAGGACAATTGTACAATTCAATAACTATACAGCCTAGTTCAGACAATGTGTATTTATATATATATCAAATATTTAACTGTTGAAACATTATTAACTTGTAGACAATCTACGATTTGATATTATATGATACTTGATCGTGCCTGTAAAAATGGCATGCATTTTCATGTAAATTTATATGTTTATATGAGAATATACATTATTATTATTATTATTATTACTATGCCAAGTCACACTAGCGGCTATTGTAGTGACACTATAACGCAAAGCAGTATAAGTGGCAACAATCTGAGCTCAGCCAGCAACCACCCTGGGTCTTTAAAGTATGACACACCAACTTTGACAGAATATACGGAACAAGTATTCTGGGAATCGAACCACAGTGCAACAAAGCACAAAACGAAATCCATGTAAGGTCTCTTATAATGTCTCCAAATAATAGGCAGATAAATAGGTCATGAGCATCACAAAGTACCAATGGTTTTTTGTCCAACACATTCCTGTTAGCGCTAACCAAACAATCGGGGGAGATTTTAAATCTCCTGAACCCGTATCAAAAATGTCGGCCCTCTGTCGGAAAGAAAACAGACACAGGCTAACACACAGAATTGTTAGTCACATCCATTGCTTGTGCATGCATAGGCCAAATAAGAACTCCTACAAAAGTCTCCAACCTACCCAAGCCTAGAACTACCTCATCCTATATTGATATAAGTATAAAACTTGGGAACTGTGGTAGAGTATAAGCCCATTATGGATAAGATTTTATTTCGATAAATCACAGTGTTGTACAGTTATGTTAACCGATAATATAATTGTACAACACTGTGTGATTTATCGAAATAAAATCCTATCCATAATGGACTCATCCTATATTGAACCCAATAAAAAACTCATTGTTCCCTAAAAGAATTAGACAGTAACTCGATAGGCATAGGTGAACATAGCACTCACACTGATTACAACACAGGGTTGTTATGTCACGCGAAAACAGTGGATGTGGATCCACACTTGGGCCTGATTGACGAGCTTAAATAATTCACACACTACTTCAAATCTCAAATTTACTTAATTGTCAAAAATAATAATAATAGTATATTCTCATTTTGTACATGAGGGACGCCTGTTTACAGGCATCATCAATATGATAAATTACATATACCATTAGCAATCATACTAGTGGTGATAACTCATAGTTTTAATTGAGACTCTGTACTATTTTGCACAACTTGTAAAATAATCTCATAATGGCTATATGACCATTTATTATTTCTATCCAAACTGGGTGTCAATGTAGTTGAAGATTGAGCGATCAATTCATGGTTGTTTGCTCAAAATCAACTTCCCCATATTTTCTCGGAGGCATCAATCAGCCAGTCATCGTCTCATCGGTCGCCGTTCAGAAAGAAGTCAGGAGAAAACCGTCAGAAGTAATATCGTGATTTATTGCTGTAATATTTGTTCATAGACCTTAGTTGTAAAGTTGGCTATATGTTGGTGTTTGAATAAATAATTCTCGAGTCGCCAAACTGGGTTCTGGTTTTTGCGTCCGTTCGTACTAAGCGTTTCTGAGAAGCTTCGAGGAAGAGCGTGAGTCCCAGCGTAGCAAGAGCTGGGCATTAATGATTTTTGAGACGTGATTGATATTGGGTATTTATTTGAAATTAGTGATTTATTTGTTTAATTTTCCCAGCATTTCATCGTAAGTAACATCAGCATTTACCTGCACCGAATGCAGATTAATATTGGTTGTTGTCAGGCAGAATCGTTTTACTGTGCCCTCATCAACTAAATCCGCCATTTGTCAGTGTTGTTTGTTTTCAACGAGCAAATTGACTGATATGAAGAAAGCCATTTCTAAGCCATTTTAGATCATTGATACCGTGTGTATAGGATGCTGTACAGCATCCTGTTGTGGTGGCTGTGGGTATTTAAAGGAGTCACTGCTAGTCAAAATCTTGAAGAATGATATGTGGGTAAGCGAATGCAATTCTTGCTCAGCTTCAGTCTAACTGTAAATCCGTGCAACTTCTACTAGGTGCGTCGGTGGCACATTGGTTAAGACTCTTGGCGACCATGCACATGGTTGGTGTTTGAATAAATAATTCTCGAGTCGCCAAACTGGGTTCTGGTTTTTGCGTCCGTTCGTACTAAGCGTTTCTGAGTAGCTTCGAGGAAGAGCGTGAGTCCCAGCGTAGCAAGAGTTGGGCATTAACGGTTTACGAGGCGTGACTGACATTAATCCTTATCAATGCTAGTTCTATCCTAAAGAAAATGCCTATGCTCAGGGCATAAACGCTGGTATACAGACCGCAATAATAATTATAACCGAAACCTGGTGTCACTCCAATAAACCAGACGAAGGGATAAGCATCGATGGGTACATGTGACGGGAACAGTGGTAAGGGGGGATGCCACCTAATATTCCTTTTGAACTCAATGACATGCACGACACCCTATGGGTTAACGTACACTTCACATGTGCCACGCTGCTATTAGGATGTATCTACAGAGCACCTGGCACCTTTAGCGATTACGAAACACAACTTTCAGATGCACTGGAGCAAGTATCTACTCCCTCATACGAGCATAAGATCATATGTGGAGACTTCAACCTACCCGAAATCAACTGGGATTCATTGATAGGCCCAACTAAATATGACAAGCTGCTAGGTACACTGGACATCCTCGGTTGGAAACAAACTATCACTACGCCTACAAGAGGAGCTAATATTCTGTCAGGATATAAGCCCCCTCTCAATCTTAGTGGGTTCCAAGTTTTCAGGTAGTGACCACAAAACAGTGATGTGTGCACTGCCACTTACACTGGGTAGCAATGCAGGTCATACCCCTACTTCGCAACAAGTAATATATAGGAACTGTAGTAAGGCACACTGCCCTTTTTTAGAATCACTGCTAAGATCCTCTGAATGGGGTGAAGGCTTCACTACTGACGACCTCTCGGGAGCTCCGAGCATCATTTACCAGAACTCAAATACATGCCTAGACGCTACCATTCCACTCCAAACACTAAAGGCTTCCCCACATAAAAAGTCATTTATAAAAGATAGCACGAAGCTGAAGAGACTCTCAACAAGTTACTTCAAACACTAAAACTTTTACACAAGAGGTTTATTACTTAACACCACCAGCTTCATCTCACAAGTCTGAGATTTGCGCATGAGAAACGCAGAACGCATCGCGATAGTCAGCCCTGCTAGGGTGTATGCTCTCACAGAAATCCTAAAGAAGCAACTGAATCGCAAAAATCACAGCATTTCTCTCCTTATAGATAAAGCTAGACTATGCACTGATTCTGCAGACAAGTGCGATTTATTCAGCGAAATATATACAGTTAACCCCTGTCGACGCATACCTGATATCCATGGTCGGCCTGCAAAATTTGAGCTACCGATATCCATGCTGAAAATTCCATACTTTTACCAAAAAACAGTGTGGAATCAAGCTGTAATCAAAAACAAAAGTAAAAATAAATAAAATAATAAAGATAAACTTACAGTCCGTTACTCGGTATATACCCTGCTACTAATATGGCAAAAACTCCTTCTCTACTCACACCGAAACAAATTAGTACCATTGAATTCACTTTTGCTAACATTAACCAAACTAAAAGAACCCACAAGAGCTCAAAAGGTTTTGGCACTGGCTGTATATCATCCTATTTTTATAAGTACGGTGTCAGTGTAGTTGAGGATTGAACGATCAATTCATGGTTGCTTGCTCAAACCCAACTCCTCCATATTTTTCGCGGGAGCCATCAACACGGCAGTCGTCTCATCGTTCGCTGTTCGTTGGAGGACAGAGAAAAACTATCAGAAGTATTATTGTGATTTATTGTTATAACATTTGTTCTTAGACCTTGTGCATAATAACCTTATTGTTGGCTACATATTGGCGCAAGAATAAAGGATTCTCGAGTCGCCATTCTGTGTTCTGGTTTTTCGCGTTGGTTATTGCTTATAGTTCCTGAAAGTATTCTAAGGACAGTGTGAAGTTCAGTGTAGTTAGCTCTGGACATTTGACAGACAACAACTAGTACTTGTTATCTACTTTGACATTTCTAATTCATTTGACCGTGCCGACCATTTACTGCTAATACATAAGCTGAACTCCTTAGGAATACGTGACCCACTATTTGGGTGTCTCAAATCATTCCCTAGCAACAGGGCCCAAATAGTTACACTCGGGTCCGTATCTTCGAAATGTAGCCCAATCACTTCTGGTATAGTGCAAGGCAGTGTCATTTGGTCCCTCCAATTTACACTATATATCAACGACATATGTGCTTGCTTCCCACATGGGAAACAATTCATCCTTGCAGATGACCTAAAAGTAGCGTATACATTGCAATGTGAAGACCTAGGGTACATCCAGAATGTTGTGCAGAATGAATTTAAATAAGTGACTGCCTGGTCGTTTTTGTGAAATCTACAATTCAATCTGAACAAATGTGGTTGGTTTTGCTTCGGCTTACCCTCAATCGATATGAAATTAACAATTCAATCTGCTGACTTAACCGGACTCCTAAGTGTCATTGACTTAGGCCTAAGGTACTCTAGTGAGCTAACACACTCTGATCAAGTGACATCTCAGACGCGAAAGTCGAGGGTGCTCTTAGGATGCATACTCAGGAACTTTCACGACAATGAAGCCAAGCTCATTCTATAAAAAACATGTGTAAGGCCACTACTAGAATACTGTCCATTTATTATTGGCAGCACTCGCACACGTGACAAGCTAAGGATGGAAAGTGTCCAAAGATGCTTCACCCCCAAACTACTTAGCTACAACTGTTAGAAGGACTACATCCCGGGGTGCATGGTTCTAAATCTTGACCCACTTTAGACCCACAAGACGACTTATTATAAACCTAATATTTTTCTTTAAGGTCCTACACAAAACATCATACTCAGATAATAGGGACATACAGTTCTCACCGGAAGGCTCCTACGATCTGCGTAACCGAAACTGCACAGTGACAACAAAAGCCTCTTAATTAACACCCCGCGAAAACTACTTCACAGCCATGCATCCGAAAATATGCAACAGACTGCCCCTAGAAGTCAGAACTTGCACCTCGGTTATAAGTTTCAAACACTGTCTGTATAGACTGTTTCATTCTGCTGATTACATTAATAAATTATTTATTCCCAGCGTGAATCAATTATTCTAATTACTCTATGAACGATAAATAAACTAGTCGCATGGATGCATAAAAAGACTGAGTAAAATATATATATATATATATGTTTACTAGATGGCAATGTACAACGAATATAAACATATAAGTGCACACATTAGGGTCATATTCAACTTCACGCAATTTTTCTTTGTTTTCTGGTACTTTGCTGCTCACCTCTCCATTACTATTTCTTTTTTTATTACTGCCTGACTCTACACTGTATTTTTGGTGCAAGTATGGAATTTTCAGCATGGATTTTGGCAGCCCAAATTTTGCAGGCTGACCATAGACATCGGGTGTGCGTCGGAAGGAGATCGAACCTCGGACCATGTGCATGGTCACCAAGAGTCTTAACCAATGTGCCACCGACGCACCTAGTAGAAGTTGCACGGATTTACAGTTAGACTGAAGCTGAGCAAGAATTGCATTCGCTTACCCACATATCATTCTTCAAGATTTTGACTAGCAGTGACTCCTTTAAATACCCACAGCCACCACAACAGGATGCTGTACAGCATCCTATACACACGGTATCAATGATCTAAAATGGCTTAGAAATGGCTTTCTTCATATCAGTCAATTTGCTCGTTGAAAACAAACAACACTGACAAATGGCGGATTTAGTTGATGAGGGCACAGTAAAACGATTCTGCCTGACAACAACCAATATTAATCTGCATTCGGTGCAGGTAAATGCTGATGTTACTTACGATGAAATGCTGGGAAAATTAAACAAATAAATCACTAATTTCAAATAAATACCCAATATCAATCACGTCTCAAAAATCATTAATGCCCAGCTCTTGCTACGCTGGGACTCACGCTCTTCCTCGAAGCTTCTCAGAAACGCTTAGTACGAACGGACGCAAAAACCAGAACCCAGTTTGGCGACTCGAGAATTATTTATTCAAACACCAACATATAGCCAACTTTACAACTAAGGTCTATGAACAAATATTACAGCAATAAATCACGATATTACTTCTGACGGTTTTCTCCTGACTTCTTTCTGAACGGCGACCGATGAGACGATGACTGGCTGATTGATGCCTCCGAGAAAATATGGGGAAGTTGATTTTGAGCAAACAACCATGAATTGATCGTTCAATCTTCAACTACATTGACACCCAGTTTGGATAGAAATAATAAATGGTCATATAGCCATTATGAGATTATTTTACAAGTTGTGCAAAATAGTACAGAGTCTCAATTAAAACTATGAGTTATCACCACTAGTTCTTTAACTAAAACCAAATTCTTATTGTAGGAATCTTGTTCGCAGTGAATTTACTTTTAGTAGAACAGCGTACAAGGAATCTCTCCCTTTCTAGCTATGAACGCTAAATAACACGTAGCAACAGTGATCATATCGGGGGTTGTCAATGGAGTTGAAGATTGAACGATCAATTCATGGTTGTTTGCTCAAAATCAACTTCCCCAATTTTCGAGGAGGCATCAATCAGCCAGTCATCGTCTCATCGGTCGCTGTTAAGAAAGAAGTCAGGAGACAACCATCAGAAGTAATCTTGGGATTTATTATTGTAATATTTGTTCACAGACCCTAGTAAAAACATTATTTTTATATGTTGGTGTAACAATAAAGAATTCTCGAGTGGCCAATCGGTGTTTTGGTTTTTCGTCCGTTATTACTAAGCTTTTCTGAGAAACTTCAAGTAACAGCGCGAGTCCCAGCGTAGCACGAGCTGGGCATTGACGGTTTATGAGACGTGGCTGACAGTTTCTGACGGTAGAAACAGATTCTGGCGGATTCAGACAGTTGGTGACAGTTTGGATAGTCACCGTTCATCTTTCCTGGTGCCGGTCAAGTCCTCTTTGAACAAGCAACATCTGGAACCTTTTTGGAATTGGGTCAAGTTCAACAATGCCTGGGTCAAAGAAGGTACAGAGCGTCTTGGATGCAAACAGGAAAGTAAGTCATGGTGACTTGTCTGTTAATTGTGACGATGTGTCTGATGTTAAATATGACATGGTTGATGTTACTGTTTCGCCGTTCAGGGATAATAGGAACATCAAACTCCCTAAATTTGAACCACGGTGTTTTGATGGAAACCCGGCTGATTATTTACAGTTTGTAAAGGAGTTTGAGATCATGTTGAGTAGTTTTTTATTAACTGATGAATTGAAATTGATGTATTTGATGAGGTATTGCACTGGAGTTGCTTCAAGAGCTATACAGTGCTGTAAGCTCATGCCCCCTAATGAGGGATACGCTGAGGCTATGAGCATATTACGTCAAAGGTTTGGAAGACCTTCGATGATTGTAAGGAACGTATTCGAAGCTGTTAAAGGTAATGGTAGTCAATTACAAGATGACTCCAAGGCACTTTCTGAGTTTTTGGATATTCTTATGACTTATAAGAATACCTTGATTTCGATGAATTGCATGAGTGACCTCAACTCGAGTTTTACACTAGAAGTAATAGCAAGACGCCTACCTACTCGACTGCAAAGGAAGTGGGTGAAGATAAGCTCCCGTATGGAGGATGAGGGTATCGAGCCAAAGTTTGATGATATCCTGAAACTAGTAAAAGATAGTGTCAATCAATCTATGAGCAAGTTTGCCAGTATATTGAATCTCACCCCTAGAATAGAGCAGTCTGAGGGTAAAACGCAATCATTGATGACGAATAGGCCTCAGAGAGGTGGATATCGAGAAGGCTCCATGATGTCTAGTAATGCATATAGACCTAGTGAGTGTAACAGGTTTCGTAGTACATCCTCAACAGATAAGTTACAAGATGCAAGACAAACACGGTTGTGTTTTACACGTTTGCAAGAGGTGCATACAGAAGTGAACTGTGAACCAGTGAGCAAGTTCAGTGATAAGCTAAATGTAAACTCCAGGCCTGACTCCGAATTGTGTGACGATAACGGTGCGGTGAAGAAGTCTGTAGTTGCAACTGGTAAGCCATTGTTGAATAGAGTGTCACAGAATAGAGTTGCTGCTTCAGAGTGCAGTTCTGACTCCACAAGTTTACAAAGTATAACTAGTCAGAGTGAAGTTATAAAACCTTTAATGATTTGTGAGGAGGAACCAAAATTGTCTACTTCTGTTATTAAAGAGTTTGAAAATGATGAAGTTGACGGTAAAGTGAATATTCGTGATAATGATCATGATAGTGCAGATTTGTCTTTGGTTGATCATGTTGAGATGAGGGGAATGCCTACTACTGCTAAGTTAAATAAAGGTTCTGTACAACTACAACGTGAAGTAGAATTGAACGCAGATGCAGTTCCAGAAGGTGTGCATACTTGTAAGACAGTCAGTGTAATTGATCAGCGTGTAGCCCACCTATCATCAGATGATAGTGCTAAACCAGAGCTGATAGAAAAGACAACAGTGGTGGTGGTCTTGCAGGTAGACAACTATCTGAAAGCCGAAAAAGAACAGCTTCTGATCCACCGCTAAGTTCATCACCTTGTGTCACTCAGTCATCGTTGGTGTTTACATCCACAATGAAATGGACGTCCATGAACTCACGTGCCTTATGCAATGACTATGATAGTATTGGTGCGTTTGAAAAGACGAAAGATATTGCTCAGTTTAGTGAGAATAAGCCAAGTGTAAACGAGAGAGTAATTGTTAAATTGACTTGCATGAATAAAGGTATTTCTAGTTTCAAGTTACTATTTGAATGCTATTATCTTTGGTGTAAATTACTCTGTTTCTACACTTGGTTGATGAGATATGTCGTGTATTTGTTCGTCATCTATATTCTACGATACAATGACATGGGCGTGTTACCCTTCAGATTTGAGGATATAGCTGATAGAAGGAAGTTAGCAAATGAACTCTGCGACGATTTTCCAACCTAGAGCGTCAACCTGAGAAGGGTTATAGGCGTACTGCTGTAAGTCCTACAATTCTTCAAAGGGTAGCGCATCAATGAGCAGTCCAATGTGCTTGGTGTGTGATTTTGTACATATGTTCATATTGTATATACTGAATTGATATCATCTGTCATCTATCTGTTGGTAATTCTGTTTGTGTCCGGACGACTTCCACTTGTATCATCAACCTGAGAAGGAATGTAGGCGTACTGCTGTAAGTCCTACAGTTCTTCAAGGGTAGTTTGTCGTGCCAGAATCCACAACATTTGATGTGTTGATTTAACTTATGTTTGTGTTAAATAATTGTGTGAGTTCCAATTGATGTAATTGTTGGTTAATCTTGTTTGTGTCCGGACATTCCACAACTTACAATCGTCAACGTGAGAAGGGTTGTAGGCGTACTGGTGTAAGCCCTGCAATTCTTCGAAGGAATTACATGGAGACACGATCTGCGAGTTTGTTTGTACTGTTTGTATATATGTGTGGTGTGTCATATCAATTGGTGTTTTTGGATTCATTGTGTTTACTTATTGTTTTCGTATCTTGTTGTTATTGCATAATTTTGTTAGAATTTTCGTCGTGATTACTTCTGAAGTTGTTTCCGGTCTTCTACATCCGTGAATGAATTGATTCATGTTAAGGACAGCAGATGGGGCGTATACGCCGGGGAGGCTAGGCTATTTCTGAGAATGAAATGCACACGGAGATAAGTGTTAGCTGCGGTCCGACACGCCGGGGAGAAATAGTGTAAACAACCGAGGCTCGCATGCGTCACCGTTACTAGAACTGAGGCAGAATGAGTGACAAGCGATTGCAGTGGTAATTGGTAGTGAGTAGATAAGAGGATGTGCGTAGAGTATCATGAGTTGGTGCTATGGTCACGTTGCATTCTGCAAGAGTCATTCTAGCAGGTGGCGATTGTGTTGCAAGATGTCAAGAGGAGGTCTCTGTCTGGAGGCGCAGGTCGTCAGCGATGTGTGAGATTGTGCTGTGGGTATGCTTGTGGTGTGTTGGCTTTTCTGTTTGGTTTCCATTTCAGCTCTGTCCGTGTGACCCAGGTTCTCGCAATGGCATCCAAGTCAACGTGCATTGGTCGTGATGGAAAAAACGGATGGATCCCTTTTTTGCCAGGGAGTGTCAACGTAGTTGAAGATTGAACGATCAATTCTTGGTTGTTTGCTCAAAATCAACTTCCCCAATTTTCGAGGAGGCATCAATACGACAGTCATCGTCTCATCGGTCGCTGTTAAGAAAGAAGTCAGGAGACAACCATCAGAAGTAATCTTGGGATTTATTATTGTAATATTTGTTCACAGACCCTAGTAAAAACATTATTTTTATATGTTGGTGTAACAATAAAGAATTCTCGAGTGGCCAATCGGTGTTTTGGTTTTTCGTCCGTTATTACTAAGCTTTTCTGAGAAACTTCAAGTAACAGCGCGAGTCCCAGCGTAGCACGAGCTGGGCATTGACGGTTTATGAGACGTGGCTGACAGGGGTAGTTGCCTATAGTCGGTCAGGAAGTGGAGTGACCTGAAAGCCATAATGAGTGATGACTTGAAACGAACATCCTCACTGAGTCTCTACTAAATGTGTGGAAGTACCGGTGAATACTCATTCCCTTAACGTTGTGAGTGACAAGTTCGCTGCTGTATGAACTTCTTTGTGTCTGTACTTAAGTGAAGAAGGCACTGCCTAGAAGACAGTTTGAATCTACTAGAGATACTTAGAAGAAATTTACAAAGCTAAAAAATTACCAGGGCACAGTGGTTAGGACTCTCGCCGACCATGCACATGGTCCGGGTTTCGAGCCCTCGCCGACGCACACCTGATATCTATGGTTGGCCTGCGAATTTTGGGCTACCGATATCCACGCTGAAAATTCCACACTTGTACCAAGAATACGGTGTGGAATCAAGCTGTAACCATAAAATAAATAAAAATAAAAAAATAAATAAAAATTAACAGTGCACAACCCAGGTCGCAGGGATTGTCTAGTGTGGCCGGTGCCCTGTCATTCGACAACTTGGATGCAAGGCTAAGCTACTATACAAAATACTGACGGACTGTAAATATTCATCAGGTGAACTGTATGACTGCAATATTAACAGAACTATCACTCAGCCAATGGTACTGATATGTATCCAAATATATAATAATAATGATTTGCTTTATTCCAAAAACAGTACTTGTGATACAGAATGGAATTTTCAGCATTAATCACAATATTGCATCTAATTTCCTCAAATTATAAATAAAATTAATCACACAGAAAATTTTCCACATTTACAATAGAGGTAGTGTCAAAAACATGCAGCATATAAAATGGAAATAGCAATAATAATGATAACAGCTAGGGTAATAATAATAAGAATACAAGTGAAAATTGCCGTTGGCTTGTGTCACACAGTATTGTCAATGTGGTATAGAAATCCTAACATGTTTAAAAATATTGAATATAATGTTCTCTTTACATGATATGGTGAGGGGAAAAACAAAGATTACAGCCGTCATGGAGATAAGTTGGTGTTTGCAATTATGAGAGTAAAACAGAGAAGTAACAGGACCATAAATATAATAGAAGTAATAAAAGTAAAACTTGAAGGTATGTAAGGATGGATGGAGGAAATTGTTTATTTACTAGATGAAAGAAGGTTAGTTAATTCTTGCCTGACACTATTTTCATCACATAAAATACGTGCCAAGTATGGTATCATAGAATTCTTATACTTAGACGTGCGAGCATACAGTTTTCTGAAGTTACTCCTTGTTCTACCTGAGGAGATGCAAGGTGAAAGCTGAGGGTAAAGCGGATGCTCCAAGTCAGACAAAATCCCTTTAGCAAATTTATTGCACGAAGTCAAATGCCTATCGACAACGACGTTAACTATGTGGTCCACTGGGACACCACTCACCCTACTGACAGTCTTCAGTATTCTACGAATTGTGACATAGTCCTTTTTAAGCAAACCAGGAAAGAATAAGGGTGAGCAATAAAGAAGAATAGGTAGGATGCAAGAGTTTATGAACTGTAAGAGGAGTTGTGTTATACCCGAGTGTCTTAACTTCTTAATGTAAAATGTCAAGCGGAATATTTTACTGGAGATTGCTAAGACATGGGAAGACCAGGAGAGATCAGAAGAGAGAATGAGTCCAAGATACTTAATTTCTGATTTGATTCCTATATCATTGTCGTCAATTTTACAAGTGTCATGAGAATCGATGACTTCTTTTAACTGTCGTTTACATCTTAAGCTGAAATCAACAGTTTGACACTTAGAAGGATTCAGTTTAAGACCGTTAGACTCAGACCATTTGCTGACTTCCGATAGAAAGCTATTTATTTTAGTACAATCTAGCTGGGAGTTAACAGCCATTGAAACCGTTAAATCATCAGCATACTTCACAAAGTTTATTTCATCAGAGTGAGGCAAGTCATGCAAGAAGAAAGAAAAAAGAAAAGGAGAAAGAACAGCACCTTGAGGGACACCAGCTTCAGTAGGCAATGAAGTGGAAGACTTCCCTTTATATACGGTGTACTGCTTTCTATCTGAGAAATAGGAATGCAACCAGTTAACAGCCCAACATTCTGTTTGACTAGCAGCAAGTTTATTTAATAAGATGTCCCTAGGGACCGAGTCGAAAGCAGATGTATAGTCTAGGAAGGCGCAACGAACAAATTTAGCCCCCTTGTCTAGACTGGAAGCAATGTTATGATATAAGACGGCAGCTGCATCTAAAGTGCTTCTACTGTGCTTATAGGCAAATTGTTTAGGGTCATTAAAGGATTTAAGCGAAGGTACAAGACTAAGTAAAAGTAATTTCTCCATAGTTTTCAAAAAAGGAGGGGTAATAGCAATGGGTCTAAATTTGACACATGCTCCAGTAGATGATTTAGGTATGGGTACAACTTTAATGTCCTTCCAAACGGCAGGCACAATATTATCGGAAAAAGATTTGTTAAATAGATCAGTAAGAGGGTGACACAGAATATCAGAACATTTTTTAAAAATAATACTAGGTACATAATCGGGACCTAAGCTCTGGGAAGGGTTTAGAGACTTGAGGCACTTTTGAACATCATTTGTGTTAAAACCTGGAAAGGGGCTATTATTAACACAAGTGATGCTGGGAAGCATGGCATTTGAGGGAGAGTAAATAAAAGATTTGTTAAGAGTACATACATCAAAAGAATATGGAATATTGTTTATCTGCTTACCACCAGTGATTTCCTTAAATAGTTTCCACATATTAGAAGGATTTTTGCAGGATATGAATTTCTGGTTATATATTACATTCAACCTCTGCATTTCAGACTTAATTAAGAAGTTAGTTCTTTTTACACCACTTTTATCTTTCATCTTATACAGTTTTTCCTTCTCTCTACGAAGCTTTTTAAGTTGAGGCGAGGAGAAACGGTCAAATTTGACGAATAGTGTTTCTTTTGGACAACAGATTTCAAAACAGAATTTCAGATAGGATGTAATATTAGAGATATTGTCATTAAGTGAATCAACATTAAACAAATCCCATCTTGTGTCACTGAGCATGTTTCTAAGATGATGTACGTTCTCATTTGAGTAGCATCTGTGAACAACTTTCTTAGACAAGTTTGAGAGGGCTTTACTGTGTAACTTTCCGTAAATTTTGGGTAAGACTCGTACAATACAATGATCAGAATTGAAGAGCGGGGCTCTTTTACGAGCTTCGTATATTCCAGAATCATTTATAAATACTAAATCAAGTGAAGTATTTTGTCGAGTTGGGAAATTAACAACATTTGCATGGCCCAGCAATGTAATAAAACTGCAGTCGCTGGAGTTGAAGTCGCCGGTCACTATAGATAAGGAGTTACCAAACGAAGCAGCAGCAAAAATAGTGAATTCATCAGCGAAGATAGATAGTTCTGAGGGACTGCAACAAGGTGTGATATAGATATTTGTGACAAAAATGAAGCTATACTTAGGTAAGTGTTTAGGTCGACATTTTACAGTTATACAGTCAATATTGTCATTTGAGAATTTGAAGCAGACGTTGTTGGCAGTAGACCACTGAGAATTAATAAAAGTGGCAACACCACCACCTCTCTTCTTCTTCGAGCTGCATCGGTCTTGTCTGTAGATTGTGAACCCACTTAAGGAGACTAAATTATCGTCATATGAATCATGGAGCCAAGTCTCTTGAAGAGTGATTACACCAGTATTACAATATACATTTGAGTATAATAGAGAATGCAAGTAGTTAATCTTGTTCGATAATGACCTGCAATTTGTGCTCATAATCACAGGAACAGTCATCTGATGCATTGGAGTACACTTTAATGATCTCTGCCAACCTCCATGATGCTTTTTCTTAACGTTATTATATACTCGTAAATCAACGGGTTGAAGACATTTTAAATAATCGCGAGAGTAAGTAATGCGACTTGGATACATAATTGAATGATTAAAACAAAATAAATCCGAGGAAATAGATGCAATATGTAGGATGGAAATTTTGGTAGCCCAAGATTTAAGCAGGCCGCCAGTTTTTTTATATATATGTGTGTGTTTATATATATATTTATGTGTGTGTGTGTATGTTGGTCTCTCTTTCTGTTTGCTCGCTTAGTCTATGAGTATTTCACTTGTATGAACCTGTCTCCTTTAACAATGTATATTCCCCTTATATTATATATAATATGAGTGTTTGTTGACAGTCCGTTGCTTGGTGACATATATCCATATATGGTGGTTGTTGACATGTCTGCTATATTTCGCTATGTATATATGGATCGATACTTCATTATAATTAGCCATTCATGTTAAGACTGTCTAATGATTGTTCACACCCTTGTCTGAATATTCATATATATTTAGCTCTCACAATTTGTGTGACTTACCACTTTGGTGTGATACCACTTTTGCATTCTCCTTATGTTTGGACAATAGAAGTATCATCTCAAACCTAGTGGTCTTCTGATTTCCGCCTTCTTGCGTCAGGACTATTAGCTTCTCGACCAGTCCATAACAATAATTTAGCGACGAGTACATAACAGGTACTGACCTCCTATTCATCATTTTTCCCCTCTGTTTATCGCTGCTCATTTGTTCACATTGTCTCCTCCCCCCTTTCAGTATAATCACTCTGTTCCGTCTTATGTTCACTTTCATCCTTTCCAGGTTGACCTCCACTCCTTCGTTGCCTCACCACATCTCCAGCTTGTTCTCGACTGGTTTGGAAGATTATCTGGTCAAACTACAATAGTAGTCAACACGTTCTCGAAACGAATCGTATACATTCTCACTACCTACTGGATTCAACAGAACTGCCGCAAGCGATTGGATAAACTGACTTTGCTGGATTTCACCAGAGATTTGGAGCCATTTCATGTGATCAAACAGGGAGCCTAAGAAATCAACTAGTTCATACAAGATCGCCACAAATACATTGGATTTTGAAAAGTAGGGCGCTACTTCAAAATCGGGCGATATCTTGCTTTTGAGGTTCCGTATTTTTGTAGTAAGTGCGCATGCACGATCATTGCATGTCTGCGTGCCCCACTTCACTACACAAAAATCTAAGGGTGCTTTTAGAGGTAATATGGCAGTTCAACAAATCGTGTAGAATTCACAGTGTGTACTGTGGTTGAAATACTACGAAACTGTAGAGGCTTAAATCCTTCAGTTGTAACTGCTACTTTTGTTTAAATAGAGACTGTACTAGTAAAACAATAGTACACTATTTTACATATATGTATAGTTTCTGATTTGAATCCATACATTCGTCAGCACCACGTGGTGACATATTACCTTGCGGACAGAAATGATTAATTGACTAATCCAAGGAGTTAATGGTTTCTACCTGCTGTTTCCAATGTTCTCATTGCACTGTTTTGTTTTTTAGCATTCAGGCTCTGGCTGACTAAACTTGGCAGATAGTGTTTTAATTTCTATTAGGCCGCTGTTAACGGATGGTTGTTTGTATAACTGGTTCTGTTAGCATTTGTTGGTGTTGTAGGATTAACGCCTTTGCCACCGATAGTGAACAGGTCGTGTTCGGGTTCATAACATGGTAGGCGGTCAGTTTTGATGTCTGGTAATTTCTAGGTCGTTTTCCTCAATTATTTCTTGATGTGGAGCTTTGAAGTCTACTGTTCATACTTCTTAGGTGCATAGTTTGTTTTTCCGATTTCCTAGATGGTTTTACATATTTCTTTAATCTATAACGGAGTGATGGTCATTTGTAAGTCAGTTAGATTTTTATGGGAGTTCTAGGACACCATGTGTGTCGGTCGATGATCCCTATCCGTGGTGACACAAATCGAATAATTTGTATGTATTATTTAACGTATATTCGTATGTTTCCTGTGAATATTGGTTGTCACCAATTATACTGTTCTTGTTTACCTTTCTGCTGCTGATTTTCTTCAGTGTGATCTAACTTCACTGTTCTTTTTCACCTATCCATTGATATGAATGAAACCCTTGAGATTCAGTGCTCATCTATATTTTTCCGAACTTAATTGTATGTCGTGTCTTGGTTGTTATAGCACACCAGGGATGTTACGCAAGGTTCCGAAAATAGCATTCACGTATTTTACTGGGGCCCTCCAGACGTTGAGAACTAGTGGTTTGACTATTGAAGATTCACCTCAAAATCGACTTCAGATTTATCAGCTCTTAATTTTCGGACTCACTAGAATCTCGTTGTTTTCCACGTAGTTATCCTCTCTCGTATATTCCCGTTCGTTGTAGTGACTTTGAGTTTTTTCTCAACCTTTGTGTGCCATATGGAGTTTGGCAACTTGAACTGCTGCTAGGTTTTACGTTGAAAACCCAATCTGAGAGGCTGTCCAACTGGCTGCAACATATGCAGTGTCAAGCTAAACTTGGGAAGGTCTTTTAACAGTAGTTTTTCACTACCCGTATAGGTGAAGTAAACACTTGATTCAGGGCCTGTTTATCCTCATGTTTTGGAAGGAGCAGTTCTTCCTTTCCTTGACGGTGATTGATAGTTGCACCGCCTGTCTTTGTTCATGTTTGGGTTGATGTTAATAATGGGCATTTCAAACGACGTGATTCTTTACCAGGAGGAAACGCTTCAGTGGACATGCACTTTTCAATTTTGGTTGATTTTACGTGGACGAATGCATATATTTTTCAATTTAAAAGATGACGGGTGTTTACGAACTGAAACCAAACTGTGAGTGTACTAAATGTTAAGGGAATTCGCTCTGCGTGATTTTATGTACACAGTGGATTATCAGTGGTCTGCCGCGTAGGGTTATTTTGGGTGATTGGTCATTGTCTATGTTATTATTGGCCATTCCCCTTAAGTTTACAGTAATGCAGGTGTATGTAGTCTTTATCGTTCTCATTGATCATTACTTATATCACTTATCCAAACGTGTATTCGGTGTAGTTTCATTGTGTTTCTATTTGTGTTTATGTAAATGTTCAGAAATATGAACTTATACAGTGCCACGCCTAACTGGTGTGTCTATGTGTGCTGGTGTTTGCCGGGTGACTGACTCCGGCTAGTGTTATACTGTGCAATCATCAATTATTTCATATACCTAGGTTTGAACAGTATCATTAGGCGTTTCAGAATAGCTGATTTTAATTGCCGAGTACGCTAACTTGTATATAGATGTCGAGTTTCAGGAGTATTTCTAATTTTTAAAATTTAAGTTTTATAATCATTGTTAATCCCCTCAAAAATTGTGCAGCTTCAACGTCGAACGTGCAGTTATTTCTTACTTTACTGGTTCTTCATGGTTGATTTTAATGGTATTTTCCATGTAATCAGTTTCTTTCTCCATCTGACAATAGCCCTATCTGTTGTACAGTTGCGTATCACTACATGTACACTAGTGACTGTTTTTCTTTAGATTACTCATCTTAGTAGGGTCTATCGTAGTTCATTTGCGTAAATTCGACTATCAGTTAGTGAGTCCCAAGTTCGAATTCCGTTCCACCTACTTAATCCTGGATAACTGCGTAGTATTGTCAACTGTGATACAATTAGTGAGACCAAGTTTGATACATTGGAAACCTAATATGCGTAACTAGGTTTTGACAATAGTTATTCGATGGCATTTGGTAAGTTGAGTTATTCTGTCTACTTGAGTTAGTAGGATCTGTAGGATTATGCAGTTTCATTTTGAGTAAGTGTCTAGGTTTGAAAGCTGCTTCATCACAGTTTAAATAAGTCTGTCTGTTTTCGACATAGAACTTTGCACATGTGTGGGGCAGTTCAAGTCGCCGCACTCCATGTAGCACACAAAGCAAGAGAAGGTAAAAGAAATGCATAATAGAGACAGTAAATAGGGATATGAGGCAAAAAGAATAGTAATAACGAAAAACAACAGTTTTATTGGGCAGTATAAGTCTCAAAGAGTAGATGCGTCTGCGCCACAGAACGATTTTGAGCCATATCACTGATTGTTTCCAGCCATTGGTTTTTACCATCCTGAGGACCCCAACCAGACAGCCAGTCTACACCTCCCTACGTGACTGGTTTAAACTAACTGCTGTGGATTTCATTGACTGGTGAAGCCATGTTTTGGTTTGACCGCCGCTAGCTCTTTTCCAGACTGACCCTACGTCAGCTAACATCGCCCGTCGAGGAAGGCGATGACTAGGCATACGTAACACGTGTCTTAACCATCTCAACCGGTGTAGCTTCATAGCCTCGTCGATTGATTTCTCCTCCTTACCTAGAACTCGACGCCTCACCTCAATATTGCTCACCTTATTATACCACTTCACACGGGAGATAGAGCGCAGACACCTATGGTCAAGGACAACTAATCCCTGTGTCTCTGAAGTGAGTTAGGGTTAAGTCAATCAGTACATCTATGATGAAATTGAATAGAAATGGGGATAATGGGCATCCCTGACGGACGCCATTAGTTGTCACCACTTTAGACGACAACTCGCCGTAAGCCCTCATCTGGCTGCTTGTGTTCGAGTAAAGTGACTTTAAATAAGGATTTTACATATCTGTTTCAGGCTAGACCACGGATTCATATCAGTTAGATAACCATTAAAAACCAGGGAGTACTGGACAGCTGTTTCATCCCAGTACGGGGCTCATCGGCAGTACGCACCCTTAGGGTTTTACATAATTTGCCAGCGTTCTTTCCTTTGAGTACCTCTCTTAGAATCTTTATTTCTACCGAGTATCCAGAAATTTTCCGATTAATTTTGAATACCTACAGTATGTTTACATTTTTTCATAATCATCATGAGTATAACATCGAGCGAAAAATAGGGTGTACTTAATAGAATAGTTCGTCGAATGTGTAAATGTTGGAAATGAGTGTAGACTTAATAAGGCTAGTGGGTAATTAAAATATTACGTAGGAAAGTGAGAATTCTGTTTAGGCACCATTGCAAAGGTCGAATAAGTAAAGGGTAACAAGAAGCATAATTCCGGAAACTGTTCAAGGTGTAAATAATGACAAAGTAATAAGGGATGGATAAAAACAATAAATAGAATCGAGGATGAAATGGGGATTATATTAGTTTGACATAGACGGATTAAGACCGTGAAAGTGGGAGTGGTTGAGCAAACTTCTGAATTAAAAACTTACTTTTCTGTTGCGATAACCAAAGCTACAGCAATACGGATGATTCCGAAGTGTAATGATTTTGGCAGGTTATTTTCACCTTATAGATAACTTGAAAAGAAGAGGTTGTAGGTATAGGGTAACCAGTGTTGACCAGATGTTCAATAACTGAGGTTCTTGTCGCTCTACTTCCACGTCTTCGTAGTCACGCAGCGTAGTTTCCTTACGCTTTTTTGGACAAAACTGGCATCCACCGACCGGTCCAAAGAAGTAGGTGGATTCGTAGACAGTAATGGTCGGCCTGAAAAATATTATTCTCAAGATGCTGCAGTGTGTACTTCTTAATTACTGTGACATCCTTTTAAGGATATCGGCAGGTAGGCAATCAGTACTTAAACAAAAAACCAAAGTTACATTGTCCCTTCTAACAAAACTGCACCAAGAACAGTTTAAACAGTTGAAATTAAATGGAGATCTATTAATGTTATTATCGAATTTAATATAATTTTTTCAATATTATTTAATCAGGATTCTCGCCTTCCTGTGTAACGTTTCAACTACTCACTAGTCCCGTTAATTCTACACCCCTTTCTAAGATCAGTACATACCATGAACTATTTTGTAAAGTGTACAACTTATTCTGCACCGGATGAATAATTGGAATTCTTAAAGTTGATGGTTTCTAAAGTAGCTCTGAAACACTTGGTTAAGACTCTGATAGAATGTTACGGTATCTAAATGCCTTTTTGGGGTGGTGCTGCACTTTTTAGACACAATGACACACGCCTTTGCCTTTTCGTTTAATTTCATAATCAAGCACCGTTCAGTTTATCATTGGAAATGTGATAAGTGCTATGGATGTGTTCTCATATCTGTCCAATTTCGCCTTTGGTTTTTTGGACAATATGCAAATGAGACGTTTACTAAGTTGTATGAGTCAGGTGTTCCTAAATATTCATGAATACATCTACTGTAGCTAAAAATACTTATTACTTCGTTGTTATTTATATTCGTATATATATTCTATCTCGAAAATGGCAAACGATGAAGATAACTGGATCTCTGTTTGGATCTCTTCTATCAGTTGTTTTCTAACCGCTTATTCAGTCATTTTTTATATTGACTTATAATGTCGGAACCGGTCATTTCCTAACTTCCCATCTAATTATGCTCCAGCTTTTACTTCATTTCATATGAAATGGTGAGTCTCCATCATCTTACGTCTTACCGACAGCTAAATGTTTGTTCTCTTTAAGCAGTTGTAATATAACTTGTATTGGTTATACTTATTGTTTTTATTTTTAGCTGCCAAGTTGGATGGCAGATAGACTAACTGAATTACAAGACGCAATTAATTTACAGGCGGAAAATCTGTGTAACGCAATCGGTGTGATACAACAAATTGCTCAGCCTAGCTTTTTTGCTGATTTTAATTGGGCGTCTAGATCAACCAAACCAGAATATCAAGCATTTCTTCAGTCTCAATCACCAGAGGGTTAGTACCACAATTTCAACATAAATTTGGGGGCTATATGCCATTCTTTTTGTATAATAATATTTCTTAAGATATTTCACATATCTGGCTGAAAATACAAGTAATCTGACCAAGCGGCTGGTTTTCATTCAGTACATCGAACACTTAGTGAAAAAAATGAAGCTTTATACATAGAAGCTGTACAGTTGTAGTCAACCACACGGGTCAGATCAGTAGATCGTGGTTAGTCAGGTTATCGAAACAGGAATTTACATTGTTTAGTGTGATTAGCCCCAGCGAAAAACTCAGCAATCTCCATGCGTGCACTAACCACTATACAACAGGGTGAAGCAGAGCTACAGTTCTAAAACAAAGTATTATAAGTAGATGGAGGGAGATGTTTTTTTTATTCCTTCACGTTCCCAGTGGAACGTAGGGTTTGAAGGTAAAAAAGGCTTGAAGTATCTATAGCAGTGTTTATGTTTACAGGATGGGGTTGCTAGCCTCATGCCCAACATTCCCTCCTTACCAGTTCTATTAATGGCCTAGCGAAGGTGAAGAAGGCCGGGGATTGAATCCCGGACGATGTGCATGGTCGGCGAGCGTCCTAACCGCTGTGCCGCCGACGCTGAGGTAGATGTTGGGCACTAATTCTTTATTCATGGGATTTAAACCTAGCACATACAGTAGGAATGACGCAGTGCCGAAACTGTAGATATGGAAGAATGTAATGAGTAAGAGTAGTGGAATGACGTTAACAGAGTTTGAAAGTTATGTGAATGTTTTGATATTACTATGAGGGATATAGTAATGTCATCAGTAAGTAATACTGTATTATTACGCCATTCTATCAAATGCAATTATTCTGAGATGGAATGATATTATGTTTTTTGAACTACACTCATTGATACTGTAGCATCTTTTTCTTACTGCGGACTCATTTTTTCTTTTCACTGCGTTTCGAGTGGGGCGGGAAGCTTTATGTCTTGAAGTTTCAGTGGCGGTGTTGTATTTTCCTATGGAGTAGGTTGCTAGCGTCAAGCCCAGCATTTCCTCCCTTTCAGGCTTATTACCGAATGGTAAACTAGCCAAGGATTAGGTCGGGAAATCGAACCGGGACCTTTTATGTAGCTGGCTAGTTGTCATCATTAAAGTAACGCTCCTTCTGAAGGTTATTTTTTAGTAATAATTGCATAATATCTTAAAATATGATTAGCGATAGAATTAAATTTCAGTTAGATTTTTGGTTTATTTCTCTAACTGCAGATATTAGTCGAAATTTTGCAGTCGCGATTTCTTCAACTGCAAAACAGTTGGATGTACTGATCGGAGCTTTACCAGAAGAAGAAGCCAGTGCAGATATTCAACGGGCAACTGTTCAGAAACTTCTTGAAGCCTATAGAACAGAAGGCGTGAAGCTTACACGTATCACAAATAGACTCGAGTCAAGGTTAGCTGAAGTACGTCGCTCCTTGGCAACCATTGCACAAAAACAACTCACCAGTCAA